>JAHRHZ010000032.1:4517878-4596046 GCA_024137785.1 Ginglymostoma cirratum
TTCCACTCCCAAGCATCCCAGATGTATGCCTTTTTCAAACAATGCACTTTCCCCCCTTCTCAGTCATCCAGACAGTCCTCCACTATGCCTCCTCCATTCCCTGCTCCACAGCTCTTAACCGCCTCCCCTCCAAACATAATAAAGATAGGGTTCCTCTTGTCCCTACTTTCCACCCCATCAGCCTCCTCATCCAATGTATCATCCTCAAATTCTTCCACCAACTCCAGTTAGATCACCTATCACCACTATTCTACTATCCCCTCCTCACCTCTCTTTATCTGCAGCTCCCCCAGCCCACATCCAAGCCTAAAGAAGAATAATTCCCAAAATGTTGACTTCTCCTTTCCTCCAGATGTTACCAAGCTTGCCATGTTCATAGAATCCCTACAGTTTGGAAACAGGCCTTTCAGCCCAACAAGTCCATACCAACCCTTGGAGCATCCCACCCAGACCCATCCCCCATACCTCTGAACACTATGGGCAATTTAGCATGGCCAATCCACTTAATCTGCAGGTCTTTGGAATGTGAGAGGAAACCTGAGCAGCTGGAGGAAACCCATGCAGACACGGGGACAATGTGCAAACTCCACACAGACAGTCACTCAAAGGTGGAATTGAACCCAGGTCCCTGGTGCTGTGAGGCAGCAGTGCTAGCCACTGAGCCACCATGCCACCCCTTCCAGTCTCCAGCTTGTCTACTGTTAAGAAGATTGCTAGTCAAAGATTTGTGACCATAATCATGGAAAAATACAAGTACTTATTCAGTCTGAAACTTGATACTGCAAAATGTGTTCAAGCATAATATAATATGGAGAAAAGAGAAGAGAAAAAATTCTTCAGGGCCAGATCAATGACGTATGTCCAAAACGAAATGATAACAGCGGAATTCAATTGTGTGGAGATCAGGGTAAAAGTAAGAAAATTAATGATAACAACATGGTCAGCATGATCATGTCTGTAGTAAGATATGAATAGAATGCACATCTTTCAGAACCCATTTCTGATGTTTATTACATTGAAACATTGGGTGAGATGCCTCAAGTTATTACAGTTCCAGATTGAAAACACCAAATTGCCAAGCTGCTGAGTGAGGAGAGATGAACTGGCTCCCCTTCTTTAATCGGCCACCCTTTTAGTTCCTTGCAGTAAGATTAATTTATAAACAATCTCCTCCCTCTCTCCTAGATCAAATGAATTTATGTTTTCAAAGCAGCCAAATTAGCTAGGCTTTCTTGGGTCAACAAGAGATGTAGTAATAATTTAACACACAGACACACAGACTGACAATAAGAAATAAGAACAAGATATAACTTTTAAAAAAGTGTGGGTCAGTCTTGGAGTCATTAGTCAAGAGTAGATATGAAAATATTGTGGCCGTTGGAGCAGATGTTTTATGTAACATGTAATAATGATTAAACAGTAAATTTTGAAATTCTTATCTTTGCAGATTGATTGAAATTATTTTACATTGGTTCCTTTCAATGGTACCTGGCTAGCAATGCACAGAGACTGACCCACACTTTTTTTAAAGTTATATCTTGTTCTGGGCTCATTTCTTATTCCCAGTCTGTGTGTCTGTGTGTTATATTATTACTACACCACATGTTTAGCAATGTTGACCCAAGAAAGCCAAGCTAATTTGACTCCTTTGAAAACATAAATTCATGCAGTGCAGGAAATATTTAATGGCCGTTCTCAAAACTGTGACATTCACAGCACACTAGTCCACACACTAGCACATCAGAACATTTACATTGACTAGGGCTGAAGCTCACATTTAAAGCCTACCTCTGTGCATTCTTGGAAGAGAAAAACCCAAAACATGTCTCTCATCCAGACTGCTGTCTTTTCTTCCATTCTATTCACAGTCCAAGATAATTACCTGTGGATTACAAATAAGTTTGTAATGAATTTCTATTTTAAGTGTAGCCCCTTTGAAGCCTTCTTGACACTTTGTCAATTATGACGATCCAGGGTCTCTCTGCAGACAGCCACTGAATTCATATCTAAAGTCCTTTTGGTTGTATGCATCCTCTTTAAAAGAAAAAGCATGTTGGATTTAAAATTCACTATGTCCACAGGGGATCCATGGTAATGATCCATGGTCATGCCATGTTTGATCACTTCTGTACGTCTCTTGTCAACTCTCACAGCAGAACCTGTTGCAGACTGAAAGAAATACCCCATTTGTGGACCCATAAGTAGCAAGGATTCTCCTTCTGACCCAATGTTAAAAGCCACAGTCTGCTGCCAGGTGCCACTAAAAGCCTGAACCCTTCTTTCCCACCCACCAACAAGTTCCAGCACTGCTTGGCCTGCAATCTCTCCCATCAAGACCTGATCTATTCTCTACTTGAGGTACATGAATGCTCAGTCTCCTTTGAAGTGGATAATTCAAATCCAAATCCATGATTTCTCAGCTTCCAAATCTGTTCAGCCTCCCTTAAACCTCTCCTCCTCATCCACAGTTCTGGCAGCTTAATTAACTCCACAGGAAGGTAATACCTGTCCTAGTATCATAGTGGAAAACAATTTTCCAGCTTTCAGCTCACTGATAAAATGTAATATATCATTCTGCCTGTTAAGAGACACTTAATAAGTTTGCAGCTTTTATAGCAAAACAGCCATGAATTTAAACTACTGTGTGATGTTGTTTTGCCATCATGATCCTATGCATGTAGGAATATAATTTCTATTTGCAGTTTTATTTTCTCACAATTGTTTTACAGAAAAATAAAATTTGAAATAGAATGTTATCTCATTCATATTAGACAAGATTTCATAACTCACAATTCTGTCAGCTATGAATTATGAGGAGTTCTATTTTTATAATTGGGTATCGAGCTGTTGTTTATGAATCTGCAAATTTTTAGGGGAAATTTTATTCAATTTATGTTACTTCAACTTACCGTATACAGACTTTCCCCATTTCTCGGAGGTAAACATTACTCTGAGTTACAATCAGCATGATTAACATAGCATTTTTCATTTGTATCATTGACAAGATCCCTCAGATCAAGCAGTTGGTGACCCGTGATAATGTCTGCTACCAGAAAATTGATGTAGTCTGTATAGTACCACTTACAGGTGTATTATTTATTATTTCTCAGTATCTTTGTTGAGCGTATGCAAATTTACAATCTGTCCCCCAAGTACTCACAATGTAGGCCTTATTGACATAGTCATTTTGAAATATTTTGATAATAAAACAAGTTAGTAGATGGAATGTTTAGTTGAAGACAGACATCGTAGTATAAACAAAGCTGTACTCACGTTAACTTACATTCAAGGCCTCACTTAAGGAGAACATTCCTTAAGTTTTCTTGTGCCTCACTGTCACTCATGGATTAATATGTATGACAGCTATTAAAATAGCAATTGACTTAGGACACACCATTTTGCAAAGAATGGAAAGTAACTTTTGTTCAGGTTGCCCCAGGCTCATATCAGAATTCAGCAAGGATGTGAACTGAACAGCACTAACTTTCAGATGGAAAAAAATCAAGCAATTTATTTTTTAAGCACCCCCCATTGTTATTAAATTATTCAAACCCGATTACCCACAGATTTTCGATATTCATAATCTTTCAGGCATTCTGAAAACTGAAACATTTTGCTTTAGGGACAATTTTGGCAGTCCAATCTTAAATAGTGTTGGTTACATGGATTTGATTTGAAGGTTTACACCATAATCAAAATTTTTAATATTAATTCTTGAAAGTTAGACTTAGCACATATGCAAAGGAATAAGGCAGTTTTATTACCAGTAATATACCTATTTTGTTTGCATTTCACTCAGACACTGAGAAGAATAAACGTATAAACATTGAGAATAGAGACATGAAGTCAAAGGTTTTCGTCATTAACTGATCAGAACTGAAATCCAAGGGTAGGGATTTTCCCAATCCATGAACAATGTAGTCGATGGAAAGCCAGCTGGTAAAATATGTTGAGTTCATTAAAGATTTAGGGTCTTCATGCCAAGAAAATAAAGCTTATTTTCCACCTGATGTTTTAATGCAAATGTGACAATCTTGCCACTGAGCAGCAAGAAATCTATTTGTATGCGTTTACATCTCATTATTACCCTTTCTTGCTTCAGTTTTATGCAGTTTGCTATTCTCCTCTTGCGCACCATTTCAGCCAGCCTTCCCTACCATTTCAGGGCATGGTCCAGACCCAGCGATTGTCTGCATCCTTCATCCACAGAGGTTGATATCAGATACATACCAGCATCACCACATCATCATGGCACATTTTTGACTCATTTGTAATACAATTTCACCACTTGAATACCACATATTGAAATGCGCTGATACCTTTCATTGTAATGTTGCTACCAGGCCATTTTCCAGGCACAGATAGGCATCTATCTCATGTATCAGACTGGGGTACATCATAAGGCTCCTAGCATGCTCTTTTGGTGCATACAATTATACAATTACTTGGATGCTCACAGCATCTCTGTCTAGCTTTCCTTTATGCATATTGGCTCCACTTTCAGAACTTACAGCCTTACAGTACTTCTGCCTTGTTGTTTAGCACAGACAATAAAGCTAGACAGTCAGTCATGTTTGTCAAGGAGAACGTGCAGATAAGTTGCTGGATGGCACTGTGCTACGTTAATGCCAAACCTGCACAATGTGACAGCAGCTTACGCAGCAAAAATACTGAATGTGTTTCAACCAAAGGACTATATCTCAAAGCCTAAACTGAGTAGTACTCGGTCAAGTCAAGGGAGAATGTCATCAGTCAGGGGCAACAAGCACAGTTAAGCCAAGGGCTGATATCAACCCAATGGCTTAGACATCGTCGGTTGGCTGCATGGGACCATCAGAGGTTCCATATCTGGGGTGGGTAAGCTATGGTCATTTCTGTAGGTCCAGTGCGACCAGGATAAGGATTAGCAATAAGTCAGTCAGAGAGTCAGAGGACCGCACAGAAATCAGTCGGAGCCTGGTCACTCAGTCAGAGCTCACTTTCCAAGTCAGTCAGAAAACAAAGCCACAGTCAGTCCTGGGTGTCTCTTCACTGAAAGAAGGGAAAGGTTTATCAGGGGTGAGTGCTCAGGTGGGGCTGCAGGGAAGTCAGTTCTGTGAATGGAAGCAGCATGCTGGGATGCAAAGGAGGCAATCATTGTAAAGGGGGCAGACTAAACATGTCAAAGTGGGAAATGATAGAGCACAGAAGGGAATGAGGTATTGTGGGAGTGGACGTCATTGACCATAACCCTAGCTTCAAATGGGGGACAGTGTGTAACATGCTTGGCATAACTAAGTAGGCCTGGTTCTCGGGAAGGAAATCTCATGGAGCTCATTGATCCCTGTGGAAGAAGATGTTGCAGTGCAGATATGCTGGACATTATCATCTGATGTTCTGACTGCTACCTCTAAACAGAAGGTGAGCAGCTGTGGCTTTGACTGGACAATCTGCATTAGGAGATAGCAGGAAAGGCAGATGCTGGAGTCAGAGTCAATACAGTGTGGAGCTGGAGGAACACAGCAGGTCAAATTCAAGGAACATCTGCCGTCTGCATGCTATAATCAACAACACCTTCAGGTTGTGAACCATTTTAACTTCCCCTCCCACTCCTTGGGTGACATGTCTATCCTGGGCCTCCTCCAGTGTCACAATTATACCACACACAAATTAGACGAACAACAGCTCATATTCAGCCTCGGGAGCTTACAGCCCAATGGCCTCAACGTAGAATTCGCCAGTTTCAAAATCTCCCCATCCCCAGCCTCATCCCATGTCCAACCTTCCCTCTCATCCCCACCTCCTTGACCTGACACAACCTGTCTATCTTCTTTCCACTATTTGCCCCACCCTTCCCACTGACTAATCTCTACTGCCCCTACCTGCATCCACCTAGCACCATCCCACCTACCTTACGCCAGCCCCACTCCCTCCCTCTATTTATTTCTGAGTTTCCTGACCCCTCCTGATGTAAACCTGAAACGTCGATTTTCCTGCTCCTCTAATGCTGCCTGACCTGTTGAGTTCCTCCAACTCCATACTGTATTGACTCTGCATTAGCAGTCTGCACCACATCATTGGAGGTTGTTCTGGGCTTCCAGATGCATGTGTTTCTCATCCATTCCTATGGACGCTCTTAATGCAATAACCACAGAGATGACAGCAGCTTCTGTGCCTGGATTCATTACGGACAGTTCCAATGAGCCTCTGTGGCCAATAGTGGAACCAAAGCAGTTCCTCAGTATTGTGATCAGTCAGCAATTGGAGCACATGCAAATAACATTTTAACATCATCCTCAATTCACTGGGACACGGAGGCCTGTGACAAGGAGGGCAATGGGATGCTTTTACATGCACCTTGCATATTGTTGTCCTGATTCAGGAGTATGCTGCTCAAGCTTTTTGGCACATGCATAAGAGGAGATTACAGTTGCGGTAGAAAGAATGAAAACTTCCCCTACGTGTCCAATCCCCACATTACCAAAGAAAGGCAACATCACTTATAGGATAAAGATGCAGACATTCCACAGTCCCAGGTGTGAAGTCAGCCACTCCAGCACCATATGGAACCTTGGAAGGTGATTGTGATTTGTGGGACTTTGTTGAAACTTTACAGCTGACCTGATATTAATTGTGCTTCACAGCCATTACTAGGATTAATTTGTCACATTGAATGACGCGGCCAAGATTGCTTGGCGCCAGGATTTGTAGTCGGCACAATAGGTCAATACATGAGGTCCACACACTGAATTATGTGAAAACACATTTCTTTAACCTGAACTGTGGGATTGTCTGTGTCATGCTTTTGCCCCTTAAAGGGCCTCACCTTGCGCAGATTTTTAGCCCACTCCCACAGAGAACAAAACACTCACTTGTGCCCAGTCGAGGTGTGGTGGAAGCCATTGTTTTTATATCAATTGCACAGTTATGGTTCAGATAGGGTGAAGGGCAACACAGGTGGTGTTTCATGGAGTGAGTCATAGGCTCAGCCTGTCTGTCTAGGTGATGTCCTCAAACCTGCATGTTCCTACCTGCCTTGTTCTACCTGTCAATCTTTGACCTTCCCCATTTATCCACTCAACTCTTTTATTTAACTGCTGAGCACCAATGATTACAGAAGTGGAGTGTTGGTCTGTTTGTATATCCAGCAGACATAGTTGTGCTGGACTTGAATCTCCTTAGCAGCCAGTAACCTGATAACGGAGACAACCAGATGCATGCAGCATGATACAAATAGTGTTGGTGGACGCTTCCAATCATCAGTTCAGTTTCTTGAGTCTCTCTGACAAACCTGTCTGCTGGTCCTGTGTCTTTGCGTTTGAAATAAATTATTAATGACTAAGACCACGAGGTCATCTCCTCCATGGAACTGAGAAGGTGCCTCATCTCTGACAGTCCTCTGACTGTCAATAATCTGAGGCATTTCTTCTTTGACCCAGTGCTGAGAATTGCCAATGATGTGCTCACCAGAATGTAGCATAGAACAAAATGTTGTCAACTTTTCGAATACTTACAGTGTTTCCAGCATTGGGCTTCCCGTAATTCGTCATGATAGTTCTCTGAAAGAAATGTGAATGCAGCCGTAGTAAGATCCTATAACTAGATGCAAACACAATTGTAAGGCACTTTACCTGTATTTAAGTAATGAAAATTTATGACGTTTGAGTTATGAGCAATACTAGTTAGCAAACGGCAGCTGCTAGGCAACAGCAAGTATGGTTTATGATGTAGCCCTACAGGTTCACATGCGTCAGTAATGCCGCGTTGAATCCATAATTCTGGGACAGCCAGGCAGATGACAATATTGCAGCCCATATTGCTTTCTGGAATGCAGTAATAAATAACACATATATAGGAGCCAGCAGTCCGGTATTCACTTTATCTCCTGTGCAACCTAGGTATTGTCTAAATTCATCAATCCTCTGCATGTCTTAGATCATGTAAATTTATATGCCACTGCAGGTCAGGCAAGGTGAGCAGAGCTATCATGCACTGTCAGTTTTTCAAGTACACACCAACACACAGTCTTTTCCTTCTAGCACCATCTAAGAGAATTCCATCCCAGCATTTAAAAAGTTAGCCGGACGGCAGGCATAAGGCAACATACAAAGCAAAATTAACAACTGTTGATGTTGTCAGATGAAACACTAAAATATTTTCATTCATGTAATGGCAATCAACTCCCAAAGCACTTTGCAGCCAATGAGGCACTTTTGAAGCGTACTCACTGTCATAATGTCAGAAATTCGATAACCAATTTGTGTGTCATAAGCTGCCAAAAATAGCAGTGTGAAAATAATCAACAAAGTGGGACTGTGTTGGTAATATTGAGATAAATATTAGCAATAATGCCAGGAATAACTCTACTTTTGAAATAGCCCCTTGGAGTTTTTTAATGCCTGTCTGCAAAGGCAGATGAGATCTTCGTTCAACATCCAATAGGTTTTGCACCTTTGGCACTACATAGCAGCATCAGTCATGATTTTGAGCCCATCATCTGGAACGGGGCTTGAATCTACAATCTTCTGACACAAAGGCAGGAGTGCTACCGGTGAGTCCTGGCTGGCATAAAAATGTTGTTATTCATTGACTCTTCATGAAGAATATAGAAGAAATTTTTTAAAAAATACTGCCAGACAATAGAGCACTGATACAAGCTTATCAGACAGTGTGCTGACAGTAGTTTATTGAAATTAATTTTATATTTATTCAGGGGCTATCAGCAAGCTGGCTGAGGCAACCCTTATTGTCTATTCTAATTGCCCTTGAGAAGACACAAACTCAGTTTGCGCTCAGTAAAGCAGTTCAGTTCTGTGTTGAAGAAAAATATGAAGAAAACAAACAAACCTTGGAGTTGGGCTCCATCACGTACACAAACCAAAGGCATTTCTTACTTTTGTAATATACTTACATATATTTGAGATACCGGGAGAGTCTGGTAACTGAACATACACCCATTTAACTTCAGCAGAAATACCTCAAACAGTAGTCTTTCCCCACAGCACCTTGGCGGCATCTACCCCAGGCTTTCTTTAAAAATTCATTCACGGGATAAGGCCATAGCTGGCTACGTCAGCATTTAGTGCCCATCCTTAGTAGCCCAGAGGACAGTTGAGAGTCAACCACGTTGTTGTGGGCCTGGAGCCACATGTAGGCCAGACAAGGTAAGGATAGCAGCTTCCTTCCCGAAAGGACATTGGTGTACCAGATGGGTTTTTCCAACAGTCAGCAATGGGTTCATGGTCATCATTAGAGTTTTAATCCACAGTTTTTGAAATTGAATTCAAATTCCACAATCTGCTATGTTGGGATTCGAAACCTGGTCCCCAGAACATTATGGGGTCTCTAGGTTAAATGTGCAGCAATAATACCAATAGGCTATCCACCTCTGCTTTAGTACATCCCTCAGCACATTGTCCTGGACCTTGGAATGTGCCAGTCTGCAACAGGTCAGGGTCAACTTCATTTTCCGGAAGACCAACAAGTTTCAGAAAGACCAAAGAGCATTATGTAAATCTGTGGCAGCTCCAGTGATATCCATAACAGTGGTTTCTGTGACAGAAGCCTGAAGGACAATCTGTACATTTTTACTGAAAGGTCAGGATGATAACATTTGGTGCCAGCTTAGAACTGAATACCACTTCTTCTTTTGACAAGCTTGGAAACTGAAACTGGACAAACATGGGTCAAGGGGTCAGCAGTCTCAATGGCAACATTAATTCCATTTTCCAGCAAATAAACATTCATGTAAATTGATTTCCTCAACTCAATGACAGAAATGTACATAAAGTATCTATCTCAATATAGAAACACATATTTATCCTCTCACCAGTCCCTTCAAAGGTCTCACTACGACAGGGTGGATGCTATTTTCTCAAAATGCAGATATCATTTGCCTTTGCCTAGCTTCCCTGAGAGGATTGTAGTGGGCACACTTACTGACGCACTGAAGTTAATTTGGTATCCCGATACCCTCCCTGCTTTCACGTAAAGGTGATACTCTGCTGTGTGAATAAAGAGGTGGGAAAGGTCAACAGACATACAAAACAATTACTGTATGTTATCTCAGAGTCAATATTGGAAACTTCCCTTCATATGCAGGCCAGCAAATACCATTATGATTTATAATAAGACTTGCTTGAAAAAAAAACCTGAAATAGGCAAGCTGAAGTATCTCCAGTAAAAAGGTGACAGAGACACAAAGCGTGACAGTTTACTTTGGCTATGACAAATTATCATGGAAAATGAGATGGACAATGATGTGGGATGATTCTTGCTAAATTGGAACTTCAGCCTAACTCCCAATCCAAGCTATTTGTCAAAATTCCAGGCTTCAGTATTTACCTTGTAGCTTGCTGATGTTAACTGGGCTTCAGGAATCCCGAGTGGCCAGTGCTACAACAGGTCAGCCAGACACCTGGAACCAACTGTCCAATGTTTCAACGTTCCTGACATATGAATGCAGTCAAGTCAAGGATTTGTGAGCTCATTGAATATCCAACATTCATATCAATTTAGGTTGTCATGTATCATTGGAAACCACAAAAGGATATTGTCCATTCTGTGCATGTTTACCATAGTATGGTACAAGTCTGTGTGGGATAGGACATAGACACAGTCAATCATACCATGCACTTTCAAAAATAGTCTGGAGCTGGAGGAACACGGTACGCCAGGCAGCATCAGAGGAGCAGGAAAATCGATGTTTCAGGTTTACACCCTTGATCAGGAGGGGTCAGGAAACGCAGAAATAAATAGAGGAAGGGAGTGGGGCTAGGGGAAGGTTGGTTGGATAGTGATAGGTGAGTGCCAGTAGGGAGTGGTGGGGATTGGTCTGTGAGGTGGGAAGGGTGGATAGTTAGGAGAGAAGATGGACAGGTTGTGTCAGGTCAAGGAGGCAGGGATGAGAGGGAAGGTTAGCCACGGCATGAGGCTGGGGGGCTGGGGAGATTTTGAAACTGGTAAAATCCATATTTAGGCCATTGGGCTGCAGACTCCCAAGTTGGAATATGAGCTGATGCTCCAGTTTGCGGGTGGTGTCATAGTGACACTGGAGGAGGCCCAGGATGGATATGTCACCAAGACACTGGTTGTTAAAATGGTTTGCAACCAGAAGGTATTGTCATTTGTTGCTAACAGAATGCAGGTGCTCCACAAAATGGTCTCTGAGTCTCCACTTGGTCTCACCAATGTACAGTAGGCCGCATCAGGAGCAGCAGATGCAGTAGACCAAGTTGACGGATGTGCAGGTGAACCCCTGTCTGATGTGGAAGGTTTGTTTTGTGCCTTGAATGAAGTTGAGGGGGGTGGCGTAGGGGCAGGTGTAGCACCGGAAAGGTGCCAGGTGGTGGTGAGGTTAGTGGGGAGTGTGGAGTGAACAAGGGAGTCGCAGAGAGAGCGGTCCCTACAAAAGGCAGATAGGGGTGGGGAGGGAAATATATCTTTGGTCGTGGGATCAGATTGTGGCGGAAATGGCAGAGAACGATACATTGTATGCAGAGGTGACATGTCTGCCCTAACCGTCCCTCCCACCTCACTGACCAATCCCCACCACTCACTACCTGCACTCACTTATCACCATCCCACCTACCTTCCCAAGCCCCACGCCTCGTCCCTCTACTTATTTCCCAGCTCCCTTCCCCCTCCCCATTTCTGAAGAAGGGTCCCAATCCAAAACATCAACTCTCCTGTTCCTCTGATGCTGCCTGCCCTGCTGTGTTCCTCCAGCTCCACACAGTGTTATCTCTGACTCCAGCGTCTGCAGTTCTTATTATCTCTGATGCACCTTCAAAAAACTGTTTTTGCGTTTCTTCCAGCTGCTGCTGAGCAGTATACAGCAGGAGCTGGTTGCTGCAACTAGTTATTGGTGAGAAAAACATAGCATCTGTCACATTACTGTTGATTTGGACGACAAATTGGCTCAGCACAGAAATATCCCTGATGAGAAGACAAAATACCCTGTAACTGAAAATGCCCTTTCCTATAGAAATTCAATCTCAGTATATCATTAACTGTTATTGACTTGGGGTCCAATTCTAAGAGATGTCAGCAACAGCTTTCCATCAGGCAATATATTTTATGAGAATGCCACATGGCTGACCTAAAGACAGTAAGTTCTGTGACCGTAGCATAGTGGAATGGAGGTGTATTTTTCATGCCTTCTTCAAATGGCTTCTGCACTTCAAGGCTATTGACTTCTCTTATTTATGCACTGAATTGACATTATTGCTGGCTGTCCACAACCTGTTATAGCACTCAATCAAAACGCACCATTAAAAAAGTCTTTTGCTTTTTGCCAAAGCATTCCATTTCAGTTGTATCATGACTGTTACCCAGAGGTAGAAACAAACACAAGTAAACATGGCCCAATAATGGATGTTTATGTTCAGTTAAGTAGTAGTCAGAGAATTGTACCAAAAAGCATGTTACGTCTACAATTGCATAAATAGCCTTCAGCAATCTTGTATATGAATAAACTTTATTACAATCAAATCATGGCATTACAAAAGAAAATTTTACCAGAGCTTTGTCTCTACCTCTAATCTATACATTTGTCTCAAACACCACAGTCCTACAAAATAGCCTTTTGAGCCAATAATCCTGAACTCATTTGCTTCCTAGTTCATTGGCAAGATTAATTTTTGCTGTGAAATGTTTGAGCAGTTGGGCATGGTTCATGTAAGATAACAATTTCATGTGCACAAATAAAACAAATGCCTAAAGACAAATAGGGAATTCATTAAAATGATGTTCTGTTAAATATATGTTGAACAAAGAAACAATCTAGTCAGAGTCATTCAAGATGGATAAACTCCTCGAAGCCATATAATGGAATTCAATTATACTCACTTTAATAGATATGATTGAAATAAAGAAAATGAATACAGATTTGTAAAAGGCAAGTAAAAGCAGAGACTTAGAGAATCATAGCCTGTCTTCACTAGATTAAAAAATGTTGGAGAAGATTTGTCTGAGATGTTCACAATTATGAAGGATTTAGTAAGCTAAAAATCAAAAACTATTCCCATTAGTCAATAAGCTATCATTAAACTAGGTTAGGATTATCATCACAAGTATGAAAGGAGAGGTTAAGATTGAATGACAAGTTCTTATCACTGAGCATTGTGTTGTAAGAGGGTGCACAATTCATTTCTATGGGGTAGATTTCCTGCCACAATCCTCCACTCCACAGTATGGATCCAGAGGGCCTACTTGACTTATTGAAAAACATTTACAAATCTAATGAGAAGAGGCTGTTGTCTTAAACACACTGTTAATAGTATGTTAGCAACTTATCACAATGGTATGATAGATTTTGTTACAGAGATGATACGGATCTAGATGTTAGGACTTACTCCAGGAAAATACTAAACTGTTCTCTCACCAAGACCATATTGTTAGGATCCCAACTAATAGTCATGTTGAACAAGTCAGATTCCAGAGTGACAGCTGGCTCCGCAGACCATAATTTTCATTTTTCTTTTGTTTATCATGCAAGTCAGATAGTGATCAAATTCACAAGGTGCTACCACTTTTAACAAAAGAAAATAAAACTTTGTTGCATAAAATAAGACAAACTGTACACTATACAAAAGCTACTGGAAATAATTCATTACAAATATCAGAAAGAAAAGTTCAACTTTGCAGCAACCTTAACGGCATACAAATCGCAGTGAAGTGTCACCTCTCTCTTCACACTCTTCACATTCAACTGCCACTACTATAATTGGTTTCTTTTAAACAAATTTCAGCATTCCCTCTCTACCAGTTTGTTTAGTTAATGTCTCTTCCTGACACCTTTAAACAAGCTGCTCACTTACAGCTTAACATGCTTTCCTAAACCTCATGTCTTCAACAGCTTTGTAGCATGTCTTCCTCTATGATGCCTCCACAGCTTTCTGTTTCTAGCTTTCTTCTAAACATCTCAAGACTTTATCTCCAGCTCTGACTGCTGGGACTGTTAATAGTAACACTGCTGTAAAGACCTCTTTGGCACAGCTTTCTTCTGGCTAAATTAACTTTTGTCAGTGCTTTTCTTTCTCTCTCTCTCTCTCTCTCTATCTGTCTCTCTCTCTTTCAGAGAGATGACACGTTCACAGAAGTGAAAAAGAAAATCCAATTTTTTCCTCATAAAAACTGAAAGAACTGTGGATGCTGTAAATCAGAAACAAAAACAGAAATTACTGGAAAAGCACAGCAGCTCTGGCAGTATCTGTAAAGAAAAATCAGAGTTAACATTTCCGGTCTGAAATATTAACTCCGATTTCTCTTCACAGATGCTGCCAGACCTACTGAGCTTTCTAGCAATTTCTGTTTTTGTTTCTAATTTTTCCTCCTTTCCTAATCTAAAACCAGAAGGACTAACATCCTTGGCTGAACCACTTGACCTTTTTAACCATTGGGACCTGCCAGGTCATTCTGCTCAGCGACACGTATCTATCTCATGCAGCTGAACAGGATGCATCTTAGAGTTCTTATCTTGCTTTCTTAGTGATCATTCAGACATTCACAGCAACTCTACTTTGCCTTGGTTTTTAGCACAGACTGAAGGAGAGGCAGCTTATCATTGTTGCCAGCACTGAACAGTTAAGAGCATGCTGCTATCTGGCACCAAGTTACATCAATGCCTCACCAACAGCCTGTGCCTGTAACAAATGCCGAAAACTACTGCATGAGTTTCACTCAAATTGCCATATCTGAAAGTCTAAGGGGAGTGAATGCTTAGCTGAAAGAAGGGGGATTATGGTATATTAGAGGATGTGACTACATTCAATCAAAGGCACCTCTGATCTCAGTCCAGGGGGGTTAACCATAGTCAGTCAGATGTTTGATACAATCAGAGTCTGGAGATCTGTTTCCTTTCTGTTCAAGGATTGGGCCACTATCAATACTGAAAGTCATGTCCAACCATTCCAATGTAATTCACTTGGAGAGTTGCAGGAACATGAGGTCTGGGCCATGCTCAGTTAGTGCTACCTTCACAAGTTAGTCCTGAAGATAAAGAGATGGGCCACAGTCAATGTTGGGGTTTTGGGTATTAGACATCAAGCAGGTTTGTCAGGATACAATCCATGTTGTTTTGGGGAAAATAGGAAACTTGTGTGGAGACTAGAGCCATTGTGATACAATACAAAGCGAATAATATCTGTTGTTGAGGAGCGGGGACCAATTCCAAATAAAAAGATAGATTCTGATACAGCAATTGAAGGTACTGGAGGTGGGCAAGTTTTCACACGTTACCAGAATCCTGTCTTCAATGGGTAGGATAGTTGCAGTGATAGCTAGCATGGTAAAAGTGGTAGACCAATGTGAGGGGGAAAATAGGGGATATCGATTGCCAAATAAAGAGGTTAGATGGAAATGTAGGGAACCTGAAAGCTGATGGGTTTGACAGGAATAGTAACACAAATGGATACATGAAGGATCGGGTTTGGTGGGGTGGAAATATGGCTGTCAGGTGGAGCCTGGAAATCATGCACCGGAGTGAGACCTGGATAGTATGACATCTTTCACCAAGTCTCACCTACACAGTAAGGAAGAAAAAAATGACTGGCAAAACATTCACAATGGGCACTTAGGTCTCCTTTCTTGTCTGTAGGCACAGGGTGGACATGTTTGCACCAGAGTTGACTGTGGACCATCTCTTTATCTCCAGGACTAACTTGTGAAGGAAGACTGACTGAGCATGGCCCAGGCCTCATAATCAGGTCCTATGGCTAAAATTACCATCTATCAGACATGTTATGATTTAAAGCATAAATACATTTATATTTGAGAGTGTGCATTTTCAATGAGGCATCACCTATGCCACCTTTTTGTCCTTAGAGGGACTTTTTTTCTCATGCCCGCTCATAACATCTCAGTGCAGGCTCACCAATCTCAGCTGCAACTTCCAGACGGTTAGTGGTCACAGGTAGGATGAAGGTGGAAGCACCTCTGGAGTGGCCTGAGAGAAGACTTCTGGTGGGGATGCTATGTGTGGTTCCATCTCCATCTGGCTCCTGCTGGCACTACCTCGTTCCTTTGAGAGGAAGGGGCAGCTGGAGCGAAGGCTCTTATCTTGTCTTTGACGCTGAGCACCGTTGGCATGAGCAATGGAGTACAGTTCTGTGTGCATTTCCAGCCACCACTGAGTGTTGTGCTGGATCTGGGTCTCCTCGTCAACCTCAAACATTTCTAAGGAGTTAGGCAGATGTACACATGCCAAAGCCAGCACAGTGCTGACAATGTTGGTGGACAACTCCAGCCTTGGATTCAGTTTACAAATGCCTGTGACAAACTTCCCTGCTGTTCCTGTGATTGTCCATTAATTTGCAATATAAAGTCATTAATGGCCAACACCACAGAGTCATCTTGTGCCTGATGCTGAGCAAGTGCCTGGTCTGTAGTAATCCTCTGTGTGTCAGCAATCAGGGATGTTTCTTCTTCGACCAGCTGCCGGGGCATGCAAGCAATGTGCTCACCAGGTAATCTTCCATAATTAGATGGTCCAGCATGCAGAGGAAAGCTTCAGTGGTTCACCTGCTGGAGAATCTATGGATTGTTCATCGGAGGTGTAGTTGGACATGAACTTAAGCAAGGAGTTAGAAGGGTTGAAAGGAAATATCTTTGGCAAACAGGAATAAGGAAAATCCCAAGGCGTTATACATGTACATAAACAGTAAGAAGGTAGCTAGGGAAAAAATAGGTGTACTCAGAGATGAAAGAGAGAATTTATGTGCAGAGCCTGAGGAAGTGGGCAAATTAACAAATATTTTGAATCAGTATTCACAGAGGAAAAGAACATGGTGGACGGTGAGTTTAGAGAAGGGAATGTTGGTATTCCGGGGCATGTCGATACAAAAAAGGAGGTGGAATTGGTGTTTTGAAAAGCATTAAGTAGGCACATCCTCAGGGCCTGATGGGATCTATCCGAGAATATTGAGGGAGCCTTGTATTAAATCTTTGTATGCTCTTTAGTCACATGACAGGTTCCAGAGGACTGGAGAACAGCCTACGTTGTTCCGTTGTTTAAGAAGGGATAACCCACCTTCACTGGTAGGGAAATTATTGGAGAAAATTCTTAGCAACAAGATTTACTCCCATTTGGTAAAATACTGACTTCTTAGCGATAGGCAGCATGGCTTTGTATTTGGCAGGTTGTGAGTCACAAACTTGATTAATTTTGAGGAAGTGATGAAAATGATGAGGAGGGCAGGGCGATGGATGTTGTCTGCATGAAATTTAGCAAAGCCTTTGACAATGCCTCTCATGGCAGGCTAGTACAGAAGGTGAAATCACATGGGATCTGCAGTGAGCTGGTAAGATGGATACATAACTGGCTTGGTCATAGCAGATAGAGAGTAGCAGTGGAAGGGTGCTTTTCTGACTGGAGACCTGTGACAAGTGGTGTTCTGCAGGGATCAGTGCTGGGACCCCTGTTATTTGTAATATTTATAGAAATGATTTGGAGGAGAATGTAGGTGGTTTTATTCATAAGTCTACAGATTACACAAAGATGGGAGAGCTGCAGAGTGTGACAAGAATTTCCAGAAGATATAGCAGGATATGGAGAGGCTGGACACTTGAGCAGAGAAATCGCAGATGGAACTTAGTCCAGGAAAATGTGTAGTGATGCATTTTGGAAGGTCTAATGCAGGAGGGAGGTGAACAGTAAATGATAGAACCTTTAGAAACAGTGGGATCTTGGTGTACAAGTCCAGAATTCCCTGAAAGTGAGAAGGGAATAGGAAGGTCAAGAGCATGTATGGCATGCTTACCTTCATTGCTTGGGCATAGAATATAAAAATTGACAAGTTATCTTGCAGCTGTATAGAACTTTAGTTAGGCCATATTTGGAATATTGCATGCAATTTTGGTCTCCACACTACCAGAAGGATGTGGACACTTTGGCAGGGTACAATGAAGGATGTTGCATGGTGTGGAGGGTATTAGTTATAATGAGAGTTTGGACAAACTTGGTTTGTTTTCACCTGAATGTCAGAGGTTCAGAGGCAACCTGGTATGAAAGACATAGATAGAATGAATAGTGCTACTCTTTTTCACCAAAGTGGAAATGTCAATTGCTTGGGACATAATTTTAAGGTAAAGGGGGAGAAAGTTTAAACGAGAGGCAATACTTTTAAAACGATATCCAATTGGCAAATTCACCCAGAATCCCAATTGACCTAACTTTACTAATTAATCTACCATGAGGAACCTTGTCAAAGTCTTTACTAAAGTCCATCTTGACGGATACATGAATATACAGGGAAAAGAGGGACACGGACCATGTCGAAGAAAAAGATTTTTACTTTAGAAAGGCATTATTTGTCATTACAGCCTGGTGGGCTGAAGTTCCTGTTCCTGTCCTGTAGTGTTCTTTGTTCTTTGTTCTTTGTATAATGTGGCATTTTCTCCAACAATGAGATAAAAGGAGGGATTGAATAAGATGAAAGTTGCTGAAACAACAGATAATTGCAGTACAGGAGAAGACAAGGCAGTAAATTATCCCCGCTGAGTGAGTAGGAACAGCACAATGGGTTAGAAGTTTGGAACAATGAGGTGGATGAGAGCCAATGAGTGGAGTCCTTCTGCACTATAACAGTTCAGAGATTCTGTGATACTACATGTAACGGTGAGATTTGCAGACCATTAGGCTTGCTGGGAGGCGTGTGCATTGGCAGAGTTAGACTGATTCTGAGGTACCAGAGAGAAGATATTGATACTCAGCTCTTGTGAACAGCATGCTGGGTATTCCTTTTCACGATGGAGACTGCATCGTTCATCGTATGTTCATTCAGGCTGGCCACCGCTTGTAATCATCCTGAGAAAGGAAGATAGCCCTCCTCTCCATCATGCATCCACCAGGATCTCAGGTCCCAGTCAGTGACTTGGGGTTTCAACTTCCCTTTCTTAGCTCTGCCCTTAGTAATAATGGTGGAGCAGCAGAGTGTGTAGGCCAGTCCCTTGCTTGCTGTGTTTTAATTAGTATGCAGCTGGATTTATACACGACACTGGTAGTGTGAATGCTGAAAGCTCCTGGGAGTAGCAAGTGCTTCTGTCTTTGCAAACGCACAACTGAAGGAGTAGGGCACAGTGGAGCCTAAATGAGTAATTAATGAGGTGAGCAGTGGAAGACTGCGTGAGAAAAGTCATCATGGGCCATCCCATGAAACCCTTCCAGAAAATGACACATCCAAAAAATTAAGAAATTCAGCCCAAAAGTGATTGCAGCAGGATGAAAATTTCCAGTGAACAAATTTTCAAAAATGTATAAAATGACGGGGAAAAAATTAATAGTCATTTTAGAGTGTTGGCAAAAATATAACAGGCCAAATAATCTCTCGCTGTGATGTGGTATTCAATAATTCTTAAGATCTTTCTAACTATCCTTGAAAGTGACCATTGAAATTAAACAGCAAGATTAAGAGGTGAAGCTCAGGGCTGTTTGATGCTCCTGGCATGTTAACTGAGTATTCATGCTAGCTTCAAGGACACAAACAAAAAAGAGTTTCAGCAAGAAGATCTTTGCCAAATGATTAATTGTCAATCTGTGAATTCTAATAACATAGCAACAGAAGATATTTAAAAACCAAACTGTCCAGCATTTAACTATTTATTACAATTCATTTTGAAAGATTTTCATTTTAAGTTGTTTACTTGAACATTAGTTGCTGTGAAATTGATATCTAATTATTGGCATTTGATTTGAAGTCATATTTCATTAGTGGAGGAGTGTTTGAATGTTTCTAATGTTACTCTATTTGACATTTGAGATAAATTTATATTATAAGGAGTACTGAAATCTAAGACTACAAATAGTATCATCCTCAGCTAAAGCATTCAACCTTTTTAACCCGTTGGGACAGTATCTTTATGTCAGATTTTTAATGATAAAAGAGCCATGAGTAAATAAGTGAACAAAATTAGTAGAAACTGGCAATAGACTACTTCCACTTTTATAGGTAGAGCAAATTTTATGTTTCTTGATGTAGAGCTTCTTGCAACAGGAGTGTAAAGCTGAATTTGAGCATGGTACTTTTTGGCAGACATGATGAATTACAGAAGCCTGTGCTGACCTCCGCATCCTAATTGTTGACACACATTTTCATTGTGAGGAATGCTAAAATAATGCTTATCTCTGTGTACTTTGCTCCTAGCTATATATTATATGTCAGGATCAACCTTTTTTTAAGTTTAGATATTCAAGGTTAGGATCCTTTTATAGGCCAATGATTAAAACTCAAGTAAAACCTCACGGGTGGAAAATATATGTCTAAGAAAATCAAGAACTGCAGATGCTGTAAATCTGAAACAACAACAGAAATTACTAGAGATACTCAGCAGATCTGGTAACATCTGTGGAAAGAAAGCAGAGTTAACATTTGAGGTCATCAGAACAAGTATGAGCACTGAAATCAATTCTCACATAAATCTACTCTTTGGGTCCAGTGAACTATTCCTGATGAAGAGTCACTGGACCTGAAATGTGGATTCATATGAGGAGTGATTCCAGCACTCATATTCAGACCTGTTATATAGTTGCATGAAGAAAGCACAAAAATTACATCTCACCACTGCGGTGACAGAAATCAATATTATGAATAATGGTAATAGTAATCCCATGCCAGCCGCTTGTGCCATTTCTGTTCTAATCAAGCCGAGGATTTACATGTTAAGTATTGGCCAACATTCTTATAGTCACTATGGCTGTTAGAAACCTGGAGACAACTGCAGAGCTGACCTGCATCGATAGTCATGTGGCCAAAAAAATGATTACACTCTGGCAAGCACCATGAGATGAATGGAGTGATGTTTGGTTGAGTTGTGGCAAGAGAAACATCAAAGAAAGCCGAATGGATTGTGTCATCAACTGTAAATGCCGTTCTAGCTCGGTCGGTAGCAGCCTTGTGTCTATATTCTAGATTTACTCTCTACATCAACAGCTGCAGCCACAACTCCAGCCACAAAACAGACGGGAACCACACATCCTGTGGTTATCAAGGTCAGCGTGGACTTTAATGCTTACACTGCAAGTTTCTTTCAGCTAGTAGAAAATTTTGTCGTGAACTACAAGGATACATTAGTGACCAAGATATTTTATTCCAGACCATGATCAAAGCCAAGAGGATGAGAAAGAACTAAGCGGTAACTGCCTAGCAAGTTTTTCTGGGATGCAACATGCCATAAATGTCCCGCACATTGCCTTGCACACTCCTATCAGCAGCCTAGCAATTTTATCAGTTAAAAGTGATTCTGCACCCCAAATATGCAGCTGGTACGTGATCATATGCAGCATAATATTCAGGCTCCAGCCCAGTATACTGACAGCAATCATATCTTTTTATCCTATGCGAATTACTTGTGTATTTTTGTACCAACCAAACCAATAATTTATAGACTGACAATTCAGTAACAAAATGGATTATGAACAAGACCACATAAGCAAATTAATTCATATTGAAAATAAATTGGCGAAAGTAAAGGCTTAAAAGAGAAGGGAAAGAAATACAGAGATGATTTCCCGTTCATATGTTCTTTATACATTTAGTGGTAGTATAACAACAAATAGAGGGATTATCTTGATTACTTGCTATAAGTGGGAGTCATTGATTCAAAGAGTCATAGAGCTGAACAGCATGGAAACAGACCCTTCAGTCCAACTCGTCCATGCCAACCAGATATCCTAAATTCATCTAGTCTCATTTGCCAGCATTTGGCCAATATCTCTCTAAACCCTTCCTATTCACATACCCAGCGATAACAAGAACTGCAGATGCTGGAGTCAGAGATAACACAGTGTGAAGCTGGAGGAACACAGCAGGCCAGGCAGCATCAGAGGAGCAGGAAAGTTGACATTTTGGGTCTGGACCCTGCTTCAGAAATGGGGGAGGGGGAAGGGAGCTGGGAAATAAATAGAGAGAGATCCACCCCTCCCACCTCACTGACCAATCATCATCCCACCTACCTTTCCCCAGCCCCACCCCTCCTCTCTCTATTTATTTCCCAGGTCCCTGTCCCCTCCCCCTATTTTTGAAGAAGAAGTCCGACCAGAAACGTTGACACAAATGATCTGTGTCTACCTCCATATAATTGTCTTCGGCCCATATCCCTTAGCATCTCAAAAACTTATGTATCTCAGATTTAAAATTAATAACTGATCCAGCATCCATTGTTGTTTGTGCAAGAAAGTTCCAAACCTCCACCATCCTTTATGTGCAGAACTGCTTCCTAACATTTCTCCTGAATGGTCTGGCCCTAATTCTCAGACTATGCTTCTTAGTTCTAGAATCCCCAGCCAGTATAAATAGTTTATTTACGTATCCTGTCTTTCCCTGCTATTATCTTGAAAAATTCATTCAGATCACTCGTCAAACTTCTAAATTTTAGAGGAAACAGGCCTAATTTACATAATCTCTCCCTATAACTTAACACCTGAAGCCCCGGTATCATTCTTCTAAACCTACATTGTGCTCCTGCCAAGGTCAATGTATCCTTCTGAAGGTGTGGTACCCAGATCTGCTCTCAATACCCCAAGTAGGATCTAACCAGGCTCTTACATAATTGTAGACTACGTTCTGCATCCTTATACTCCAGTCCTCTAGATATGATAAACGGTGTTTCATTAGCTTTCTTGATTATTTCCTGCAATGGTTCATGGCATTTTAAAGATCTGCAGCATCTGAACCTCCAAGGCTCTTTGGACATCCCTGGTATTTAACTTCATATCATCTAGAAAGTACCCTGATTTATCCTATCTCCAGTTAAAATGGATAACTTCACACTCGCTTACCATGAACTCCATCTGCCACAGTTTTGCCAATTCTCCAAGTCTATCAATATTCCTTTGTAATTTATTTTATTATCTACACTTTGTGTCATCAGCAAATTTGGATATATGACTTTCTGTGCCATTATCCAAGTCATTAGTAAATAATGTGAATAATTGAGCACCTAACACAGATCCTTTTTGCACATCACTGGTCACATCCTGCCAGTTTGAATACTTAACCATTATCCATATTTTCTATCTCCTGCGACTCAACCAATTTCCCAGCCATGTCAGTAACTTGCCCATATTTCCTTGGGCTCCTACCTTAATTAACAGACTCTTATGTGGAACTTTATCAAATACTTTCTAGAAATCCATGTAAGCGACATCCATAAACTTTCCCTTGTCTACCACCTTGGTCACCTTTTCCAAATAATTCAATGAGGCTTGTTAGGAATGACCTACCTATCATGGTAAAGCCTGAATCCATGCTGGCTTTCCCTGATTAACTGAAAATTTTCAAGATATTCCATTACCCCACCCTTCATTATAGAATTGCTACAGTGTGGAAGCAAGCTATTTGGCTCATTGCGTGCAGACTGACCCTCTGAACAGCATCCCAGCCAGATTCACCCCGTCACTGTAATCAGTGGCTAAACCACCGAACCTGCACATCTTAGTCACTATGGGAAATTTAGCATGGCCAATCAACCTAGCCTGCACATCTTTGGACTGTGTGAGGAAACCGGAGCACTTGGGGGAAACCCATGCAGACTCAGGGAGAATGTGCAAACTCCACCCAGATAGTTGCCTCAGGGTGAAATTGAATCCATGTCCCTGTTGCTGTGAGGTAGTACTGCTAACCACTGAGCCACTAAGTCAGCCTCCAACATGTCTATAGATTCTAATAATTTCCCCACCCCAGATGTTCACCTAACGGTCTATAATTCCCTTGCTTTTCCGTTTGCACCCTTTTGAAAAAGCGGAGTAATGTGTAATTTTCCAATCCAGAGGGATGACTCCTATATTTAGGGAACTCTAAAAGATTATAGTTAGTCTGTCTACAATGACCTCCCCAACTTCCTCTAACGACCTTCGACGGAAACCATCAAGTCCCGGGGATATATCACTCTTTAATCCCATTAACTTCTTCATTACAATATTTTGCTTATGACAATTCTCAATCAATTTCCTTGGCACTTCCAGCAAAGTCTCGTCCTTTTCTACCGTATATACTGAGGCAAAATAATTATTCAATATATCTGCCATTTCTCCAAAGTCATTGATAATATCCCCATTTTCAGTCTCTCGTGGACCAACATTACTCGAGAGCACCTGTTCTCCTTTTATGTCACTATAATGTTTCTTTTTATTAATTTTGATGTCCCTGACAAGATTCTGTTTGTAACCTATTTTAGTAGCTATTTTAAGCAGTTTTGTGGCCCTTTTCTGGTCTTTGTATCTTTTGCATTTGGCAGGATCTGCGCTGGGTTTTTGCAATTTTGTAAGCCCTTTCTTGAAGTTTTATGCTGTCCCTTATATTTTTAATTGTCCATGGTTGTTTTTTTCTGTAAAGTGGAGCTTTGCCCTCTCATGGCTATAAGGTGGTTTTGCATTGTATTAAGCATTTCTGTAAACATCCTCCACCATTCTTCAGAAATAGTTTTCTAAAAATTCCAAAAGCTTTCAGCTCTGAAGAGTCATACAAGACTCCAGACATTAACTCTTGTTTCTCTCAGCAGATGAGGTCAGACCTGTTGAGTTTCTCCAGCATTTTCTGTGTTTGTTTCAATAATTATTCTTATTGATGACAGCAAAATTATCCAATTTATCACCAAGACAACTTCACTTCAAATTTCATTAAATCTGGTCCTAACATAAAACAAAAGACATGAATTCCAGAGGTCAGCTATGAGTGAATACCTTTGAAAGATGGCTATGGTTATTGATGGTCAATCATTTCAGCCCTTGGACATTGTTGGAAAAACTCCCTAGGCCTAACTACCTTCAGCTGCTTCAATGATTCCTTTCCTCTGTTACAGGATCAGGAATGAATAGAATCAGGAATGGGTTTACTGACAATTGCACATTGTTGAGTAACATTCACCACTCCTCAGTTACTGAAATAGTCCATGCCCACCTGCAGCAAGAACTGGATAACATTTAGGCTTGAGCTAAAAAGTGACAAGTAACATGAACATAATACAAGTGCTAAGCAATGTTCATCTCCACAATATCCTTTGACATTCACTGACCTTTGTAATGGTTCCACTATCACATCCTTGGTGTAACTATTAACAAGAAAATTAAGTGGAGCAAGGCGTGATACTTGGAATATCTTTCTTTTTGTTATATCAGAACCCAACCATGAACAGATTCCCTCCTATTTATATTAATCTCAGTTTTACCAATGTTCTTGATCCTTTGATCAGTCAAATGCTGCTTTGTTATCAAAGGCAGTCATGATGGAATTCTGCTATTTTGTTTTTGTTCAGGCCAATGCTGTAATGAAGCTGGAAGCCAAATAGTTTTGGTGGAACACTGTAGAATGGGATAATCATGCTGTCACCAATAAGATTAATTATTGCATACTTTAAAACATGGGATTTGTTTGTTGTAGCCAGGATTACAGCTTGGAGTGTTGTGTAGCCAGGAATCAAGACCGCACAACATAGACTCTGCTTTTGGAGTATTAATAACATGCCTCTAGCCAGCATGAAAATGATGGGCCAAATTGTCTCCTTATGTGTTGTAACATATGTTGTGATTCTGTAACAACAAAAGCAGGTCAGAACCTGCTTGTTCTTCAGTAAATGACTCATTTCCTGACTCCCAAAAGCCTGTCCAACATCTGCAAGGCAGATGTCAAGAGAGCAATAGAATATATTTCACTTAAGTGGATGAGTGTGACTCCAATAACAGTCAATAAGCCTGATACAATGCAAGATAAATATTTCTGTTTGACTGGCTCCCCATCTACCTGCTTAAACAATCATTCCCTCTACCATCGTGGCAGTAATGTGTTCTATCTATAAGATACAGCAACTCACTGAAGCTCCTTCTGCACCACCTCCTAAAACTGCAATATCTATCACCTCGAAGAACATGAGTAATGAACACATGGGAACACTACTACTTACAAGTCCTTCTGCAAGTCCCATGCCATTCATAGAAATGGGTCATTGCTCTTTCATCATTGTTGTGTCAAAATCCTAAACCTCCTTCCTAATAGCTTTCTAATGCACT
The DNA here is from genome assembly GCA_024137785.1 of Ginglymostoma cirratum. NCBI lineage: Eukaryota > Metazoa > Chordata > Chondrichthyes > Orectolobiformes > Ginglymostomatidae > Ginglymostoma > Ginglymostoma cirratum. The sequence continues at coordinate 4,543,857 of JAHRHZ010000032.1, forward strand.
GACATCTCATGGTCTGCAGTAGTTCAAATAAGTGGCTCATAGAGTCATAGAGCTATACAGCATGGAAACAGGCCTTTCAGTCCAACTTGTCCATGCCAAACAGATATCCTAAATTAATCTAGTCCCATTTGCCTGCACTTGGCCCCCCCTCCCATTCGTGTACCCATTCAGATCCCTTTTAGATGTTGTAATTGTACCAGCTTCCACGACTTCATCTGACAGTTGATTCCATATACACACCACCTGCTGAGTGAAAACGTTGCCCCCAGGCCCCTTTTAAATATTCCCCCTCCCAACTTCAATGTATGTCCTCTAGTTTTGGAACCCCCTCTCACTACCCGGGAGAACTTGACTATTCACTCTATCCACACCCCTCAGGATTTTATAAATGACTATGAAGTCATCCTTCAGTCTTGATGCAGCAATGAGTCCCAGAAAAGGATCAAGAACATTAGTACAATGATGAAAGAGCAATGACCCATTTCTATGAAAGGCTTGGGACTTGCAGAGGGACTTGTAAGTAGTAGTGTTCTTAATTGTCTGTTACTCATATGAGATAGACTGGGCCGCAGAGTGAGATGCTCCAGCTCTAGGTCCTCTGCTCGCCAGTCCCTTTCACTTTTCTTTCTATTTTCTCCTCTTCGTAGCTTTTCTTTTCTTTCCCTCCACCCCCTTCTGCCCTACCTGGAGACCTGAGTTGAGGAGCGGAGCAAGCACAGGCTAAATTCTGCGGCACAGCAAGCCCAGACTGAGTCCTGCGGTAGAGTGGGCATGGGCCGAGTCCTGCAGTGCAGCAGAACGAACAGGCCGAGTCCTGTGGCAGAGTAAGCGCAGGCCAACTCCCGCAGTGAGGTGGAGTGAATGGGCCAAGTCCAGTGATGGAGCTAACAGGCCAATTCCCAGCATGGTAGTGGAGCGAGTCCTGGATGGAGGCCAGCACATAGAGGCAGCGTGGCTTCGTGCTTTGGGGCCAGTGGGCACAGAATGGAACTTATTGTCACTTATTATCATTATGGGCTGTTTCAACTGTTCCCACGTTAATCTTTTTTTTTAACTCTGTAACAATATATATTTTTAAATGTATAACTACACTTAAAAGTATCTATACCTAGGACCTCTGCACCTGAGATGGTGTCAAAAGGTGACATTGCAAACTTTTCACTACATTCATTTGAGTGCACCTGACAATAAAGGCTATTCTGTTCTATTCCAGGGAAAATAGCCCCTGCGTATTCAATTTCTCCCTCTAGCTCGAACCCTCAACCCTGACAACATCCTTGTGAATCTTTTCTGAACCTTTTCAAGTTTCCCAACATCTTTCCTACAGCAGAGAGACCAGAATTGAATGCAGAGTTTTTCAAAAGTGGCCTAACCAATGTGTTGTACAGCCGCAACGTGACCTCCCAACTCCTGTACTCAACGCACTGACCATTGAAGGCAAGCATACCAAATGCCTTTTTCACTACCCTAATTTTAGAAATAGTAAGGAGAATCATAGGATCCCTACCTGCGGAAAAAGGCCATTCAGCCCATCGAGTCTGCACTGACCCTCAGAAGAATATTCCACCCAGAACATGCGTCCAAAATTCTATTGCAACCCTGCAATTTCTATGGCTAACCCACCTAACCTGCACAAATTCCACATTCTTCAATATCATTCGTATCCAGAAATTCTGACCTGACATCGGAAATGTTTAGGCTCATCGGCTGCTGAAACCCTTCTTCATACCTTTGCTATCTGGTAGACCTCACTATTCTGATACACTCCTGCATGATCTCCCACATTTATTCTACCTTCCATGATAAGCTTCAAAAGATTACCTGCAACTTCACTCCCTCATCCTTTTTCAATTATTACTTTCCTGAAGTATGACTTTCTGATCGAATTCTACGTGTCAACTTCTCCTGCCTTCACCACTTCATCTGACAGTTGATTCCATGTATACACCACCCCGCTGCATGAAAACAATGCCCCTCAGGTCCTTTTTAAATCTTTCCCCTCTCATCTTAAATCTATGCCCTCTAGTTTTGGATCAACCCCCCATCCCAAGGAGAAGACCTTGACGATTCACCCTATCCACATCATTCATGATTTTATAAATGTCTAGATTTTATAAATGTCACCCTTCAGTCTCTGATATTTATTTCTGAATCTGACTTATGAATAAAAAGACATATACAGCACAAATTTAACCATTTTGGGTTCTGGAGCAATTGTTCATTTTTAAAAGAAGCCTTTGGTTTGTGTGTGGCAAAGGAAGAACTGAGGCCATTTTTATTTCTACATTGTTATACCTCAGAGTACATTGACCTGCCATAAATTTCTCACCAGGAATGTTAATGGCCTCGAGAAACCTGGACTTAGAAACACACCAACAACAATAGATTTTTTTCACTTACTTATTCGCTTATTGCAAGCAGAGCTCTGAACAACAAGAATGCACCGCCCACTTTCTCTAGCATACTCTTAAAGTGAGGCAGGCATTTGGCAGGGGTCTCATCCTGTGGTAAGAGATTTCCTGCAGGAGTTTATTAAAATGGAAGGTGCCTATCACAGAGCACAGGCATATTGCAGGGTGATAATCAATTTGTTTTGGCCACATTATGAACTTACCGTCCATGTCATCAAGTCTGGGACTTAAACCCAGAGCATTTGGTTCAAAGGTAAGGCTGCTGTGCACTGCACCACCAGACCTCCTACTACAGATACCATTCAGAAACTCACTAATAGTGCTGATGCTCTTAAAGCATCACCGTGGCTCAGTCATTAGCTACTAGTACCTCATCACGCTAGGGACCTAGGTTCAATTCCAGCCTTGGGGGACTGTCCATGTGGAGTTTTCACATTGTCCCTGTGTCTGAATGGGTTTCCCCTGGCTGCTCCTTTCCTCCATAGTTCAAAGATGTGCAAGTTATGTGATTGGCCATGCTAAATTTTCCTAATTGTCCAGGCTAGCTGGATTAGCTAGGGTACAAACGAAGGGCTACAAGAATAGGGTGAGGGTCTGAGTGGGATTGTCTTCGGAGGGTGAGTGTAGACTCGAGGGGCTGAGCAGTCTTTTTCTGCACTTTTATGATGTTAAATGTACCAGGTTATAAGGTTTATAGCATGGACAGGGAAAATGGCAGAGGAAGCGGAGTAGCCATACTGTTTAGAAACAAAGTTACTTCAACTGTGAGGGAGGATATAATGAGAGCAATGTATTCAGTACAGACTGTCCAGGCGGAACTGAGGAACAGTAAAAGATTTAATACCGCAGTAAGTGTTGTCAACAGACCTCCCGGTAGCAGATTTGAAGTGCTAGGTTGTGGAAAAGCAGAAATTAGGCAAATGTGTAGCAAAGCCAGAGTGGTATTAAGGGACGTCAGCTTAGGAGTCTGTTAATTGAGACATCATTAAGTGGAGGAAGGAAGAGAGGTGATGATGAAGTGGATTGAGTTTTGCAGCGTACATTTGAAAATTAACAGCATGTCTTTGGATGAAGTTGCCAATTATTAACCTCTTCACCGCCACCACACCCTCTCCTTGCCAATATACAATAATTAACTGTCTCCCCGCCACACACAACTGGCAGATAGGAGCAGAAAGACAAAGTTTGAAGCATCACCTGCTGGCATGAATTTCACTAAGCTTTCACAGTGCCACAAACAGCGAGGCTGACAATTGACAGGTGGCTGAAAAATTACTGGACTATTGGTGTTTGCAGATTTTGGAGTTCCTGTTTGGTGAGGTTACGAAATGTAGGACAAATCTATCCACAGGGAGATTTTGTATTGGCACATGGAGTAAAGGTTAAAAATATGAGACAGCCCGTTAAAAGAGAAGATGGTGGGTCAGGTATATGAGAAATAGGAGAAGGGCAAAGATAGATCACTTTTGGTGGGAAGGCACGGGGAACACCACAGACAATATTTCCAGAGCAGGAAGAGAAACCTTTGCAAGTGATTTTCCAGCTTCACAACTAAATAATTGTGGAATCATGTGAGATGAGTGCCACCTAACTGACTGGCAATAAAGAGGCCCAGCATCAAGTCTGTCTACACGTTGCAGTGTTGCACATTTTAAATGCTTGAGATATTGAATGTCCATTATCAATGCCAGGAGGCAAATTTGAAAATAATTAGGATGTTATGTTGTATTGCCAAAATAATTAAATATGAGACAAAAATATTATTTCTTTTTAAGATCTTAATAGTTACAAGTCTAGAATAGTGTGTTCAATTTTGGTTCCCTGACGAAATTGGACTATAATCAAGTGGATTTGTTTCTGGAGCTAGATATTTTTTATTCACTTGTGGGACATGAGTGTTGCTGACTAGCCATCCCTAATTGTCCTGGAGAAGGTGGTGGTGAGTTGCCTTCTTGAACCATGCGCAGATAGATTAGGGAGGATCAGGAACAGAGGATTAGGTTTTATAAAAGGCTTGGAACTAAGATGATAGGGTGATTTCATTTAAGACAGTGTCAATAATCTTGGAACTGAGTGTAATTTTTTGTGGAAAGTTTACAAGAGAGTTGGACAAATTCCTTAGGTTGGCAATAGCCTCTATGATAGAAAGTAGAAGGATAATTGAAGATTGTGTCATTCAATATTCATGAATTCTGACAACCTTTGTGGATTGAAGAAGAATTGTCATGAGTCTTTTTTCAAATTTGCAACACATGTTTGCTGTTTGCCTCATCTAGGAGTTTGTGTGATTACTTGGTGTGGCAAATGGGATGGGGAGTAAGAAAAATTATATTTGAGCAGTACACTGTGCTGGGATAACACAGGCTGAAAAGACCATTGAATCTTTCTATTTCTTTCTTATTCTTTTGGATTTATGATGGAATGTAAGTCTCCTCCCTGTGATAGTTATTGGGCTTGTACATGAAATGAATGTGATCCATGCCAGTGTTTAAGAATATGAAAAGGTATAAAGCAACAAAAAACTTCATCAAAGCTACATCATTCACCAGGGAACAAGTCCTCAAACAAAATCACTGTCTCTAATTTATCACAGGTACATCATGTCACCTAAATGGCCCAGCTGGTGTGTGAATCTATGAATATAACAATGGTGTTTCAGCAAGTTGAATCAGAGAACTGTAAGGGCTACGCATATAGTGGAGAATTGAAATCCATTCTTTGGGAAGATGGTGACATAGTGATAATATCACTGAACTGATAATCCAGAAGCACAGACTAATACCCTGGAGACATGGGTTCAAAACCCACTATGGCATCTGGTAGAATTTTACATTTCAATTAATAAAATCTGGAAATCCATTCACAGGTATGATTACATGAAGCTAGCATTGATTGCAGTAAAATCTCAGCTGGTTCCCTAAAGTCCTTTTGGGAAGGTAATCTGTAGTCCTTAGCAAGTCTAGTCTACATTTGACTCCAGATCCACAGCAACATGGTTAACTCTAAACTACCCTCTGAAATGACTTAGCAAACTCCCCTGTTCAAGGAAAATGGAGATTGGCAAAAATCTTGCCTTTCCAGCAATATCAGCATTCCATGAATCCTTTAAAAATCACTGAATTACCTAATCCACATCAGTAACATTCATGCAGCACAAGTGCCAGGCAATGACCATCTCCAATAAGTGACAATCTAACCATTGCCTCTTGACGTTCAATGGCGTTACTATCACTGAATCCCCAACTACCAACATTCTTAGGGTTATCATTGACCAGAAACTCAACTGGACTCATCACATAAAGGCAATTGCTGCAAGATCAGGTCAGAGGCTACTGTGGCAAGTAACTTACCTTCTGACACCCCAATGCTTGTCCACCATCTACAAGGCATAATTCAGGACTGTGATAGAATATTCCCCACCTGCTGGGATGGGTGCAGCTCCAAGAATACTCAAGAGGTTTGACACCATCTAGGACAAAGCCAAATGCTTGATTGACACATATCCATTCCATCCATCACCGACAATCAGTATTAGCAGTATGTACTATCTACAAATGCACGGCAGAAAGTCACCCAGGATCCTTAGACAGCACCTTCCATACCTATGACCACTTCTATCTAGAAGGACAAGGGCAAAATTTGCATTGGAATGCTACCACTTGCAAGTTCTTTCCAAGACACTCGCATTCTGACTTGGAAATATATCACCATTCCTTCACTATCGCTGGGTCAAAATCCTGGACTACCTTCCCTGAGGGCATTGTAGATCAACCTACAGTGTGTGGACTGCAGTGGTTTGTTATGGACGAGACTAACCCCTTTCAAAATATATTAAAAATATAGCTTAAACCTCAACTTTTTCTTATTTTTAAAGGGAATTGTAAGGCGTTGTGTTCCAGATGCAATTCAATTGGTTAAACTAGCAGCAAAATGCATTTTATTATTATAGTGTTGTTAAAACATAAACAAAAGAAAGAAGAATTGGAATAACTTAATTCTACTGGAAAGCTTAACAGAATAATTAAGTGTTTAACTACTACACAGCAACTGTTCCAATATAGTAACATCCCTCAAACATACCAATGGTAAAGGCAAATGCAGTAAAATAGATAGTCTCACATGCAGTTCTCCAGTCCAGGAGAAAAGAACATAAAGAGAAATTTCTGGGAGAGAGAGACAGAAAGAGACAGAACTCACACGTTTTGCTGTAGCAGAGAGAGATATATAGCAGCTTCCAAACCACAACAGCTACTAAAAGTCAAAATAAAACCCTGCTTCTGTGGGAGCTTGACCCTACCCCTTCATGCTGCTTCTATTGTCCCAATTTTTAAAAAACTCAAGGTCTCATAGCTGTTTGCTTTATTGGTTTGGCACAGACCACTTGTTACAACTGTTACAACTTCTATTCATCATAAAAATACAAAATACACCTCTTAGAGCCATACTATCATCGCAGGTTCAAGAAGCAGCTCACCAACACCTTCTCTAGGGCAACTCAGGGCAGGCAATATATGCCGGCCAATTGTGACACCAACTCCACATGAATGAATTTAAAAAAAGAATTAAACTGAACAGTATAGTTGACTCTGCATGGTATTCATTCAAAAGCAAGAAGGCAGAGATGATATCTCAACACTAACATTTCTTATTTTGGTAAGTTTACAGTTCACACATGATGAAAAGTATTTTGCAATCCCATTACGCTTACAATTTCTTTTCTGTCAAAACTGGTTAGATTAATGAAGTATGACAGCATTCCTAATGCAAAGAGCTTTTATCTAATCATTTCTGCCTTCAATTAAGAAAGAATAGTAATAAGTTAGTAGTCATTTTATCTTCTTCACAAACATTTGACAAATCTGTGAACTAAAATTACAGGCCAATACCAAAAGCGTTTAATTCAGTGGTACATGAATAAACTATAAAGATGGTATTTGCATTCATCGAATGTGTCATGGGTATATTTTATTAATATAGTCCATAATGTGCCTTCTTAATGGCACTTTTATATATTTTTCTTTTCAAAGCAATTACTTCTAACCATTGACTTTATCATTCAGTTCTGTTTGGTTGATGCTCCTCTCATCCTTTCTAAACTATTGTTTTTTGTTTCAGAGCGCCTCCATGAAGCAAATTGGCTAATGACCAGAAATTAATTTGTGGAGGTTTGATCTTAAAAGATTCCATCTGTGAAGATAAATGGCCTAAGCCAAGCCATTTAGTTAAATCTAGCTGCTACAAAATCTAAAGGAATGTAATGGGACAGGCTAATAACCAATGCACCAGAACCAACAGCGGTAAAATCAGCCGTGCTGACCCTACAAAATCCTCCTCATCAATATCTAAGAGCCTGTGCCAAACCTAAGAGAGCTGTCCCACAGACCAGTGAAACAAAGGCCTAATGTTGTCATACTCATGGAATTATAGTGTTGAATATTGGGGTCCTTTAAAAGCTGAATTTTCCTAGTATTTACTGTGTCGCTTGAGATTTCATTTAACAGCTATTACAGCGATAATTAACTTTGCAAAATTCTAGCATATGAAAACAAAGGGAAGAATTACAAGAAACACAGAATTATGATGCCCATTTAATTCATGTCAACAATTTATCTCGTGACAAACACATCCTATTATCAGTGTGCTTTTGAATATAAGAAATATTTGTTCTTAGAAAGAATGGTTAACTAACCCTCAGATGAGGGCAGGCAAGGGGGTCAAAGCTCATTAAATGTCACAAGTAGTTATCCCATGGCCATTGGCCAAAAGGATTCAGACAATTGATTGGCACAGCATAAGTAACCTGCCCATTGAAATGTGATATAATAATTACAGCTCTTCAAGAGCGCGAGTCATTTACCACTCATCGTTAGTACAGTCAGCCTGAGAATGATCTGGTCAAGTATCAAAGAATCTGAAAGGGGTACTCAGGATGGAAGGTAACAGGGAAGCCCACAGGAGCTAGGCCAATTCCTTGTTGGAATAATTATGCTGCAGCTAAGGGAATTGGAGGGACCAAATTCACACTAGAAAAGTTGTATATGAGTAAGTGAATTCTGGACTAAGATTCCAGGCTGGAATCATCATTCTGAGGCTAGGCCAAATCCATGCTGGAGGATCCATGCAGCGACCTAGAATAGAATAGGCCAAATCTGTGCTGGAGTAACTGTACGAAGGCAGAGGAGTTCTATCTTCGAGAGTTCTTATCAAACAAACCTGGTAGACAACAGTTCTCATCAGGTGGTCCCCAGAGAGCAGTCTTCATCAGGCAGACGGAAAATGGACCAGAAGGAGAGGATAAGACCCAAGGGAGAGTCCCCTAACAGCTCAGCTAGAGAGCAGGATGCTGTTCCACCACTCTAATGATCTGAAATATTTCTCGCTGATAGCCTGTTTGCCCTCTAATATCAGTGAACCACCCCCATTGTCACAGTTGCACACTTTCTTTTATGTAATTATTAAATGTATCTTATCTGAACTGCTGCTTCTTAACAAACTCAATAAACTATCAGAAAATTCCTTGCAAATCATCAACTGCCTATAGTCAGTAACAGCGATCATGAAACCCTAAAGTCAACAGCTTATCCATGATGCCCCATACATCACCAACACTACCCCCGGGTATGGCCTGTCCCATTACGGGGTCAACCCACCTCAGGTGGCTGCATGATGATATGCTGCTGGGAGAGAAATACCTTGGCAAATCTCAACATTATGCCTGACCCCAGGAAGTCTCATGGCATCAGGTAAAATATGGACCAGGAAACCTTCTGTTGATTATCATCTGTGGGACACCATAAGGGTGGGACGGTAGTTAATGAGGTGAGTTTGGTGAAATATGATCAACATGCTCATTAGGCTTTGCAATGGAAACCCTCCAGAAAATTCAACACAATTCAGACTTAGCCAAAACATGTAAGATTCAGCCATATAATCTTGCTCTTCTAATTTACGGTTTCCATTTCTTATTAATTTGCAACTTCACCTTTGTTTCCTTTTTGTCTTTCCTTCCTATCTGTCACATACCACTGAGGTTTCATTTTCCAGTCTTGGTCGCCCTGCAGTCACGTCGTGTAAATGCAAGTATATCACGCCCTATTATTTCTATCTGTGCCTAATTTACCTATCTTATTGGATATGCTGCATGTACGCAGATAGAGAGCCTGAGTCCTTAACATTTGTTCACTTCTTGACTTTTGACTCTACTAAATATTTCGATTTGGTTTGATTTTATTGTCACGTGTATCAACATAGAGTGAAAAGCTTTGTTTACGAGCAGTACAGGCAGATCACAGCAAGCAAAAGATGTACAGATCAAAAAGACTTAGAGGCATACAGGTTACATTGCAGGTTACATTATTTGAGTCAATTCAACAGTCTGATAACGGCTGGAAAGAAGCTGTTCCTGAACCTGCTAGTACGTATGTTCAGGCTTCTGTATCTCGTGCCTGAAGGAAGAGGTTGTTAGAGATCATTACCTGGGTGCGATAGGTCTTTGATGATGTTGGCCAACTTTCTGCGGCACCGAGCTGTGTAATTAGAGTCCATGGATAGTAGGTTGGCTTCTGTGATGGACCGGGCTGTGCACACAGCTTTCTGTAGTTTCTTTCAGTTCTGGCCAGAGCAGTTGCCAACCAGACTGTTATTCTGCAGCCTTCCACTTCCATTAGCTATTTTTCTACTTCCTGAACCAGACCTGTTTTATTCTTAAGTCTGCACCCACCTCATCAGCCATCTTAAAGCCCTCCCAAAAACACAAATCTCCCCATAAATTATAATCTTGTTAAGGCATAATCCATCACCTTGAGGCCTCACCAGTTCTAGAAGTAAAAGTAGATAAATTAAGAACACAGGAACACTCAGAACCAGAACAGACTATTTGGATTACTTTATCATTCCAAACATATGAAAATGGTTGCACACTTTCAAACCCCATACTTGCCAGATATCGCACCTGATTCGCTTTGAAATGACACATTAACTGCTTCTGTTGCATTCAGCAAGCAGTTTTGGGCAGAATTTTATTCTCCCTGCTGAAAGACTTGGGAGGGACAGGGTTAATTAGGTGGCAAAGTGTTGTGTGGAGATTGCTTCATTTTCCTGAGTCATCCCAACTAAGTTCATGTTGGGAGGTCCAAGCTTGACATACCTGTCTGAAACACAATTGATAAACCACTACTGCGATTAAACCAATGGTAAACAGGTTGTCAGCAACTTGCAGTCTGGTGTTTGGGATGTGTATGTGTGGGGAGGGGTGGTGGGAATTGGCTTGTCAGTCAGTGTGAGTAACATACTTCCTTCTACTGGAACTTCATGCACAACAAAGATGCCCACTGGATACAAGGACTACCCAGTAGTGAAGACACCCACCTCAGTCCCATGCTGGGACTCCCTGTCGGGCTTCAGTGATGCTGCCCCACTTAGCTTATTCCTGGGACTTCATTGTTAATCCTATGCCTGGGCACCCTGTAGTAGTAGAAATGGCCTCCATCTGATTGCACTTCCAGGTACTAAAGAACTGTTGACCTCTAGTTGACTGGTAGATCTTGGTGGTGGGAATGCCCTCCTAAGGGTAGTGAGGAACCTGACTCCAACTTGGTAAGAGCCTAATTGGCATTAACTCAGATTTGGGAGACTGCTAAATGGCTGTTTCACGTTTGTAACGATCTCTCAAGCTGATGTGTGGGGTCACCATTGTGATCAATAAATTTCATCCATTTTTACAATGTCTGTTTATGTTCCTTCTTTTACATTTCAGTTCATCCTTTTTATTTTGTATTTGGTGACCAATTAATCTTCACTTTTGCAATACTTTTAAAATCTTGAATAAAGCTTCCCCTTTATCCACTATAAATAATTCTTCTGAAGTGCTACAACTGAAATAATAATTAAACTTTCCTTTCTAAGTTCTTTAGAATGTCAGTAGGTCTTTTTATTACAGCAAACTCAAAACTGTGAAGAATCATAGAATCTGTACAGTGCAGAAAGAGGCCATTCACTCCATCAAGTGTTCACTGACCCTCCAAAGAGCATTCCATCTAGACCCATATTCCTATCCTATCCCCATAACCCTGCAATTACCATGATCAATCCACCCAACCTGTGCATATTTGGACTATGAGAGGAAACTTGAACACCTAGTGGAAATCGACGCAGACACGGGGAGAATGTGCAATCCCCATACAGACAGTCACCCATGGCTGAAATCAAACCCAGGTAAGGATATGTCATTAATTTGTCCAAACTTATTGAATTAATTTTCACTTTATGGGGGTAAAAAACTGGCAGCAGCATACTGGCTGCCTGTTATACATTACCCTTCCCAATGTTCTTTTCTCCGTTTCTCAGTTTCTGGGAGTTTATTACAACTATAGATAAAATCTGTTGTTATATTTTTCAATCTTCTTAACTCCATGAAAACAGTTTCAGTGTATTTGTACTCTGGCTCCTCCTGACTCACAACTAATTCTGAATACAACAGATCTTTCAATCTCAACTGGAACAATAATTATCTCCTACCTTGAATCTTCTGCTAACTGCAAAGGATGATCCTTGATGTTCAGTTAATATTTCATTGAACAATCAAAAGCAGTCAGGATGTGAAGATGGATGAATGTTCTAGCTTTAAAATATTTGATAGTTAATAAGAGTTTCCTCCAAGCTATTAAATACGAGATGAAATAAATCATTCCTTGCAAGGAATGAACTTGTAGGGCTGATCAACAATTTTCATTCATTGTTTCTTTATCTTCACCATAAACTGGATATTTTCGCTCTTAATATTTTGTGCTTTATTCTGCTTGTTATCTGATACAAATATGTTACATTGTGTTTTCAAATGATTCTTCGTGATTAAATTTAAGCTTTTGTAATAAGTTAAAAATCTACGTGTTAAAATTTAAAAATTAAACAATTTTAAGAACGCAATGGTGAGGAACCCTGTCTAGATTAGTTTGGGAATTTCATTTAAATGACCAGGAAAATTAACCAAGGAACAGTTTTACTTATTGAAAGCATAATGTGCATGGAGAGGCAATGGCCTAGTGGTATTATCGTTGGACTGTTCTTCCAAAGACCCGGGTAATGTTTGGTGGAATTGGGTTCAAATACCGCCACGGCAGATGGTGGAATTTGAATTCAATAAAATATCTGGAATTACTAATCTGAAGATGACTGTGAACCGATTGTCAGGAAAACCTATTTGGTTCACTAATGTCCTTTACGGAAGGAAACTGCCATCCTTACCTGGTTTGACCTATGTGTGACTCACGGCCCACCGCAATGTGGTTGACTCTGAACTACCCTCTGGGTGATTAGGGTTGGTCAATAAATGCTGGCCTGATGCCCACATCCCGTGAAAGAATGAAGAAGAACAGCTGTATGGCTTGGAAGGGAACATTGGCTCTATCCACAGAAGTCAGTAGTGGCAAGACACCAGCCTCACCATATCATCGTGGCACTAACTTATAATCTTAGACTAAATTATAATAAAGTTCAGCACTGAAAGGTTCCACTTTGGAGCTCACTGGCACCATACATCACAATGAAACTTCCAGACCACCTTGTGCTGGGCCAAGCGCCCATTTCATACATCGGAGCAGGGTGCATCTCAGAGATCTTAGCCTGTTATCTTAGCGTTCAATCACTTTACTCTTATATGGACTCTTACAAGAATTCTGTCTTGCCTTGTGTTTTTGCAGGAAGCCAGGCTGTCAGGGTTGCCAGCACGGAATAGTCAATGGCATGAATGTATTGGCTTACTATGTTCTCCGTCAATGTCAAACCTACAGCATGTCCCCCATCTGAAGTGAAGTCGCCTTCAATCCAATCAAATGGTACTACGTTGAGCCCAAGGAGTTGGCCATGATCATTTTGTGTAGTTGGTGCAATCAGGTATGAACAAGTGAACATACAAACATACAAAACAAGAGCAGAAGTAAACCATTCAACAATATGAAGGATTTGCCATGTTTCAAAGTCCACATTCCCATCTAAAACAATAGCATTTGATTCCCTTGCCCAACAAAAATCTATCAACCTCTGCCTTAAATATATTTAATGGACCCCAGCTCCACCATACTCTGAGGCAGAGTTCTGCATTCTCCCACTGCTGTTCTAAAGTGCGATCCCCAATTTTAAAGCAGCACCCTTCATTCTGGACTGTCCCACTAAAGGAAGCACCTTCTCCTGTTCATGTTGCCAAAACCATATGTGATCTTAAACACGTCAATCAAGTCAGCCCTCACACTCCCAAACTGTAGAGTAAATAAGCCCAGCCTGTCCAACAAATTGTCAAAAGACAATCCATTCATTCTATGTATCAATCCAGTGAACCTCTTCTGAACCGCCTCCAATGTGTTTACGTTCTTCTTTAAATAAGGAGACCAAAACTGCAAACAGTATTTGAGATGTGGTTTGTATCTGAAGCAAAACTTCCTTACTTAGTGAGAGAGGCAGGACGAATAGCTACTGAAATGGGAAGCGGAGCATTTTGTGAGAAAAATTCTCCATGAAAAGAAACCCACCATGAAGCTTTGAGGCAACCAAAATAAGGGAAGCCTCAGCCCATAATTTTGTCTTTACTTCATATAGATAATATGATTTGGTTTTGGATTTAAGAAACTGTCTTCTTTTAATGGAATAACACTATATTAAAATCAAAACTTATTTTTTCACATTTATCAGCACCTCTCTCCACTTAAATATGATTGTAACTCAACTGATGTTCCTTTTCTCTCATGCAAATTTAACAATCCTAGATCTGTCCTTATCCAGAAATTCCTATTCTTTCATAAAACAAATTTCATTGCAGGAAAAAACTTAAACTGAATCAAAATTGAGAGATTACAAATGCAATAGAAATTAATAAAAACAAGAGACAACAAGAAAGAGAAAAGAAGTAAAGGTAATGTGAAAATGGAGAAATCAGCAAAGAGAAGAACTAACGGGACAATTTTACATCCTTAGGACCATGAGCAGGGAGGAAAGAAAAAGTGAGATGATGAAATGAAATAAGGATCAAAGAAGGAAATGCAGATGATGATTGCATAGGCAAGGAGCATGAAATGACAGAGAAGAAAAAGTAAAGACACTGGACATCAATAAACCCATATGGAAAGCCTATAATGATTTTGAAACACAGCTCATCAGACAGAACATACATGAGGGTCTTCTGTTAGTTACTGAGATGCTGTAATTGCTTTGAAAGCACATATACAAAGCTTTATGCGTGGACTGATGAGGCCTCAGAGCAGATACTCCGTCATGGTAAACCAAGCTTCTGAGCTTTGCACACCCACGCACTGCCCACCCTCCCACCCCCTCCCGGCCCATATAATATGTATCTTCTGCAGTGTGTTTTCTATCATTAGAATTAGATTGCATTTATTTAAGGGTGTATTGCTTCAGGAAATTTACAATTAATAGAATTAATGTCAATGAGACTACCACAACAACTTTGTAGAATTTAGTTTCAATTTCTAGAAATTCATTTTGTTTATGTATTTATATATTTGAAGCATCAATCTGACTCCAATCCAGGAAGTGGGCAACATTCCACTCTATAGAGGACTAGTGTACCATCAGGTGATCAGGCAGAGTCTGGTGCTAATGATGTCTATTGCAAACTGCATCAACCTAACATCACTTACCATTCTCTAGATGCAAAATACAACTGGAGAGCAGCTGGGACAATGCCCAGGTTGGTGGGGTCGGTGCACTTTGATGGGTGTAAGTGTGGGGTCCACGTGTGCTGGATGTTAGGACATTGAAGGGACAAATGCATGAAGCAGAGATTGGCAAACTCCAGCTACATTTCATCTGCAGACACTTCTTTGCTTATTTGCAATGCACATAGGGTGAATTTGCCTATACATCAAATGTTAAACAAAGACAGAATGCACCGTGGCATCGGTTCTTGCTAAACTAATATGATCATCCCAGTACCGCAGAAGTTAGTGGCAACCTGTCCTGGTTATCTGTGCTCCATTAATTCCATATCTTCTTGGTCTCCTTCCTCATTATGGGAGCCCCGCAGTTTGGTCCCAGCCGGCCTTCCTTAGTCTTGAAGGAGAGTCTTATCCTTCTCTGGTGGCTGGGAAATTTTGTCGGGAGCATGTCAGAAATTTGCTGTCAGTTAACATCCGAGGCATGACTCTGTGTTATTTTAAACCTTGAGTCTTGAACTCAAATATAACTAAAATTACCCGGAACCCACAAATTCCATAGAATATATTCCATAAAATATATTTATCATTGGTACATTAATATATTTTGAAGTTAATTCTTTGTTCCATAGACAAGTTACTTGATCTTATTTTAGACACCGATACAAATCAGAAGTGCCTGGAGCAGCTTAGTCATGAGTCTTCTCAGATCTTATAAAAGATGAATGAATCAGTCAGAACATGGGATGTGGTGCTCATAAAAAGACTCTATTAGAACCGGAGATTAACACTTGGAATGATCTTCCTTTGTGTTTGTCTGACCAAAAAAAACAGGAACTGAATGTTTATTGATTGATATTTATTTTTAGTTAGTACACTTATAAATAGGATTTTGTTTTCTCCTTTCACTGTAGGGGAAGATGATTACTTCATAAACTACAGTTATGCAAGCCATATCTTACACATTAATCTTTGCTGTGAGTTTTGCTGTAGGTAAAAGCTAGAGAGAATTGAAACTGACTTTAAGTTGTGAAGATTCCAAGTGATAGATTTTAAGCAGGGAATTTAAGTGGGAATTATAAATCCTTCATTATCTTCTGTAGCTAAACAATCTGTGAATAGATCCATTAATTTGGAACATGGTCATATTAGGTCAATTGTGGCAGGATCCTGTGATGTCAAATTTTGACTGCATTACAAACATTCTGGGACTTTCTGTGGAGACTCTATATTTAGCCCCTTGGAAATTGATGTTAGGAATGGACACAGCATTGGCAGTTTGCTGTTAAGGACAAAAATTCACACCAGACCTGCCACCAATGACCCTAGCATACGGTAGACCAGTATAAAGCAGGTGTAAAGGATTTTTAATAAGGTAGCAGTGGGAATCAGCAGATTCTTAAAGACCAGTTTCTTCACATTAACCAGCCACCAAATTACCAAAGCGAAGTGACCTTTATAGAAAAAACACAATTTTTATGTCATTTTTTTTTTGCTGTACCTCTTGGCCCAATGCTCCAATGGTTTGTCAATGCCACAACCTTTGTGGACTTTTACCTCAGTTGACCTGATACTGGCAAAAGCGCACTTGAATTTTATTAAAATAACCAGACCAGTGAACATTTGTATGGAAGAGTCATATTCAACTTGAAACATCCATGTTGTTTCCTTCTCCATAGATGCTGTCACAGCAATTTATTATTTCCAACAGTTTTTGCTAAAATCCTTGCACTTCTAGGGTATAACAATCAGCCAATATCACAATTGTGATGAGAAATTACTAACTTTCAGTCCTAATGAAGAAAATATTAACCCCAAAGTTTGATTTTGTCAGCATGAGAGAACAGAAAAAGACACTTAGTAGCTACAATTTGTACCATTTTTGAGATGCACTACAGAAATTCACCAAGTGTCCTTAGATACCACCTTCTAAATCCATGACTACTACCACCTAGAAGGATAGGGACAACAGATAGATGGGAACACCACCACCCGTAAGTTCCATTCCAAGCCACTCATCATCCGGACTTGGAAATATATAGCCATTTCCTCGCTGTTGCTCAGTCAAAATCCTGAAACTCCTTCCCTCATGGCATTGTGGATCTATCTATAACACATGGACTGCAGCAGTTCAAGAAGGCAGCTCGCCACCGCTTCCTCAAGGGTAACTAGGGACGGACAATAAAATTTGGCCTAGCCAGCAATGTCCACATTGCATGAATGATTTTTTTTTAAAATTCAAGGAATCAGTATTGAAACTTCTTAAAGTTTTGAAGCTTGGAAGTACACTTCTTTTAAAGAGAAAATGCATAAGAGTGGGTTTTAACTCCTATAGCAAAACACTGATGGAGGTCACGCCTGGAAGCCCTGTTGGAAGTCCTGATGTTTAGGACAGCTGGAGGTGAATAATGCTTCACCATCTCGGGATTGACTGGGAATACAACCTAGTACAGCACCTACTGTTCTGCATGACTCAATTGTTCCCTGTGTGAATCCACTGAGTCATCATGGGAACTGTGTCAATTATTCACAATGGATGCTGCAGCTTCTAATCAGTACTGGTAATTGGGAAATGCAATCTCTCTGGATTGTAACTGTTTCACTCTTTACATAATGATAGTTCGATGTATGTTGCTTTTCTTAAAATAGCACAAACAGCGAAATAATCCTTTTATGGCATTGAGTGAGAAGGGATGTTGAAGTTCTCCAACCGTGTTGCATCTCAACCAGCATTTTCTGAAGAAAATGAATGAATGAACAACTGTACCATATATAATGAAATCACAATTATTCAAATTCAGATGACTCAAATTCCGGTTGTGTCGAAGTTGACATCAATTCCCTCTGGCAGAATAACAAATCCACAGAATGATGTCCATAAGAACCTAAAATTCAAAACTGGGAACACTCTGGATTAGCTGAAGTTGTGCAAACTTGTCATCTGACTGTGCAGATCAATCAGAACAGAGCAAGGTGACACAAAAGCATTGAATCAAGAAGGTTTGGGGAAGCCAAGGTTTGACATTGAGAGAAAGGACATTCAAAACCTATTGGTAAGGTTAATCCTGAGAGAATGTTACAAGTGTTGTTGATCAAAGAGAGGGTGAAGTTGGTACAAGTGGTAATCTGCAGCTCAAAACAAAAAAAAAGACATTATGAAGGAGTTGAAGATTCTACCATTGAGTTTGTACGTCTCTCTAAAAAACAAAGAAAATATCCTGAAATACTTTGACAAGTAGGCATTGCATTCTCTCCAACAAGAAAGAGAATGAGGATAGCTTCCTATCCTGACATCTAAGTAGCTCTGCTAATGCAGCTCAAGCAGAAAATTATCACATCTCTATTCCAATCCCATTGAAAAAGACAGTCACCCTAGCGAAGGGGCTGGACCACATGGAGTTCCCCTTCATGGCTGCACTGATTCAAGGCACAGCATATTTTCCATGCAGTGGGCATCATGGGTGCAACAGTTATGGCGGCAATAACAGGTGATAGTCTGCAAAATGGTCTGAACTGTGTCCTGAATGAAAATGCAGCAAGAAACATTTTAAATGTGAATGAAACTGCCCTGTTTTACTATCTTTTATCCAGGCTACTCTTCAATGTTTAAAGATGAAACATGCAATGGTTGAAAGCAGGGCAATGAACGCATCATTGCCATGGGCTGTGCCAATATAGACAGCAATTAAAGGCTGCTGCTTCTGGTGATAGGAAAGATCAAGATGTCACATTACCACATGACTATGAAGACACTACCCATATGGTACATGTCTAACAAAACTGCCTGGATGATCTGCAGCAATTTTAATGTATGGATTAACCTAACATCCATGCCTCCTAACACCACAGGCAAGCTCCAGTCAGTAGTGAAGTGTCACTGGGCCCAAAACGTTGACTCTGCTTTCTCTCAACAGATCCTGTGGAATTTCTCCAGCAAGTTCTGTTTTGCTGCAGTGTATAGGGCACAGCAGCATGCGTTTGCGAACCTGAAATCAAACCATGAATAATAGCTGATCTCTCAGATTATTGATAAGAAGCAGCAGTACAACCCAGCCATTATAGAGACTATGTTCATAATGAAGCAGGCATGGAAGATGGAGACAGAAGTCACAACTGCCACTGTTTGCCAATGTCACATGGGTTCAAACTGTTTACGATTGTACAGCATGCCAAGACTGAGGAGGAGCAGGGCGAGACCAATCGAGCAGATGACCAGGCTCTTTTCACTCACTAATAGAAGGCCAGCATGGAGATTGCAGCACAGGCAAACATGGAAATTTACGTGGCAATGGACAGCACTGTACACTGCACGATAGAACTAACAGATGACGAGACTGTAAACGCAGTCTCGTCTTCAACTGAGGAGTCTGAGGACTCCAAGAAAAATGATGACTTTACAGAACCAGACGAACACATCCTGTTTTCCTAGCCAATATTACAAATGCCGTGGAGATGCTCCAGGATTTCACATTGCAACACAAAAACACCGAAAACAAGTTTGACTGTATCAATAATAGGGTGGAGTATGTCATACTCATCCAGAAGACAGCCGGCTAAGCAATAAAATTTCAGTTTGATTTTTCAAGCTAACTTCCAACATTTTTCAATGCCTTTTGCAAATTCAGGTCATCTTAAATTGTGAAAGCAATTAAATAACAAACATATGTTTACATATTTACTGCTGTAACGTGTTTCATTTGGGAAGTTCTTTCACATAGAGCATTTACAGGCAAATAGGAACAATCAAATAGGAGTCAGCCATTTTGTCTCTCAAGCCTGTTCCACCACTCAAAGAAATCATCTCTAATTTGTGGCATTACTCCATTTCACGACCTTGGCCCATATCCCTTATTACCTTTGCTTAACAAAAAAATTATCTAATTTAAGATTTAAGATTCATAACTGATCTAGCATCGAATCAACCTCCATGAGGCCTCCTCAGCTGTCTCAAAGCTCCCCTTAACACAAATTTGCAGTTGGATTTCCTGGGATTTGTTCCTTTGGGATTTTACCATATTACAGTAACACACACATATGTGACTTTGATACTTGCACAGTACTATAAAATAAGCATGCTTATTAATTTCTACAACCTCTTTGATTTCAAAGGAGCAGGCTAGAACCATTGAGGTAACAAGGTGTAGAGCTGGATGAACACAGCAGGCCAAGCAGAACCATCAACTGATTTCCACTATGCATACTTTTGATTCTGTTAAAGCTATTGATTCAGTTATGTTGCATTTTTTCTATAATTATATGAAATGATTTTTCATGGTTTAGCAGTAAACATGAACATGGCCTTTAATAATGTTGCTAAAACCTGCTGCTAAAAAGATCAAATCTTTTCAATGACTACTCTTTATAGTTTGTCACATGGTTATTTTTGATATCTCTTGAGTAATAATAAAGCATTCTTATCACCTTTAAAATGTGAGCAGTAGTTATTTGCATATTAAAGATGTTTTCTTAGAATCTGATTGCTAGTTCACTGCTGATCCTGCAATTGACAAATGAATTGTCTAAATACGAAGATGTTGCAGACAAATGTATAGGCAAATGTGTTATCTATATCTATTCTGAAATATTTGAACAAATAACATGTCTAAACTGCACTTAAATCTATTCATTTATATCTAAATATAAAACATGGAAAAAAGGTTTTGCCTTGACTGAGCAATTTATATTTATTTTTCTGAAGTGTAAACTGGTATTACGTTGTAATATTTAGCTTTTGTTACAGCTTCTGTCTCCAATTCAAACCTATATTCAATTTGTCATTTAAGATCCTTAATGGAGGTGCAATTTTAAGTCATCACATGCTTTAGTGAAAATACTTTGAGAATTATTAACCAAGTGAAGGCACAAACTAATATTAACTTTTGCACACATTGTAATGTTTGAAGTGCAGGAAAAGATGAATAGTGCACTGATTTTTAAATGAACTGCTTTACGCTTGATTGGTGTCAGAGATATTCTTTAATATTGATGAATTGCAGTAATCCTGACTTCAAAAATGACCTGAGAAAGCACAGCAGCTAAAACATTGGGCATGCTTCTCCAATTCAATTACAATGTCCAGGACCTGAGAATATCAGCATCCCTCTAATTCTTGTAACCGAACAAAGGACTGTTAATTCCTCCCCAAATTTTACAAAAATTGTGCGTATCTCCCACTGCCTTAAAGTTGTGTGATTGTTGCAATGTCAGCCTAAGTCTTAATTAATCCACAGATTTCAACTAAATCTACGCACATATCCGAACCTTGTGTTATCAGCAAGTTTACAACCTTCAGGAATCTGAGTCGCACAGCCAACAATTTAGCTCTGATATGTTGTTGCTGAAACTTTATGACTTTGCACTGGGAAACCTTTTAGCTTGGTTTGTTTAGAAGCTCAAGCTGTCATCATGTCATCCCGTACAAAATGTGTGGAAAAGATTAATCAGACTGAATGGAAATTTTCTTTCGCTTTTCCGTATATTAATGTTAAGTTTTGGCATTGATTATTGCATACTCAACATTGATTATTAATCTGTGAAGTCTTAAAATAGTTGCAATTAGATCATGAGATAATGGAGCAGAATTAGGCCATTTGGTCCATTGAGTCTGCTCTACCATTCAATTAGAGCTGATGTGTTTCTCAACCTCATTCTGCTGCCTTCTCCTCATAACCCTTGATCGCCATGCTAATCAAGAACCTATCTACCTCTGCTTATATGCATTCATGACCTGGCCCCCACAATGTTCTGAGACAATGAGTTCTATAGATTAATCATCCTCTTGCTGAAGAAATTCTTCCCTATCTCAGTTCTGGAGAGTTGTCCTTTCACTCTGACGCTGTACCCCCATGTCCTAGTCTCTCTTACTAGTGAGCCATCTTCTCCATGTCCACTCTATCCAGGTCAGAAGTCACAGGACACCAGATTAAAGCCCAACAGGTTTATTTGAAATCACAAGCTTTTGCAGCACTGCTCCTTTGTAAAGCACATAGGCACAGAATTTATAGGCAGAGAGATCAACACGCAGAGACATCAATAGGCAGAGAGATCAAAGGATTATGTAAATGATGTGAGTGGAGTGTCAACAGGCTGAATAATAACGCTCTGCCGATGATCAAAAGTGTCAGACAGTGTAAGTGAAGAGTCAACAGTTAACTAGCAAGTGAGGGGATGACCTATAACCTGATTAACTGAGGCAGAGAAATAATTACAAAAAATAAGCTGATACTGGAGACAAACCAAACGGCTGGAATAACATGACAGGTGTAAGAGTCGCATGCCAAGGGTCTAACCAAAGTAAAAAGTAATCGAAAACTGGACAAATTATTTAAGGTAGGGAGATCATAACAAGTTATCAAGGTGATAGCATCAAAACAGGACAATAAGGAAAATTTTACAAACACAAAACAGTATGGTGGGGTCACATGTAGCACGACATGAACCCATGATCACAATTGAGGCCATCTTCATGGGTACAAAAAAAGACATGAATTTAAATGAACCTGCACTACAGCTCAATTCAGAATTGGACAGGTATCATACATATAGGTTTCTTATATTCATCTGACCACCCACCCCCCCTCAACCCTTTGAACATTAGGAACTATCCCAGCGATAGTGTCATGCTCAGACAATCTCCAGGACCAGAATTTTCAAATCCATCTAATGGATTTCTGAATCCATAATTGTAGATTTTTACAATACAGAAGGAGGCTATTCAGGTTGTCATCACTGTACCAGTCCCTGAAAGAGCTATCCAGCCAGTCACATTTGCCAGCCCTAACTCTAAATCCACCGCTTTCAAAAATATTTCCAGCTCTCTTTTCAAACTTCCCCGGCAGCATGTTCCAAATCCTAATAACTCTCTGAGTAAAGAAGTTTCTCCTCATCTCTCTCCTAATGCTTCTGCTGACAATGTTGATATTGTGATTCCTAGTTACTGACACTGGAAACAGAATATCTTTCTTTATCCTGTCAAAATTGTTCATAATTTTGAACACCTCAATAAGGTCACCTCTTAATCTTCTCTGCTCCAAGGAAAAAACGCTTAATATTTCAATCTTTCCTAGTTTCATTCTAGTACATCTCCTTTGCATGCTCTCCAGGACTTTAACATCTTTCCTCAAATATGGTGCCCAGAACTGAATACAATACTCCAAAGGTAGTCTGACTAATGTTGTGGAGGGGTATCATCACTCCTTGCTTTTGTACTTAATGACTTTATTTATAAACTGAAGATCCTAGAGCATTCTTAACAACTGCTTCAACTTAACTGGTCCCTGTGCTCCTGCACTCCCTTCAAAGTTCTCCATGTTTTTTCTACTGAAATGCATTTCGTCAAATTTCTCTGTGTTGAAATTCATCTACCAGGTATCTGGCCGCTTGGCCAAATTGTCAATGCCCCTCTGAAGAGACTCAGCATCATCCTCACAGTTCACTATTTTCCCTAACTTCATATCATCTGCACATTTAAAGATTTTGCCCCGATCACTGATCTTCAAATCATTTATATAAATCAGAAAAAGCAAAGGTCCCAACATCAATCCATGGGGAACACCACTTCCAACTCATCTCCGATCTTAGAAATGCTCATCTATATCTACACTCTGTTTCCTATGTTTCAGTCAACTTCTAATCCGTGCTGCTAAGGACCCATCAATCCAAAAACATTTCTAATCTGCTAACCAACCTGCCATATTGCACTGTATCAAATGCTTTCTGAAAGTCCAAATACACAATATCCACAATATTAGCCTCATTCACTGTCCATGTCATCTCATCAATGAACTCAAGTAAATTTGTCTGACATGACCATTCCTTGACAAAGCCATGGTGATTATCTAGCATTAACTTATTTTCCTCTGGGTGTCTATTTACCTTATCCTGTATTATGGCCTCCATCAGTTTTCCCACTATTAATGCCAAGCTGTAGGATTTTAGCTTCCTGGGCTGTCTTTTGTCCTTTTCTTAAACATTGGGCACCACATTTGCAATCCTTCAATCCCCCAAGACTAATCCTGTGTTCAGAGAGGCCTGGAAAGTTTCTGTCAATGGCTCCCTTACCTCCCTCAGAAATCTAGGATGAATCCCATCTGGGCCCAGCAACTTCTCTACCTGGAGGGCTGCCAGACGTTTGAGCACCTCTTCTTTATCTATCACTATTCTGCTCAGTTGCTCAACACCCACATTTTCAACTGGACCGATGTCACCATTTTCTAATTTGGCAAAGACAGAAGCAAAATACTCATTTAGTACATCTGCTATACCCTTTGCTTCAGTCAGCAGTTTCCTTATGGTCCCCACTCTATCCTTCTCTAACTTTTTACTGTTAATATGTTTGAAGAACATGTTGTTACTTGCTTTAGCACAACCTGTCATCTTTTTCTCATGCTTCCTCTTAGCCTTCCTTATTCCAGTCTTAGCCTCTCTCCTGCATTTCAGATAGTGTTCCTAATTTCTACTGCTTTTTTTATTCCAGCATGCATCATATTCCTCCCTTATTTTCTCATTGAAAATCTAGCCAACAGAGTCATTAGGACACACAAGGTGGACTCTCAACAAAAGCATATCTGCTCAGAGTAGAATAATCCACTCAGTCCCATTCCCCACTCTATCCGTATAATAAAAAGGGTTAATTTTGCTTCAGTGTCCATCTTTTGAAATCTTTTATCATTTCCAATTCCACAACCCTGGTTGGCAGCGAGTTCCACATCCTTACCTATCACTGCAGAAAAAACATTGTCATTTGGTTGTACACAACTTGAATAGTACTGAAGAAAGGATTTTGTTGAAGATTTTTATCTTGCATTCATCAGGTTGTAATGAGTGCGTGAAAAATCCTCCTCATCTAGGGGAAAATAAAAATTGAAAGGTTATGGCAAATCGTTCTGGTATCTCCATCCCCATGCCTTAAGTAACCCAAAATGCAAACCACCTGGCCCAGATGGCTTCTTAATTCTAAACTTAGGCAGACTTTACAGAACATCCTTTCTATCCATTTTCACCCAACACCAGTCTCTAGCATCTTTGCCTCTGCTGATATTTAGTCAGCATCCTCTTCCTTATCAAACTCAAAGACAAAGTACTCATTAAGTATTCTCATCTTGTCCTGCCCATCTAAGCACATATCACCCAGTTCGACTCAGTTACTATCTGCCTAGTAACCAGTTAAATATTTCTGAATTACTTTTTATGGTAATTGTCATTTTACTCACATACTATTTCTTTGCCACTCTTATTTTCATCTTCACTTCCCTTTTTAGTGACCTGATTAATGAGAAAAAATGATGGGGAGGTACAGGCAAAAATGGGGCTCACTTCAGCAGAACAGGCACAGAACAGACAGAAAAAGAAATCTTTTGTAACAGAAAGAGTGATTTTATTCATGGGAAAGGTGGTGTTGGATTTTTTCAACCTCAGATCACCACCTGCAAGAACCAAGAGCTGGAAGGATAAGGAGTGTGCCTTCTGAAAAAAAAAACAAGCATGTTTTAAAGGTTGAATTGTTTTCACACATTTCAATCATTGAAGAACAGATATACAACTGCAAGAACAGAATATGGTCAAATCAGAGTCGAATAATACATAATCAAAGGTGCTTTAAATGCAATCATGTGATGCAAAAATGTAACATCCCTGACAACTATAACGATATATGAGAAATATATAAGAAATTACAGTTTATAATAAGTAGTTGGATTTATAATGGTTTGATCAATTTATATGCGGAGGAATAATTATAGCACACTCGAGTCCCCAATTATAAAATGTGAAGTAAGCATTAGATTTTAAGTACAACTTTAAGTATTATTGCAAATACTATACGTTTAGTAAATCTATGAATGTTTGACCTCAATATTTTAAGGCCTTATTGATTTTTGAAGAATAGGTATGATATGAAACCATAAATAAAAACTATCCTCTGACGCATTTAATTTCTCCCTCATCCCACACTGTTTTATGATATAAGGTAAGGGTGGCATAAACATGCTTGCTTCCAACCACAACCCCTCATATTCATTCTACCCTTGCAACTCTACCCTTGTGTTTTTCTCCTTTCAGACACCCAAGAATTGCCAACTGATGTGGGAACATGAAGTCCAAAAGGAGCAGCGCATTGATGAAGAAGATATACAGTTACATGATTGCACAGTTGCTGCCACCAGCTCACATGGACAGAATCAGTGTGTGGTGAGCTGGTGTATGAGTAGCCTGCAGTGAGGCAGGAAGAAAGTATTGTATCAATATCAGGTCCTGAAAGGCAAAGTCACGCACGGATTCTGTTGCAGACGACCCTGATGAGGACTTCAATAAGGCAGCATATAGAAAAAAGTTGAAAGCCTTACATAACTAAATTCTTAGTGCATTGGTAGGCTTGACTGAAAACCTGCTGTCATTGTCAAGGAACAGCAAGGTCTCCAGTATCAACTGGTGGAGCCTTGAGCCAAATCCTTTCAGTGTAGAAATAGTGACAAATGCTATGAGGACACTTGCAGACCAAACCATGACGAAGTATCTGATGACTGATGTCTCAGCTTCCATTGCAGGGCATACAGAGACCAGACAATGTCTCAGGGCTGCAATTGAAGTTCAGGCTGAGGTCATGAAATCTTTGATTGGTGCCAGGCAAGCGCATCTTGCTATCACATTGCCTTTGGTGCCATGACTGTGATTACCAATGCTCAAAGGAAGCTAGCAGGGTATCAGGATCTCATGGCAGACCAGCAATCTCTTGCTTTGTCATTGCTTTTACTTCTGAACAAGCTTGCCTAGACTGCTGACAACCCCTCTCCACCCCCAACATTAAGATGGTGCAGTTCGAAGTCAAAATTTTAAAGGCTGGAGTTGCTCAAGGGCATCCTGCAAAATCATCGGCAATCTCCCCACCAAAATTTAGCAGCCTTCCACCATCCATGCTGTAGCCTAGCACTACATGGAAACATCACACCAGACAAAGGTGCTTCAAGACAAGCACTAAAGGAATGGACAAGGATGAGTAGTTGGTTTTTGTATGGAATATTGAATATATGTTACAAAAAGTGAATTTGGAAATACTGTTTTGAAGTAACTTTTATTTTTATATTGTCACCAAGAGGATGCTGTGATGGTCCACGACATTGGGAAGATATGGTGTTGTTGAATGGGGATTTGTGTTCAGTAGTATCATATTCAGATGAGTTCAGCCAGTCCAGAAAGGGAATGTGCTAATAGCATCCTCTCTTCCACCTACTCTTCTCACTACTAAACTGTGTTCCAATTTCCAGGTACCAAGGGCTGTGCCTTTATGATGGTTAATATGTGCAGCGTGCAATTTGCCTTGACAAACCTGTTCTATGATGGTCTGTGCGGCAGTGTGTCTGTCATTATATAAATCTGGCAGAATGCGTTTCCTCAGTAGTCTTGAGTCAGTAGCATGGTGGATTATCCTCATCACCCAGCAACGACACTCTGTTTTGGTATGGTAGCTCAAGTTGTCATGGTAATGCAGAATGCAACAATACTGTTGCCTGATGCGGGAGCATTGACCTACACAGCTGCACACCAACTGTACATGCAATGTAGAATAAACAGAATAAACTGTGGTACTTCTCAGCATTCAGATGAGTGACTGCAGAGAATGGAATTCAGCCATAAACATCTTCAGTCACTTCCCTTGTGCAACAGTGGATGGAAATCTAGGTGATGTTGTCTGTTGTAGCCTGGAAGGATCCTGCCACAAAGAAATTGAGTGCCAATGGTCCCGTTCAGAGTCCCTGGCACCACTGCTGTTGCCCTACCCTGATGATGAAGCTCTGCCAGAAGAGGTGACAGATTTTCCTGGGTTCCACTTCGTAAGACAGATTTGATTCACACATTGTTCCTGGCATAGGTTGATGTTAGAGGTGGCAATAGAGATCATTGATGCATTGGTGATCATCTTCCAAGTTTCTATAGACTCCACAATGATTCCCATGATTGGATGACATACCATAGTTATCAAGCAGTCAGGCCACAGAGGGTTTTGGAAACAAGGATGAGTATTTAATAATCAAGATATTGATGGTCTATGTATGTCAGCGAGTTCAGGAGTGATAACTGAATGGGGCTTGATACAAATTAATACACAAGTGACCTCCAGTTCATAGCGGGTGATTTTTCAAAAATTCTTTCATGGGATGTAAATTTCTTTCTTATTTCCAATTGCCTTTGAGAAGGTAATGGTGAGTCATCTTCTTGAACCACTGGAGTCCATCTAATGCCAGTGCACCCAGGTAGACACTGAGAACATGAAAGTTCAGCCAGGAGTGCACTGAAATCATAAAATCTAGATGTTACAAAAATAGACATGAAGATTTCAGCAGAAGATGAGCTGAGACAGAGATAAAGTTGGATGAGTATTTCCTGGAGCCAGTGTAGGACAAAGACAATAGCTGATAGCTTGAAGTGAGATCAGATATGGCAACAGAGTTTGAATGAGCACAGATTTCTGAAGGTCAGCCAGAAAAGCATTAAAATGGTTAAATTTTGAAGTTGCAAAAGCATGGGTGAAGAATATTTCAGCAGCAGACCAGCAATATTAGAAACAGGCTATCTTTGATCAGTTTACCTTATTCCCCTTGTATCTCTACAACTTCCTCCAAACTTACATTTGGGAGAATCTATATGGAAACTTCACCTCATAATGTCAATTTGTTCTCTTTTGAAGAAATGATAGCAATGTGTGTGGTATGTGCAAACCCTCAAGTGATCTGGTTCAAATCATAAGGGTGGTTTCATGATTATACTCCCATGTTATACAACTATAGAAGCAAACGTCAGATTGCAAGATCACTTTTACAACGAACTGGTGCCAATGAATTCAAGATGATAACTATGACATTGATTCCACACCCAAGGGTTGCTGGAACTTTGGACAGTGGAGAACAGCTAAAGACCAAGGCTTTTAAATAATTTCCAACAGTCCTTTTCCAGCTGCAAGCTTAGCAATGTGTCATGCTCAAAGTGTAGCATGTGTTTCCCTTTTTTAAACCATGACATTCCAATTTATTATTTATTTGTATCTGTCTGTAAACCTAAATCACTGCGTTAGGGTTCAGTGTGCATAGTAACTGCTGTTTTCGCAGACAGGCCGAGTTTGCTCCTCACAATGGGGATAATTTGCAGCCACTAACATCTTTCAGAGTAGGATTGTCTTAAGATCAGCAGGGCCTCTTTGGCGGAGTGTGATAGAGGAAAACCACTTACTGGTCCAACTAGAAGAGGCTGTTAGTATTGAACAAGAAGTAACAGCTTGCAAGACAACAACTAGTCACTGGTTATATTGCTATGGCAGATATTGTTGGAGAGACAAGCTGTTTTAGCCACAAGCCTAAATGACGTAATCATACTGTGTGTTACCTACAGCACCTACCCTTTCAGACACAAATACTACAGTTAACATTGAATCAGTCAAATTTTAATTGGGACATGTGCTTAGTGAAACACTAAGGATTTAATATTTACAAGATGGGGTGTATGCAAGCACCTGTCAGCAGGGACAAAATCTGACTGTACTGGGAACACAGAAGTACTGCTGAATTCAATGAGGAGAGCTCATTAGATTTTCTTTACACTTCATTTCCTGTTCTTGTCGGACTGAAGATGAATTGATTGCCAAGTGATTTTTCAGGTGATTGCCTGTAGAAACCACAGCCAGAGATAGCTGAGGATAGATGCAGCAAACAAGAAGATCATTGGTTGGCAGAGACAGACTCAGATCACAAGAAACAGGAACCATATGGCTAGGAATTGGGTAAGAGAGATAGCAGAAGGCAAAAGAAGTTGGAGGGAACAAAGACTATGAAGCAAAACAATGGCAGGGAAAGAGCTTGTGGGGCTCCGATTGTGTGGGACTGGTGGTTGGACAACTGGGGGAAAGAAGAGATCACAATATGTTTATTTGAGAGGTCAAGGGTAAGCAATCCTGGTACTTCAGGGCCTGAGGGCACAGCCTCAGAGTGAAGGGACGACCATTTAGAACTGGGATGACGAGAAATTTCTTCAGCCAGAGGGTGGTGAATCTCATTGGCACAGAGGGCTGTGAAGGCCAAGTCATGGAGTGTGTTATAAAGATAACAAAGGCAAAGATAAATAGGTCCTTGATTAGTAAGGTTATGGGGAGAAGGCAGGAGAATGGGGCTAAGAAACATATCATCCATGATCAAATGGTGGAGCAGATTCAATGGAGCGAATGGCCTAATTCTGCATCTGTATCTTCTGGCTTTATGGTCTAAACGCAGTGCTGGAGAAATACTTAACCTGCTGCAGCCAATCTCTCTGACCTCCCTTTAGTTCCCCAGTTTCCCAAGCTGTGGGATTCACGGACAGCTGCTGTTTGCTTCAAGTTGATGATAATAGAAATAAATGCAGCTTCCCTTCAATATTACAAGTACAGACGTATTACTACAGAGCCAGTGACCGACTGAACACAAAATCACCATCATAAAATCAGATATCGGGAAGTTTGCAGCAGGGTATTTGTCTACTCTCTTGTGTCTGTCTTGGAGGTCAAGAGTGAAAGTTAAAATTACCATGTAAATGTTAGTCATTTTGAATGTTAATTCTTAATTTATTCTTACATAACAGCAATTCCTCCAAAAGTATTTGATTGCGCAAAGTCATTTGAGATGTATCAACAATGCAATACGGCATTCAATAGAAACAAGCCTTTATTTTCACTACTTACATTAAATGTATAAATAAAATTACATTTTTCCTCATATCATCATCATCCACCAGGTCTCAATACAAGGGAACACTGCAGAGTTCTCAATTACCTGAATGCATGTCATTTTGAAAGCCTGTCATCTTTCCGGGTCCTTGCTGTACACTGGCATTAAGTTACTAAGAATACATCTTATTATTTGGAAATTATGTAAAATTCCTTTGGGGATACAGAGAACTGCATAGAAAACATAATCGTATGCAAAAATAGGAATACTTCTAAACTAAAGCATAGATTAATGTTTCTCAGTAGGGATTGTATTTACATTCACTACAGGCTTGTGCTACAAGAATGAGTTAAATCCGACATATCTTGCTGATATTTTCTCTTATTTCATTACCCTTCAATACAGCAAGGTTATCAAAAATAGGGCAATGCTCTGGAGATGTTGTATGCAAATTTGGTATTTTTTTTCTGTTCTGTTTTTAAACTGTTGTTACCCCATTTCCCTGTGCCACACAGCATTTGACCTAGATTTTAATTGGTTTGATTGCACATGAAGCATCATAGCTGGAGTTTGCCAAATAACTGGGGCGGCACAGTGGCACAGTGGTTAGCACTGCTGCCTCACAGCACCAGAGACTCGGGTTTGATTCCAGCCTCGGGCGACTGTCTGTGTGGAGTTTGCACATTCTCCTCATGTCTGCGTGGGTTTCCTCCGGGTGCTCCGGTTTCCCCCACAGTCCAAAGATGTGTAGATTAGGTTGATTGGCCATGCTAAATTGCCCGTAGTGTTCAGGGAGGTGTAGATTAGGTGAGTTGTAGGGGGATGTGTCTGGGTGGGATACTCTGAGGTTCAGTGTGGACTTGTTGGGCCGAAGGGCCTGTTTCCACACTAGGGATTCTATGATATGATAAACTGTTTGAATAAAATGTATAAAATGATGCATAGAGTCCCTACAGTGTGGAAGCAGGCCATTCAGCCTATCAAGTCCACAGCAACCCTCTGAAGAGTATCTCACCCTGAATGACCCCTACGCTATCCCTGTAACCCTGCATTTCCCATGGCAGATCCACGCAACCTGCACATCCCTGGACACTATGGGCAATTTAGCATGGCTAATACACCTAACCTGCACATCTTTGGACTGTGGGAGGAAACTGGAACACCCGGAGGACACCCACACAGACACAGGGAGAATGTGCTAACTCCACACAGACAGTCACCTGAGGGTGGAATCAAACCTGGGTCCCTGGTGCTGTGAGGCAGCAGAGCTAACCACTGAGCCACCGTGCTGCTTGTTAATGTATTTGTAGACATACTGGAGACATCTTCTTCCTGCACATTTTAAGCAACATATGTTGCCAAGTTTACAAGGAAATAAATGATCCTCTACTCTGAATAAATTATGAGGTCGCTGACTCAACCATTCATTATCAGACAACAGCCATTTTTAATAGTGAAGCACACACATTTGTTCACAAATTTTTCAAGAAGTGATTTAGCTAAGCATTTTAGGAAATGGTAAGAAAAATTAATTTTTTGTGGTATGCGTTTCTGAAAGGTCATCAACAAGATATTGCAAGTTGCCATTAAACAATCAGAAAAGAAATGATCCGACCTTCAATTTGATGTTCCTATGATATTGGTAAGATATATTTGTATAAAAGTATAATTTTACTAAAATTTGTTTATTCGCCTATATATCCCTCAATGCTGTGCTCTTTTCATCTAATGTGAAAAACATAGTTATTTATATTCTGATGTTGCAAGCCAAGTGTTCTGTAACTAGATGCCATTGTGCTGATTGATTTGTCTTGATTCCTGGTTCTGCTTTTTCCTCTATAGGGAAACTATCTTGTCTGCATTTAGTGACCCAGACCAATTTGGATCAGAAACTTCCCGTAGCAGCAATTACAGGAAGTGACTACATCCTAATTAATCTAGAGGGCAAAGCATTTAGTGATTGAACATCTTATGCAACCAGCATGCCCTCTAGTTAGGGTGGAGAATAGAAAGAATGGCTAACAATATCACAATCAGGATGTGAAATAGCCAAGAGATCTCTCAGTAAACCTTCTCAATATGTCATGGTTTCAAAAAGCTTCAATTAGAATTTTTTTTAAATTATATAATATAAAACTAGCAGACTATATGGTTTATAATCTAGTATGTGATTAATCAAGCATTATTTGTTAACCTGGAAAATAACTTTAACCAACATCCCACTTTGAAAGCACTCTAATGAAAGACTTCTAGAGTTGCAAATCCTTCACAACTCCTTCCAAAGTAAAAAAGAAAGCATACCTTTTAATTTACATTATTTTCACATTAATACACAAAATCTAGTTTCTAAAATGAAAGGTATTATATAATTGTTCAAACTATTTAATCAGGTCTTACTTGGGTCAGAAATATTATTAGCTGCTTAGAATCCATGCATCCAAGAACATTAAAAATTTAAAGTTATTACTTATTCATTTCCAAATGCAAGGATGCTTTCAGGTTAACAATATTACCATTTAAGCACTTCACTGATAAATCTTTAGCTCACAAATTGCATCTCCCAGGAGGTGTAAGTCACACATCATTATCATGCATCCAGGCTGGCCACCTAAAAGCCAATAACATATGCTAATAAGGGGGCCTAACACCCTTATCACCCCTGTTTTTAGATGCATTATTTTTGAAAAAATGGGTGTTGCCCCTGCTTCATTTAGAGATGGGTGCGATAGATGTGACATAGTAAGCACCCAGTTATTTCAATCAGAAACAAACAAAAAAAATTCTGGAGAAACTCAGCAGGTCAGGCAGCATCTGTGGAGAGAAATCAGAGTTAATGTTTTAGATCCAGTGACTCTTCTTCAAAATTGTTCTAGTCAGGCAAAAATTAATTTCTGCATAAAGGTGAGAAGTCTAATGGTGCAAAAGATTCTCGAGCTTCTCCAGATTATTCAAGATTAAGCTCAAAGTTCAGTCTCACAGTTCAGAAACTGGTTACAGCTGCGCTGTTGCATTCACATCTGAAACTGAGTGCCAACAAATTTCAACTGATCACTGATTAAACTTAGAGGTTGGATAATTGTGAAGTTCTTCGGAAAGAACGGTAAGAACCTTTTAGAATCATAACTGCACCTGCTGTTAAAACAAATTCTCCTTCTGGATTCTCTCTGCTGGGTAACTTTAAGTGGACAAAATGCATGTTGCAATTTTCAAAGCACTAAAATCACATTATCTGGAGTTACCAGCAAAAATCATTGAGTGACATTTTATCAAGCCAGTGGAAGCAGACTTTGAGGATGGGTGAAGGAATCTCTGAATTCTTCATGTTAGCTTTGCCGCCCATATTTGCATCTCAGTTTGATTTTGCTAATGATGGCCAGCCAATTAGAACAATTCAGGCCCCACTTGGATGGCATTTTTAGAATCCATTGGCATCTTCCAGCGATTAGACAGGATTCTTGCTGAAGGCAGAGCCTAACAACATCCTGCAGGTGACATGCCAATAGGGTGGTGCTGTAGCTAGTGTAGTTGGAACCTGCTCTCAAATACTCAATCATGGAACCATTGGGATGAGAAGGACACAATTCCAGCAAGAATAGTCCTCACTGATGGCCCTAGACATTCATATTTTTAAATTTTCATTACACTTCAGATAGCATCTCCTTTCTGAGGCAACCTCACAGTCCCTTACCTATCTCAGCAGCACTCACCTCTCCCAGTGCAACTGCTACCTATCCAATGCTGCAGTCCATTACATTATGCCTTAGGGTTTGTCCTGGATCTGAACCTGGAACTTGTACCAGCACCAGATTGATACATGTGCATTTTTTCTAAAGCTCACAAGCTGGTGCACGCAATCCCACTTGGATTTCAGTGTTTCTACCTTCATTGTGTCCTACTACTTTTGACATGCTCTTCTGTAGAATCTACTTGGTCTCACCCTATGAGTGTCCTGATAGCTGATGATTCTCCATCTTTTTTACTTATTCTCTAGTGGGAATGTGTCACGACAAAGCCAACATTTGTTTCCTGTCCCCAATTGCTCTTGAATTGAATGATTTGCAAGATGTTCCAGAGGGCAAGTAAAACTGTAGGTGACATGTAGGCCAGACCAGGTGAGGGTGGCAGGATTTCCTCCCCTCGAGGATATTTGTTCACAGGATAGTGTACCACTGTTTACAACAGTTGGTAAGGTTCCTGGTTACCACCTCGTCAGCATTTTTTTAAAATCCAGATTTAACTGAATTCAGAATTTACTACTTGCCAAGATGAGATTCAAACCCATATTCTCAGAACATTAAACTGGCTCCTTGGATTAAGAACTCAGTGACAATCTGACTACATCACCAACTCCCCCATTGCCTGGCCTGCTATAGTGTTATGAGCATGTTTTTTCTGCATAAGGAAGGAAAGATTTTCTTAATCAGACAAAATATTAAACACTGAGAATTTTAACTTGAAATAATCGCTATCACAAAGCATTTGATGCATCTGAGGGAAAATGATTTGAATAGATCCACATGATAGAGTAAGTTCAGCTGTTAATTCCTTGCTTACTGAGATGCCCAACTGGGTAATACTGGAATACTTACAACATATAGTGCTAACTTGTCTCCGCAGTTCTGTGGTGCTAATTAGTCTTGGCACATTGCTGCTAAATCACCCACCTTTGCTGTCCTTGTCAGACTACTGAAGCTTCTTCATATCGCTGCGTGTCATGCTGGTTAAAAATGTTTCACTAACTGCATTTTCCATTTCCTTACCAATCACCCTTGCAGGCTTTTTGCTTCTAATCCCAAACAACCATCTTTCTCCACTTTTGTTTTGGAAAATTATCATTTATTCATAACATTCATAGAAGCACAGATCAAATTCAATATTCTGTTAAATCCAATACAATTGAATTCCATCCATTAAAGTATATGCAGTGTGAGGTGCCTCACATATTTTTGCCAAAAATATACATTGTATAAAATAAGGAAGAATATATTTCAACTTAAATATTACAATATTTGCAAGAAAATTCAACCTGTCCCCAGACAACATGTTCCACTTCAAATAATTGTAATCAACTTAGAGCCATACAGCACAGAAACAGATGCTATGGTCCAACTCGTCCATGGCAACCAAGTTTCCCAAAAGAAACTAATCCCATTTGCCTGTGTTTGGCCCATTCCGTCTAAACTTTTCCTATTTATGTATCTGTATAAATGTCTTTTAAATTTTATAACTGTACCCACCTTGAACTCTTCCTCTGGTAGTTTATTTCACATAAGAACCACATCCTGTGAGAAGGTTTCCCCTCAGGTCCTTTTTAAATATTTCTCCTCTCACCTTTAAAATATGTCCTTATTATTTAAAGTACATTCCATGTCAGTCCTTTGCACTGAGGTCATTGATTATCCTTGTCACATTCCTCAATACCAAATCTAATATAATCTGCTTTCTGGTCAGTTCCAGAATGTGTTGCTCTAAGAAGCTATCACAAAAGCATTTTGAGCTCTCTTCGCCTGGCTATTGCTGATTTTTTTCACTTAAATGTCCATTAAAATCAGCTATAATTATTGGCATCCCTTCGTTGCAGCATGCAGTATTCCTTCTTATTTACTTGTACATCCTGGATACTGTAAATCATTCTATTAATCAGTTTTTTTTTCACCTACTATTCCTCTTGTGTACCCAAACAAGAGTCTATATGCTGATTTCCTGAACCAATCTAAAATTCTTGTTCCAATGTTATCTTTGCTTAGGAGTGCTACTGCTCTACCTTAACCTAATTTCTTATTTGGAACATAGGAACAGTAGTTAGCTATTCAAACCATTAAACCTGACTCACCATTCAATATCGTCATGCCTGACGAACAGTCCTATGACTTTTACTCACTCACCCCTTCAACCCTGCATGCCACTGGCAATCAGAAATCTAACTTTAAACATACTCAAATAGTGAACTTCCACAGCCCTATTCCAAAGGTTCACAATCCTCTAAATCAAACATTTCTTCTCATCTCTGACCAAAGTGACATCCCCTTATTTTTAATTTGTACTCCCTTGTTCTAGACTCCCCCAGTGAGATAAAGATCTTACCTGCATTAATGTTGCCTATCCCTTCATGTATTTTGTATGTTTCAATGAGATCACCTTTCATTCCTCTAAATTTGAGAGATTACAGGCCCTGTTTGCTCAATCTCTCTCTCCCACCATCCTGGTAACAAGTCTGGTGAACCTTCATTACACTCCCTCTATGCCAATAATACCTTTCCTAAGGTAAGGAGACCAAATTTGCACTCGGTACTCCAGGTCCAGATATTCTTCTAAGATATCACATACTCTTCAATATTTAGAACCCAACCCTTTTCATTCTGCAACTAAGTCACTTCAGTTTGCATTATCAATTCAGTTACTTTGTAATGAATTTTATGTGCATTAAGATTTAGAACCTGTGATGTTTTTGCACCTTTTCTTGACTGCTGGTATATTTCCAGTTGTCTTTTCTGTCCATTCCTGCCATTCACTGACCTTTACTTTCCATATTAGTATTTTGCTCTCCTGCCTTGATTCTGTCCTTTCATTTGTTAAATGTATCCAAGTTTGATCTCTCACCCCTTTGTTTGAAGACTTTGGAGAGAATAAAAAGATTGGAAATGGAATGGTAATTTAGAAGGAGTCAAAGGCGGTTCTTTGAGGAGGCTGAAAATGCATTTTCTTTCAAAACAGTTTTGAGATTATAGATTTACTAACTGATTACTAATTATCATTAAAACAGGCATAGTTTAAAACATAAGTTTTAAATCCAAATTTCATACCTACTTTCGGGCGGCACAGTGGTTAGCACTGCTGCCTCACAGTGCCAGGTTTGATTCCACCCTTGGGAGTTTAGTATTTGGAATTTGCACATTTTCCCTGTGCCTGTGTGGGTTACCTCTGAGTGCTCCACAATTCAAACATGTGCAGGTTAGGTGGCTGGGTGGATGTGTCCACAGTGCTTAGGGACCTGTGGGTGGTGCATTAGCCATGGGAAATGTAGGGGTACAAGCATAGTATGGGGGGTGTGGCCCTGGTTGGCATGCATTTCAGAGCATTGATGTGGGCTTAATGGCCCAAATGGCCTGCTTCCACATTATAGGGAATCTCTGATTCTACGACTTTCAGACTGTATGTAAAATTCAATCAGATTATGAATGCTGCAGGATCTAGGTGTGGGTGTATGAATCACTGAAAATGTATGCATGCACAGCAAGTCAAAATGAAAGCTACAAGAATGCTATCCTTTGTAATAATAGGAATTGATCCTTAAAGGTAGGAAGCTTTGCTTCAGTTATACAGGACAGTTTAGAAAAGATTAAACAAGAACTGGGGAATGTGGATTGGGAGCAGTTATTTGAGGGGAAATCTAGATCTGGCATGTGGAAGGCTTTTATAGTTGATTAAAGTGCAGGACATGCATGTCCCTCTGAAACTGAAGGATAGAAATGACAGGATTCAAGAACCATGGATGATAGGCGAAGTTGTAAACGTACTCAAAAGGAAAAAGGAAGCATACCATAGGTCTTGGCAGCTACAAGCTGACAAAGTCCTTGAGGAGAATAGAGAAATTAGGAAGGAACTTAAACACAGAATTAGGAAGGCTAAAAGGGGCCATGAAACGTCTTTAGCAAACAAGGTCAAGGAAAATCCCAAGGCTTTTAAATGCATACATTAGAAGAAAGAGGATATTAAGGGAAAGAGTAGGCCCACTCAAGGACAAAGGAGGAGCGTGGAGCCACAAGAAGTGGGAGAGATCCTTAATAAGTACTTTGTACTGATATTCACCAAGGAGAAGGACATGACTGATGTTGAGGTCAGGGATGAGTGTGTGAACACTCTAGAGAATGTCAATATATTAAAGGAGGAAGTTTTGGGAATCCTAAATTGCATTAAGGTAGACAAGTCCCCAGGGCCAGATGGGATCTATCTGAGTTTGTTGAGACAGGCAAGGGAAGAAATAGCTGGGGCATCACCAGATATTTTCACATCCTCCTTGACCACAGGCGAGGCTTCAGAGGACTGCAGATTAGCTAATGTTGTTCCTTGTTTGAGAAAGGAAGCAGGGTTAATCCAGGAAATTAGACGCCAGTGAGTCTGACAACTGTGGTGGGGAAGCTCTTGGAGAAGATACTGAGGGACAGGATATATGCACATTTAGTAGAAAATGGACTAGTTAGTGACAGGCAGCATGGTTTTGTACTGGAAGGTCGTGTCTCACCAACCTGATTGGATTTTTTGAAGAGGTGACCAAGATAATTGATGAGGGAAGGGCTATGGATGTAGTTTTTATGGACTTTAGTGAGGCATTTGATAAAGTCCCACATGGCAGATTGCTTTAAAAACTAAAATCACATGGGATTTGGGGTGGCCTGGCTAGATGGATAGAAAACCGGCTTGGTCATAGAAGACAGAGGGTAGTGGTGGAAGGATGTTTTTCAGAATGGAGACTGGTAACTAATGGTGTTCCACAGGGATCAGTCATAGGTCCTCTGTTGTTTGTAGTGTATGTAAATGATCCGGAGGAAAATGTGGGTGATCTGATTAGTAAGTTTGCAGACAACACTAAGATTAGTGAAGTTACTGAGAGGGCTGATGATTGAGAAAGGATACAACAGGATATAGATAGATTGGCGACTTGGGCACAGAAATGGCAGATGGAGATTAATCCAGACAAATGCGAGGTGATGCATTTTGGAGGATCAAATTTAGGTGTGAATTACACTATATATGGCAGAACCCTTAGGAACACTAACATTCAGATGGATCTGGGTGTGCAGGTCCACAGGCAACACAGGTGGCCAAGGCAATTAAGAAGGCATATGGCACGCTTGCCTTCATCGGCCGGGCCATGGAGTACAAGAGTTGGCAAAACGTTTTACAGCTGTGTAAAACCCTTGTCAGGCTGCATTTGGAGTATTGTGTGCAGTTTTGGTCGCCACATTACCAGAAGGACATGAAAGCTTCGGAGAGAATGCAAAGAAGGTTCACCAGGATGTTGCCCGGTCTTGAGGGCATTGGCTGTGAGGAAACTTTAAAAAGACTAGGATAGTATTTGCTGAAAAGATGGCGGCTGAAAGGAGACCTGTTAGAGGTCTACAAAATTATGAGAGGCATAGATAGGGTGGATAGTCAGAGGCCTTTTCCCAGGATTGAAGTTTCAATTACAAGAGGCACAGGTCTCAAGGTGAGGCGGCAAAAGTTTAAGGGAGATGTGTGAGGAAGGTTTTCAGGTAGAGAGTGGTAGGAACCTGGAATGCACTGTCAGAGGAAGTGGTGGAAGCAGGCATGTTGGTGACATTTAAGAGGCAATTGGATGGTTACATGAATAGGGAGGGAATAGAGGGGTATGGACTGAATAAGGGCAGGAGGTTTATTTTAAGTTTAGTCAGGGCATGATGATTGGCACAGGCTTGGAGGGCTGAAGGGCCTGTTTCTGTGCTGTGCTTCTCTTTTTTTTTGTTGTTTTGTTTGGCAGTGGTGAGACCACATCTAGAATTTCACATACAGTTTTGGAAGGATATCATGCAGTTTTATTTAAGAAAGGGTGTGGAGACAGATCAAAGAGGGTTTACTGGATTGACATGGAATAGCAGGTTGTCTTATGTAGAAAGGTTGGACAGGCTGGGTTCATTTCCTCTGGAGTTTTGAAGACTGAGGGTGATTTGATGGAACTTTATTTGATGGAATCTGACAGGTAAGATTTTGAATAGTTTGGACAAGTCGGACATGGAAAGGATGTTTATTCTTGTGGTGAGTTCAGAACTGGTGCTACAGTTTTAAAATTTGGGCTCGCCTTTTAGGACAGAGATGAGGGGAATTTTTTTACTGCGTGATGCATGACTTAGGAACTCTCCACCTCAGAAGAAGGTCCCTGAATTTCCTGCTCTTGTATGTCCATTTTGTATGTTATTAAACATGTTGTTGCCTCCCGAATCTGTGAGCATCTTCCCCACTATTCTCTTTCTGAAACTCTCCAATCAGGTTTCTAAGCCTGCTTCACCACAGGAATAGCCTTGATCAAAGTCACAAATTAAATTCTGTGCAAGACTGAACATGTTCCATTCTTGGTTCACATCCATCTCAATCTCCCTGCAGCCTTTAACACAGTTAACAATATCATTCTCTGCTGCTACCTCACTTCCATTGTCCAGCTGACTGAGGCTGCCCATTCTTGGTCCCAATGTTGGCTTTTCAGACAAAGCCAGAGTACGATGAGGTTTATTTGCCTAGTTGTAACAAAAAAGTTTAGTTATAATTCATTAAGTGATTTAATCTGCTTTGAAAGATATGTTTTAAGATTATTGGGTCAAATACCAAGCTTGCTGATTTGGTTAAATGGTTGTATAACCTTTTTAAGAGATTACAAATTTAAACAATCTAATTGTTGCCTTCCAGTTGAAGAGATATTTGTTTTATTAACTATTGTCAAACATCTCCAGATAGTTGTTCAACATGCTGACTTTGAACAAACATTTTAACAGCATTCAAACTGAATCAATGTTAAATGTAGTGCACGTGGCTTCAGGGAATTCAAATACATTTTCTGAAAAATGTAAAATTAACCCAAACCTAAGCTACAACAAATACTATTTATTATTTTAGAAACAAATCAGTTCAGGCTAGTCCAGCTCAATTTATATTTTGAGCAGGTATTTGTTAAATCATACATTACTTTGCTGTGTGTAACAAACCATATTTCCATCAATGCTGTACTGAAACTTATTCCAAAATTCCAGTTTCAATTACTGTGCTGTCTTGGCTTCGAGAATCTCCCAAGTGCTCCCCTTAAACCAAAGGCTGTGACCTTGACATTTAATCAGCACATGAGAATTGTTCATGTCTCATACAGTCAGCAGTCACTGAGGCTATTGCTAAAATAAATGCAGGACTCTGAGTTTGAATGTACCAGAACACAAAATTCTGCGTCTCTTAAATTCCCTTTATTGTGTGTGACCTGAATTCTTTCATAAATTCATTTTCAGACACAACATTTTATTCGAGGAAAAGGAGCTTTTAAAACAAACAAAAACTTATTTTTTCCAAATATTACCCATTTTTCATTTTCAAAGAGGACTGTCTTCATGTAAAAAGACCCTAGTCTGTCATAAAAAAGTACTGTAGAAATTAGAAAAACAAGAATATGTAAAATATACACATTGCAATCTTAAAGAACCTAAAAGTTTTGAATAACTTTTTGAAATTTTCTTTTAAATTAAGAAAATAATGTTGGTCTTTGACATTCTTTCCTTTAGTTTTCATGATGGCTCCATAGGGCATTGGCTGGTGTGATCCTGAGTCAATGGTTCAATTTTCAGTTTGTTCTGAGCCTTTCTAACTTCTCCAGGGCAACAAGTGCAGGGACTCTGCAGTTGACCTGGTCAGACTAGAAAAGGGAGAGGAAAGCTGCCCTAACATTCTCACTGTCACAGTGCCTACAAACTACAAAGGACCTATGTGGAATTTGGATGAAATCAGGATGATGCTTGTTCACAATTAAATAGGCCACCTACATCGATCAGCAGGATTAGCTCATTAAACAAAAGACCAAGCTGCTGACGCACCAGAGGTTGACACAGAACTGTATGTTATCTAACTAATGGAAAAGGAGGGGATAAAAGGAAAGGAAACTGTAAAATATAAATTATTGACTGGAATTGAGTACTGGCAAGGATTGATTTTTACTGAAAATTGTAAATGCATAAACAAATACATAAATGAAACACAGTCATTACTAAATTCTCGAAAGGGGAGAAACGATAAAAGACAATCATACCTCAACTGATCACATGGATGTGAAGTATAATTTTTGCATACTGTTGAGGAGGGGGGGAACCTACCAGGGGAAGGCCATAGCGGACAGGTCTCTGGCACTGAGCCTGGCCCTGTGGCACAGAAAGGAAGGGCGGGGGGAATAGGAGAGCAATTGTAGTGGGGGATTTGATAGGAAGGGGCACAGGCAGGCGGTTCTGTGGACACGAATGAGATGAACGGATGGTATGTTGCCTCCCGGTCCCAGGGTCCATGATGTGACTTCAAGATCCTTAAGGGGGAGGGTGAGCAACCAGCAGTCATGGTACACATCGGTACCAATGACATAGGTAGAAAAAGGACAGAGAATATGAAAAACGAGTACAGTGAGTTAGGTTGGAAGCTGAAGTCCAGGACAAACAGGGTAGTTATGTCTGGATTACTACCAGTGCCATGTGATAACGAGGTAAGAAATAGGGAGAGAGTGCAGCTAAACATGTGTCTACAGGGCTGGTGTCGGAGGGAGGGCTTCCATTATGTGGATAATTGGAGCACATTCTGGGGAAGGTGGGACCTGTAGAGTAAGGATGGGTCGCACCTGAACCAGAAGGGCACAAATATCCTGGAAGGGAGGTTTGCTTGAGCTATATGGGATGGTTTAAACTAGATTGGCAGAGGGTGGGAAACCGGATTTATAATTCAGAGGATGAGGTATTCAGCCTTCCAATGGACACAACAGGGGGTGAGGTTGTTTATAAAGAAATGTGGTCCATGGAGCGTAATTGTGGACACAGAGATGGTTTGAGGTGTGTATACTTTAATGCTAGAAGTATCAGAAAAAAGGCGGATGAACTTAGAGCATGGGTCAGTACTTGGAACTATGATGCTGTGGCCATTACAGAAACTTGGGTAACTCAGGGAGGTGAATGGTTGTCGGAAGTTCTGGGATTCAGATGCTTTAAAAGAAATAGGAAGAGTGGAAAAAGAGACAGGGGAGTGGCATTGCTAGTCAGGGCTAATTTAGCAGCTACTGAAAGGCAGTTCGAGAATGATATGTCTACAGAGT
This sequence comes from Ginglymostoma cirratum, assembly GCA_024137785.1. Lineage (NCBI taxonomy): Eukaryota > Metazoa > Chordata > Chondrichthyes > Orectolobiformes > Ginglymostomatidae > Ginglymostoma > Ginglymostoma cirratum. The sequence continues at coordinate 4,587,454 of JAHRHZ010000032.1, forward strand.
CAGTTTGGGTTGAGGTCCAGAACAAGAAAGGAGCAGTCACTTTGTTGGGGGTTTTTTATAGACCCGCTAATAGTTGCAGAGAAGTAGAGGAGTGGATTGGGAGGCAGATACTGGAAAGGTGCAGAAGTCACAGGGTTGTAGTCATGGGTGACTTCAACTTTCCAAATATTGATTTGAAACATTTTTATTGTAATAATTTAGATGGAGCAGATTTTGTCCAGTGCGTTCAGGAAGGATTCCTGACACAGTATGTAGATAGGCCAACATGAGGAGAGGCCGCTTTGGATTTGGTGCTTGGCAATGAATTGGGCCAAGTGTTAGACCTGTTGGTAGGACAGCATTTTGGCGGTAGCAATCATAACTCTGTTACTTTCACAATAGTCATGGAAAAGGATAGGTACATACAGCAGGGTAAGGTTTATAATTGGAGAAAGGGTAATTACAATTCTGTTAGGCAAGAACTGGGTAACGTAAATTGGGAACAGATGCTGTCAGGGAAGAGCACTATTGAAATGTGGAGATTGTTTAAGGAATGCATACTGCATGTGCTCGATATGTTTGTCCCTAGCAGGCAGGGAACGTGCGGTGAGTGAGGGAGCTTGGTTCTCGAGAGAGGTCGAACGTCTGGTTAAGAGGAAGAAGGATGCTTATGTAAGGTTTAGGAAACAAGGAATGGAAAAGGCTCTAGAGGGATACAAGTTATCCAGGAAGGAACGGAAGGAAGAGCTTAGGAGAGCTATAAGGGGGCATGAGAAAACCTTGGCAGATAGGATCAAGGAAAACTCCAAGCCTTTTTACATGTACATGAGGAATAAGAGAATTACCTGAGAAAGGGTAGGGCCGATCAAGGATTGAAAATGGAGTTTGTGCACGGAGCCTAAAGAGATAGGAAAGGTCCTTAGTGAATACCTTTCTTCTGTATTCACAACTCAGAAGGACCTAGTTGTAGAGGAAGACTGTGTGAAACAGGCTGGTCAGCTAGAGGAGGTCGATGTTAGTAAGGAAGATGTGCTAGGAATTTTGAGGAAGTCGAAGATAGATAAGTCCCCCAGGCCTGATGGGATTTATCCAAGGATTCTATGGGAAGTGAGGGAAGAGATCACAGGGCCTTTGGCGATGATCTTTTTGTCCTCACTGTCCACAGGTATAGTGCCGGAAGATTGGAAAGAGGCAAACATCATTCCCTTGTTCAAAAAAAGAGAATAGGGATAACTCTGGAAATTACAGGCCAGTTAGTCTTATGTCAGTGGTGGGCAAATTATTGAAAAGGGCTCTGAGAGATAGGATTTATGATCACTTGGAAAGACACAGTTTGATTCGTCATAGTCAGCATGGATTTGTAAGGGGTAGATCATGCCTCACAAACCTTATTGAATTCTTTGAAGAGGTGACCAAACACGTGGATAAAGGTAGAGCAGTGGATGTGGCATACATGGATTTAAGTAAGGCGTTTGATAAGGTTCCCCATGGTAGGCTCATGCAGAAGGTAAGAAGGCATGGGATAGGGGAAATGTGGCAGATTGGATTCAGAATTGGCTGACCCTTCGAAGACAAAGCGTGGTAGTGGACGGAAAATATTCAACATGGTGCTCAGTTACGAGTGGTGTACCACAATGATCTGTCCTGGGTCCTCTTCTATTTGTGATTTTTGTAAACGATTTGGATGAAGGAGTGGAAGGGTAGATTAGCAAGTCTGCAGACAATACGATGGTGGGTCGTGTTGTGGACAATGCACAGGGCTGTTCTAGGTTACAAAGGGACATTGATGTGATGCAGAGCAAGGCTGAGAAGTGGCAGATGGAGTTTAACATTGAAAAGTGTGAGGTGATTCATTTTGGAAGGACAGGCTTGAAAGCAGAATACAGGGTTAACAGAAAGAATCTTGGAAGTGTGGAGGAGCAGAGGGATCTTGGGGTTCACGTTAACAGTTCCCTGAAAGCTGCCACCCAGGTGGATAGAGTTGTTAAGTAGGCATATGGTGTATCAGCTTTCATTAATAGGGGGATTGAGTTCAAGAGCTGTGAAGTTATGCTCCAGCTATACAAAAGCCTCGTTCGGCTGGAGTATTATGTCCAGTTCTGGTGGCCTCATTACAGGAAAGATGTGGAGGTGTTGGAAAAGGTGCAAAGGAGATTTACCAGGATGTTGCCTGGAATAGAAGAAAGGTCTTACAAGGAAAGGTTGAGAGACTTGATAGAGGTGTACAAGATGATCAGAGGTATAGACAAAGTAGACAGCCAGAGACTTTTTCCTAGGGTGGAGGTAGCTATTACGAGGGGGCATAGTTTTAAAGTGAGTGGAGGTAGATATAGGGGAGACATCAGAGGTAGGTTCTTTACTCAGAGAGTGGTAGGGGCTTGGAATGCATTGCCGGAGAGGGTAGTGGAGTCGGCCTCATTAGGGGCATTTAAGCGGCTATTAGATAGGCATATGGATGATAGTATATGGTAGGGGTGGAGGTTTGATAGACCTTAGGATTAGGGTAAAAGTTCAGCACAACATCGTGGGCCGAAGGGCCTATGCTGTGCTCTACTGTTCCATGTTCTATGTTCTATGTTCTAAGTAGAAAAGAAATCGCTAATTAAAAATGTCAGGTGTGTACTAAAACAAAACGTTTTGGGGCAGGTTTTCGACCAGCCACTAATTGTGCAGTATTGATGGCAGTTGCCCATTGTAGCACATTCTGAAAGTAATGCCCAGCAGCATATTCAGTTTTCAAATCCACTATTCCTGGAACTCTACGAAAGTCATCATAAAAATCAAAACCTCAGAGGGTTCTGTAAATTAAGTAAAATTAAGTATTAACTGTCCTGATAAACTATTAAAGTAACCCCACGTTTACTTCACACATGAAATATTTTCGATAATTGCATGATTTCACAAACATTTCTGTGCAGGGTAAAATTTTCTCTACCTTGAGTGATGTAGGCAATGGTGAGGATGTTGGGAAATTATGGCAAAAACGGAAAGATCAGATTCTTGACTTCGTCTTGAAAACATTCAATGTATTTTGGCCTCAACTGCTTTCTGTGGCTGAGAATTCCACATGTTCACCAAGAAATTTCTCCCCATCAATCCCAAATTGCCTTTTTCGTATCCTTAGACTGTGATCCATGGTCCTGGGCTCCCCAGTCAGTGGGACCATCCTTTACAGTATTTTGTCATGTTAGAATTTTACAGGTTTCTATGAGATACACCCTGTCATTGTTCTAAACCCCAGTGAATATAGTCCTATTCAATTCAATCTCTTTTCATAAATCAGTCCTGTCATCCCAGGAATCAGTAAATGTTTGTTTTACTTCTTCCATAGCCACAGAAAATTTTGTTTAGGAATATGGAGCAAAGGCTGCTTTCACTTCAATGCCACCTCCACTGCTGTGCTGCTGGAAGTTGTGAGGGCTCGAGGGAGGTACTCCTTCCCATAAATATAAGGAAAACATTTGCAGATGACACAAGGCCTGGTTGGAAGTTGTGCAGGAGGTCAATGTCAGTCATATGGTGCTATGCTCCTGGATTAAGTGCAGGTAGTTGAAAATGACCTGATGAGAAAATGAGAAAAATGCACGCTCATATACGCTGATGTATGTATTACTGCAAACCTCCTCACACTCTCTGTTTTCAAACCTACTGTAGCACAGCATTCCTCACACAAGTTTACCTTGGGGTATACACATCCTTCTCTGACAGTGCACTTCCTTACATCTCATTCCTATGCAACTCTCCCTCGAAAACACCATCTAACAGATGAACATTTCTCATCAATCACTATACTAGGCCTTTTCTCCCCCTTCTTGCAGGAGAAAAGAGCAAAAGGAAACAGAGGGAGAGGCTGAGAACTGGCAGCGACCCCCTGTCGTTCAAGAGGAGGATCTGAAGATCAACAGAGTGTCAATGTACCTGGCCTTGGGAGACGAGATGCTGCCAACAACCTGGTGACAGAATTAGCTATCAGACAGCCATGTTGTATACAACACTCAGTCATGTAGACCAGGGCTACAGGGGGCAGTTAGCTGGACAGCTGAGGTTACCTTCTCAATCTCAACTTTGGCCTGAGTTGTGGTGACCCTACGGTTAAACTACCACTAGCTGTCTCTCTCTAATGAGAGAATAGTCCCATGGGAACATGGTGAATTTAGACCAAGACTACAAAATTTGGCTGTGTTGCTCCTGTTTATTTTTCACCCTGTACGTTGGCTGGGTCTTGTGTTTGTAGTTCCTTTGGACCAGCAAAGGACACTATTTTGAGAAGGGCATTAATGTCATTGTTTTGAGTATACACTGTCAACAATCAGTGAACTTAGAAGCAGACTGAAGATTTAATTTTCAATTTGCATAACTTGGCCTTTGTTAGGGGATATTACACATGCATATATGCAATTAGTCTAAAAAGCAAAGAAGTCATCTTGCGCTGTCAAAATATGGCATATTAATTCAATTTCTGAACACTATGTATTACTATTGTAAAGGAATTGTAAAGAAACTGGCTGCCAACAGATGATTGATTAGAAGGAGTATATCAATTATGCAAAAATTGAAGAATAAGTAATCAATAATTAATAAAGGCTGTATTTTTATTCTTTTCTACGAATTACATGGACAGTGTGTATTTTAATCAGTATCGTTGCAACAATACTGTGGGAAACAAATAACAAACCACTTCAAATCCAGGGTCTTATTACTACCACTGTTATTGAACAATAGAGATAGTCCTAAATAAAGTCTTATTTATTTTAGACATAAGATAAACATTGTCTTCATGTTGGATGAAATCCATGCACATGGACACGTCGATTCAAATAGACCATTACCACATTATTAACAAATTAGATTTCAGAATCAGCGTTTGATTCAGAGGAGGGTTAATTCTAATCTGGTATAAATTGAAGGTTCTAGGAGGCATTAATTCAAACACTTTGGACTGAATTTTAGCAAAATTCGGCCAGATGTCATTTTTGTTGAAATTTGTTTAGCATTTCTACCTGCGAGGCCTACCGGACTTTCATCCCAAATGCACATCATTGATCAAGTATCATGCCCCTGTAGTAACTCACTCATCTGATACTAGCTCCATTTTCCTAATTGCCGGAGGCGGTGTTCTCACCATTACTGGGAAATCCTGAGATTCCTGGAACAAACACTACCCTTGAATAACGGTCCAGTGTTGCCCTTTAACATGAACATAGCGGGATAGAAACCACAAACTAATGCTTCTCAGAGCACATAGGTGGAATAGCTGACACTTCGTTGTACATATAAAAGCTCTTGCCTACACTTTTTGATGTTTAAGCACCAAGCCGTACAACTTACCTGTCCTTGGTAACAACCCATTTTACTACCTTCAGTACATCACTTCTTATGCAATGCCCAAGGCCCAGCATCTTATCATTGCTCAATGTGTGAGTATTGCATACAGGAAAGCCTTCAAATCAGCAAGTTATATTTTTCAACAGCAAAAAATAACAGAAAACAAGCAAACAGAAGCTACATTTGTCTCTGGAAACAGAAACAAACTGCTTGTTTTTCAAGCACCAATGATTTTACAGTCAATGAATGGTCACTGCACCCAGCTCCATCTACTGGAATGCATGCCCATTAAATCCTGTCTGGCTTACAGGAGCTGCTGTACCCTTCCCGCTCAATGTCTTTGTCTTCCTCCTTGGAAAACTGATCCCCTTCTCCAAGGTCTTCGGTATCCATCATGTCCCTTCTTTACCTGTTTCAGTTGTGCAGAACACAGCATGCAGAGATTATGTAACACTCCCTGTCTACATTATAATCCAAAGTCCTTTACCAGCCAGACCAATTGAAGCATCAGCTCTTCATCTTCAGCACATTTATTGCCTGCTCTTCCATAGCCCTGAATGAAGTATTGGCTGAAATATATCAATGATCTGCTGCTGTTAAGGAGTTGTACGATGAAGTCATCACCCATGTTTGCACAGCCTCACCCTTATCCTCCAGTACCCAGCTGTCTAAGGTGTCTGACTCTTGAATGTCAGCCGGAATTTAAGAGTTCTCAACCAAAACACGACAAATTGAAGAGTACCTGGCAAAGGTATCTAAAATGTAGTATCAATGATCTCAGATGATGTGTACATTGATGAAATGGAATCCTTTTCTGTTCAGCTGCTCTATGACATGGGCCTCTCAAAGTGACATGTGTATCATATGTCACACCCTGCATGTGGCCAAGCCAGTTATGATGCTAAGTCTTACTGCACAGGCTACACAAGGACCTTGTCATTGGGGAAGCAGGATGAAACAATGTGATCTGGCACAAATGGCATCAGTAAAAACCCTTAACCATTTGTGTGTTAAAATGATTGAGAGATCCCACACAGTGGATCCTTGGAAGGAATTCAACATAGTGTCACAATGATGCCCAGTGGGATAGAATGGCTGCCCACTCTTTCATACCACAGGTCCTGCTCTAGCGGTTGGCATTAGTTGGCAAAGTCATTGATAGTGTTCTGGGATAGTTACAGTCTGTGCCAACACTGTGCCTTGTGTGTTGAATTTCCCCTCTACACCAGCTTTTCCGCTCTGCATTCTACATTGCTGCCTCAAAAACCCCAACATTGGGTTCGTCTACTTCTCTACCGCAGCTATGTCCGACACCCCTTGACAAAATCTTAATTTCTTTACCTGCTCCTCCTAGCATAAAGTAAACCTTACACATGCAGGTAAATTCTTTAAAGAGATCTGGTTCTGTATTCTCAACCAAACCCTGACCAGGTTGTACATTATTTAGCAGCATTTTAGCTTCCAATGTACTTTCCTTTACCACTTCAACAAAACTCACTGACTTATCCTATTTTTCCACATCCATCTTCCCAGTGCCTTTTCTAAACTACCAACACTGCAACTTTATATGGCACAGTTTATTATAGAGAAAGCACATGAGATTTTCTGCTTCTCTTTCCCACTCATGTTTTTCCTTTTTAACCTGTAATAAACTACCTTTACTATCTTCAATGAGGTCTTCTTTTCCCTTTCTGCCTGAAGATTTCTCTTTTCTCCAATTTCTATCCCTCACAGCTTAAAATTGATGTTGGAAGCCAAACTTTGATTTAGGAATCAACTCATAATCATCTTCCGTTTCTGCTGGTAATCTTGCAGTCTTAATTCTCTGCTCTTCCACATGAGTCCTCTCCACTTTAGGATGTGAATTTTTGAACTCCTGCAAAATGATCATATCTAGCTAGAGCTATTCTCTCTTTCTATATTTCTTCTGCTTTCAATCATAATTCAAACTATTTCATTTCCTCTTCTCTTTCTTCTTCTTTTACTTGTAATTCAATCTGCTGCAGTTGCAACTGAATTTTACCCATTTCCAAAGACCCTGATGGCAAATTCCGCTAATTGTAAAAGTCGAGCTATCGCTGAAATTACCTCCGCTCTACACATGGACAAAGGCTACCCCAGCTCCAGCTTGTCTGCCAATTCCAAAAGTTTTGCCTTGCTCACTTTCTGTAAAACTCCCAAACTGACTTCTTCTACCCCTGGGAAACTCTTAGTGATGGAAGGAGCAATTACTACACAAGGCATGCCCTGTTTTCCAACCGAATGCAACACCTGAAAACAGAACACCAAACCCTCACCACTCACTGTCTTTGAGTCCAATAATCCTAAACCTAACATGGAATTAGACATTTTGATCCCAACAAGAGCACCCAATTTGTTATGGCCCAGATTAAACACCCTCAAAATATACTAAGAAGATAGCGTAGACCCCAACTTTTTCTTATTTTTAAAGGCAAGTGTAAGGCATTGTGTTCTGGATTCAATTTGATTGTAAAACTATCAGGCTTGAAGCCAAACACACTTTATTCTCCCACTATAGTTAAAATACAAACAAGAGAAGGAAGAATTTGAATAACTTTTCTCTTAAGAAAACTTGACAGAATAATAGTTTATTTAACTACTAAATAGCAACTGTTCCAATATGGTAACATTCCACAACCACACTCTTAACAAAGGTAAATTCAGTAAAGGAGATTGTCTCACATGCAATTCTCCAGTCCAGGAGGAAAGAACATCAAGAGAAAACTTTGAGAAAAACAGAGAAGTCTCAAGTGTTTGCTACAGCAGGGAGAGATACACAGCAGCTTCCAAACCCACCAGCTACTGAAAGTTACGTGAAAATCCTGGTTCTGTGGGAGCTTGATCCCATCCCTTCAGGCTGCTTGCATTGTTCCAACTGAAAAAAAACTCAAGGCCTCACAAGTTGTTTACTTTATTGACTTGTAACAAACAGCTCAGGACCTCTGCCTCAACCCCCCATCATTAAGAAAAGGACAAAATACACCCCTTAAAGCCATGGTATCATACAATTTAAGCTAACCTAGTCTGCAAGGGCTGTTCTCAGAGCAGATGTCTCTCTCTGGTTGCTATGAGTGTCAAATATGGAAGTGCTTTATCTCAAGGAAGAAAAGACTTTCTCCAATCAAGCGAGGTCTTGTTTAGTGATCAAATCTGTGCTGTGCTGCTGATAAGTATGATCTGCTTGTATCCTTTGCCTTAAATAGTCCTGGTTATTACTGTGGTTGGTTCGCTCGCCGAGCTGGTTCATTAGTTTGCAGACGTTTCATTA
>JAHRHZ010000032.1:4601046-4626928 GCA_024137785.1 Ginglymostoma cirratum
ATCCATCCCCGCCTCTTCGACTTGTCTGCCTCCTCTCCACCTATCCTCTCCTCCATCCATCCTCTATCCATCTCCCCCTCTCTCCCTATTTATTTCAGAATCCTCTTCCCCTTCCCCATTTCTGATGAAGGGTTTCGGCCCAAAACGTCAAGTTTTCCTGCTCCTATGATGCTGCTTGACCTGCTGTGTTCATCCAGCCCCATGCTTGTTATCTCAGATTCTCCAGCATCTGCAGTACCTTTTATCTCTAATGTCTTGTTCATGGTGGACAGACATCGGAGAGACAGGAGGTGATTTACTAAATGCATAATTCCTAGTCTCTGACCTGCTCTTTTAGCCATAGAATTTATATGGTTGGTTGGGTTCACTTAATGTCAATGTAATCATCAAGGTGCTGATAGTGGGGGAATTCAATGATGGTAATGTCATTGAATATCAATGCCATGATTAGGTTCTTTTTTATTATTCTTCATTCAGGGAATGTTGGCTTTGCTGGCTGGGTCAACAGTTTTGCCCCATCCCTATTTGACCTTAAGAAGGTGATGGTGAGTCACCTTCTTGAGCCACTGAAGTCCATGTTATGTACATGCACACTTAATGCTGTCATGGAAGGAGTTCCAGGATTTTGACCCAGAAAAAGGTAACTCCAAGTCAGCATGGTGAGTCGTTTGGAGCGAAATTGCGAGAGGTGTTCCCATAAATCAAAAGGATCTCAATATAGCTTTGAAACTATCTCTTTACCCCCATAGCAACCATTGAATAGCTTTTTTCCAAAATTTACAAACTTAAAGTTCTTTACTACCATTGATGTAAATGATGGTTACAGGGAGAATGAAAGCAACAGTTTTCCAATAACTTTCAATGCCATTTATGAGATACAGATGGTTGTGCATGCTACCTGACATGCCCTCTAATCCAGAAGAGTACCAACACAGACAGTGTAAGACAATTAATGATCTTCCCAGAAACTTTTGTGGATGATCTGCTAGTGTATATACGTAGGACACAATCAAAGAATCTATCACAGACCGTGATCGGTTTGTAGTGTGACCACTAGAGACCATTCACCAATTGAAGCTGAAGTTGAAAAGAAAAAGATGCATTTGAAAGTGCCTGAAGTCAAGTGTATAGATAATGTACTGATAGTGGCAGGACTTCACCTGGGTCCTGACAAGTTGAGAGCTGAACCAGAGATGCAATGACCAGTAGATGTGACAGCAGTGCAATAATTTGTTGAAATCATGTGCTATTTACCTAAGTTCTTGTCTAAATTATCATCACATTGTCAATCTCTGCACAAGCTTACAGCAAACAACATGTAGTAGCTTTTGGGACATAGAACAAGAAGTAACTTCCATTAGAATCCAAAATTTAGTGATAACAACACTGGGGTACTGCAATGCCAATGGCAATTTCAAATTGCAGTGTGATAATAGCAAGACAGATCTCAGAACAACTCTAATCCAGCAAACAAGAATAGCTGCAAAATGAATAACTCTATTTGCAGGTTGAGAAAACAAGTCTGGCTAGTGTCTTTGCCAGGCAGCTTTTTATTCAAGAGACAACAAAGTGTAGAACTGGATGAACACATCAGGTCAAGCAGCATCATAGGAGCAGGAAAGCTGACATTTCGGGCCTAGACCAATACCTGTTTGGGAGAGACAAAATGACAGCTGAATCCAACAAAAGCCTCCTTGAAATATTTGCCTCAAGCTGCTTTTATCTGCTCCAAAGAGTATACAAAGAATATTGTTTAGTTTGCAAAATATCATCTGGATGTGAGACGCAAGCGAGTAAAACAGAAATACATTGTCGTCATCAACACTCCCTATGAAGCAAATTGAAAATGCAAAGATGGATTATGAAGTTTTCCATATACAAGGGGGAACAATGGCTCAATATACTCAGCAGATGCATTGAATCAAAAGGTAAGTCTTATACAAAGCAAGCAAACTATGCAAGAAAATGAAACTCTGTACACGTTGCAGGATGTAATGCTGAAAGAACAGTCTGAAAGTAGCAAGGCCTGTTGCTTTAAGAGAGCTTCAGCGTAGAGAGATGAAGTGTTTGCCCAAGACAGAATCTTGTACAAAGGGAATACATATATTATCACTCAGAAAATGGAAACTGAGATGTTGAAGTGCATCCAGACAAGCAAGGAAGGAACCGAATCTAGTCTGATGAAGGCAACAGAAGTGTTCTCCTTGCCAAAAATGAACAACAAAATCACGGACCATATCAGCCAGTGCATTGCTTGTACTGAAAACAAAGCTAAGCAAGTTAAAGAGTCACTGATGATGCATGATGTTCCAGACAGACCATGGATGAAGCTTGTAGAAGACCTCTTCAAATCCATAGCAAATGATTTTCTTTTCACTATTGATTGCTATTTGACTGCTAGGAGTTAGACCAGCTGACATCAGTGACTACCAGTAAGATTACAGAATGCCTAAAAGCGCACTTCAGTTGTTAAGCATTTTAGACATTTTAATAAGAGGCAATCACCAAGGTATGATAAAGAAATCAAGCAAATCCAGCACAGACATTTGTAAAGCAATCCTTAAGTGGAAAAACACAACCAATGAAGACACGGAAAGTAGTCCGGTCCAAAGAGTAACGTCATGCCACAACTGAAGTACTGTTCCAATGGTGGAAGAGCCAATGAAGCCAGAAATAATAGGAAGCCTGAATGACAAAATTCAGGTGAAATAAAATTCTAAATTTTACTTTGATATTACTGCCAAGACATTGCCAGAGCTAAGCACTGGTGAACCAGTCAGAGTGCAAACGTTCAAAGGTCTCAACACCAGTCAGCTCACATGGCAACATGGGACACGCATTGAGCAGTCTTCATCTCAATCATATGCAGTGAACGTGAATGACAAGATGTAGTGTCACAAACTATAGATTTCTACATGCAACTGGACAAGCAGTGCCTTCACTGCAGACAGCTGACTGGGAAGATATGATCACATCACCTATATGGAGTATCGAACAACTATCAGTCCTATAGTTTTTTCTGTTCCCAGCAATGGAAGTGCATCAGAAACAGCTGTTACCATGGCAACTGCATTCATCGCATGTTTGACATTCTTTGGAGAAGGAACATCATCCTCAGAAGCAGCAGATACCACACGAACAGCCAACAATAGAAGGTACACGTATGATTAGGAGACCTGCATGATTTAAAGATTTTCTATGCAATGCATGTACAGAGACTGATGGAAGCTGATTGTTAATCTTCTACTCTTTTAATGAACGATAATTTTCATTGTTGGCTATGCATGTTGGATAACTTGGGTAATTTGTAAGTACAAATGATTACGCATGCAATAAATTTATGAAAAGTGGTGTTGGGTGAAATGAAATTATACATTGTGTGCTGGCAAGGTTGTCATAGCTATGTGACCTTTACCTCTGCTGTAAGTGGTTTTGTGTGTCTTCTGTGGCAGACATTAAACACACCACTCTAAACACCCAGATCCATTGTATTGTGGTTAATTTGTGACTGGCATCTGAAGACACCTAGCAAGCAATTCAGTTCAAGGGCAATTCAGGATGGGCAACAAATATTGGCCTTGACAGCAGAGTAACATATTGAAAGTGACAAGCCCCTCTCCTGAAGGGACTCCTTGCTTCTAACCTTTTGGCCTCAGTGAAAAGAGGGAGATACTGGCTTAAAGAAACAGTCAATTTTGTTAGTTTTAACAACCCAAACCCTTCAAATTTTGTACATTCTTGTACATTAAAACCCAGCCCATAGTTTTATCCACACAATTTAAAATAATGCTACCATTCAGAAAAATGTTTGAATCAAATGATTTGTAATGTCCAGCTGTAAATTAAGCTGTATTCAATTTGATTAAACTAATGAAGAACCTGGAACACTGAAAATAAATGAATCATTCTAATAGTTACTCATATCTTTTGTTTTCCAGATAATTTGTTTATTATTTTAATTATTTTATAAATGTTTTATGGAATAATTTCCTGATAGCTGACTTTTTAATCCAGTGTTCAGGTACAAAATTTAACTTTTTAAAAAATAACAATTCCATCTAACAGCATTTGGCAAACCAGTTTAAATCACCCTCAGGATACCTCATTTTACTTTTTAATTAATACAAATTTGTGAAGAAACAGACAACTATTACGGTGTAAGTCAAAAAGATCAACTATAACTCTTTTATTTCCGGACAGTCATAGCATTTAAGAATAACAATGGAACCTGTTCAGTGCAGCAATTAGGCAGGAAGACAAAGCAAAATTTAATACTTTTGAAAGTCAGATTGTTATTGGCTTTAAGCCCAACTTGCTTGAGCAGTCCAGGAATGGCAGGTTGTGAAAATAAAGGGAGACAGTTAGGGCTCTACTAATTGTTTAACTCCCTCTGATTCAGTCTTTTGATGGGAAATGATTAAGGAACCTGATGAGAAGCAAAGTAGCTGAAATAATGTATTTTATCTTGACACCTTTTCAGAATCGCAATTGAATTTGTATCAAATTTTTGAATAATATTAGTGCTCAGTATTGGGACTACCTTGCTGAAGTCCCATAGTATCCATCATGAGGTACTATGGTGGAGGAACTGGAGGCAAGCCGTGACATTCAACATCAACTCACTTTTATGTTTTGCCTTTCATGCAATAAAATGTCACTCGGCAATTTATGAGAGCACCATAAAGTACAAATTAGGCACAGAGCTACAAAAATTGGTGTGGCTTCATCGAACAGGTAGATGTTTTGAAGAGTGTTCAAGAAAGAAATGGTCTACTTCTGCTCCTTTTTAAAATGGTGACACTAAAGAAATTGTGGAGAATTGATGGGGTTTAACAAAGAAATTTCAGAACTTAGGCCCTAAAGACAACTGAAGATCCAGTCAAGAATGGTGGAGGAATTAAAACCAGGGCTGCTGAAGAGATCAGAATTAGATGATTGCAGATATCTGAGAGATTTGTAAGTCTGAAAAAGATTACCAAGGAAAAGAATGATGAGGGTCATGGAGACAGTTGAAAACAAGGGTGAAATTTTTGTATCAAGTTGTTGCTTCACTGGGAACTTAAGACAGCGAGCATCGAGATATTGATGTTAAGACACGAACGGCAGAGTTTTGGATGGCCTCAAGTTTATGGAGAAACTAATTTGGGACACCAGCCAAAGTATTGCAATATTCAATATAAAGATATAGAAGTATTTCAAGTTAATAAATGCATGAATGAGGGTTTAACAGCAGACAAGCTGAGGAGGGATAAAGTCATGAATGTCATAGGTACGGATGTAACCAGTCTTGATGATGAAACAGATATGTGATGCATCGCAGGGTTAAACATAACACCGACATTGTGAACAGTCTGGTTCAACTTCAAACAGTTTCCATGAAGAGGGATGGAGTTAACAGTCAGGGGACAAAATTTTAAAAAGAGACCAGTCATTGGTTTCAGTCTTCTGTGATGAAATCCTCTTTTAGTTTCCACTTTTTACTATGCACACTAGCAATCCTTGAATATTATAACATTCAGAGAACAGACAGTTGCAAGGTCTTGCTACATTTGACTGTTCCAAAGTAATAGTTACATTTAATACTATTGTGCAATGATAATTGACCATGTTGCAATGTTCTCAATAGGTCACTCAGAACAGTTCAAGGATGATTGAACAGTCAGTTGGACATAGGCAGTGAGAAGAGTAGGTTGTTATCTCATTCAGTCCAGAGTTAGGAACAGGAAATATAAACTCCACCCATAAAACCTCCTGCTACAGCCTCCGAACCATTAGGTCTCTAGAGTACGGGCAGCCAGGAGATCAACTAAGTGTTGAGGTTAGGGTTCAAGAAAAATCTGGGAGCCGTGGGAGCTTAGAACCAGCTCTGTTCCTTTAATAGTGCAGCAGAAATGAGGGTGAAGGAATTGTTCCTGACTGGGTGCTGGAGCACAGTTTCCAGAATCCAGGACAATGCAGTTCTGATTGTGAGAGTGAACCAGAAGAATGTGAGCAGTCATTGAGACAATCCCTGACAGAATGGTTTTTGAGGGAGTTTCATAGCAAGGTCACAAACAGTGAGTAACAGTTTTAATGAGATTAGATGACCCACTGTGCCACTGACATTTGGGAGGTTGCTGAGAAATCTGTGGGATCTGTCTTTGCATTTGCTATTTAATATGTTTAGTCATGTATTCATCCACAGTGCATCAATTACTCATATTTATTTCAAGTTAATTCAAATAGATTATTAAAATGTAATATTTTGTTAATATTCATTTAGGATATTTTAAAATAATATAAAGTTTATTGTTATTTGTTCAAAGTAATGGAATCTTTTGTTTTATTCTCTAAATAAAACCTTTGAATCTCACACATTGCCTGCTTTAAAAAACAGTTAATGGTCCCTAACCAGATTGAAATAAAAAGTTGGCAGTCTGGTCTGGGATCATAAGACTTCCTGATGCTTAATTAGGAAGAAAAATTGTTCACCTAATGTTGGATACCAGATTAGGTATTCAATAATTTAGCAGCAATGAAGGAATTGAGGGAATGGTGATCTAGCTGTGTGTGATTAGTGAACCTCCAAAAACGAATGTTTTATTTGCAGATTATGTCAGAATGGGACAACATGTAGATTAGAAAAAAAAGGGTTTAAATGGTTTCTTGAGAACACCTGACATTGTGATGTAGGAGAGAGATAAGAAACCATTGGAAATGATGCTCTAACTATGATTAGAAGGTTGGGATGGACAGGGCTAATCACTGGAGAAAGCCGGCGAGCATTAGAAGGTATTGTTGTCAGCTAAAGGTTACAGACAAATTGAGAACGATGAGGAAGGAAATCATCACCTTTGTCACTGTCATACAGGATGTTACTTGTGATTCTGATAAAAGCCATTTTCACTGTGGTAGCAACGGAAACCCAAAAGGATGGATTCAAACATGGAGTTAAGGGAGAGCCGACATGAATTTTGGATGCTGGAACATGTTCAAAGGGCTTTGGAGAGGAAAGATAGATTTTAGATGAGGTCCTAATATGATTGTGTCAAAGGTTCTTTTTTAAAAAGAGAAATGATTTGAGCAGTTTCAAAGGAGAAAGAGCCTCGCTGTTCTTCTGACCAAGCCTTAATTTAAAAATGCAAATCAGGCCATATTCAAAGACTTAAAAGTTGACATTAGTAAGATTAGAGTGAGGAGAATGCTTTCAGTACTGTTTCCATTTTACCCCAATCCAGCCAACCACATGCCTGGTTTCCAGGCAAAGTAATCTTTGATGTATTATAAAGACACAGTTATGGTTACAGCATTTACAGCAGCATTCATAAACTAACTTTATCTGTGTATGAAATACTAGCAAGAAAATTTTCTCTTCCTGCCCTTTATACAAATGCTTATTCAGAACCAAGTATAAGTGGGGATTTAAGAACAAACATTCATGCAGGCATGCCCAATGTGACCTACTCAATATAAGTAAGGGGTGTAATTTCTGTACTCTCCTTCAAGTCAGACCCATGCTCTTGGAATAAGTGACATCTTGCTGAGTCTACACGACAGCCCATCCTTTGTGGCATTAAGTAACTGTGTCTTCTTTCACTGGGTTATGCTACAGTAATTTAAAGTGTGAAATCCTTTGAAGATGAGTGTGGCAGGGCTTTGATTTATAAAGTGCAGAATGGATTTTGAGCATTTTAAAAAACTGCTGTTGGGCTTTATAAAGGTTTCACATAGGTCAACAGTAAATGTGAAATATATTGACATTGAACAATTTTGCCATCTATAATTGGGGGACTTCATGGCGGATAAATAGAATGATTGGGTAACATTATCTTGTCAGCTGTTTTAAGGTCTAACATCCACCAGGCCTTGTAATCATGTATTTAGTATTGACTCCAAATACACTACACTATTATCCTTTGACAGTTGTTCTCCAGACTATCAAACCAAAAAAGTGGCCCTCGCAGTCAGCTCATGTAACAGCTCACTCCACTATGGCAACTATCATGGAATCACTGAAATGCTATGCACAGAAGGAGGCTATTTAGCCTATTGTACCTGCACCAGCTTGTTAAATAAGCCATCTCCTGCTTTCTTCCCATCCACTTGTACATGTTTTCTTTATTCAAACAATCATCCAATGTCTTTTTCAATGCCCTGAAAAGGGGAACTTGGGCACCATCCTTTCATAACTTGGTTGCACACTTTACCTCCATAACTAGTTTTGGGAAGGTTGAAAAACATTTTAAAATCCTCGCAATCTTTGGAAATGCAGTTTGAAATAATACTACATGCTGCAAACAACTTGTATTTAAGTGGCTGTATGCCTTTAAGTCTGTTGCACAGTTATTGTTATACATTGGCAAACCACTACTTGTTCAGCAAAGGATTTTTCTCCATCTTTAGAAGGGCCAAACATGGAAAAATAATGGTGTAGGAAATCAGCTGGTTGCTGTGTTACTGACATCATGCATGCTTTTGTGGGGATTTATTTGGTTTATTGGTTCCAGAAACCATAAAACTTCTTTTTCAAAATGTGTTTACGATTTCACTAATAAAACTCAAAACTTATCACAAAAATTGGCAGAGTAGGGAATATATGTTGTTCGATGAATAAAGGCACTTTGCATTGGGACAGAAAAGGCTAATAACCAATGTAAAATTGTCAACATTTTCCTTTGAATAGAGAGGTTTACTAAAAGTTCATATGATTACTCATCCTGGCTAATGACATTAACACAGACTTGGCAGTAATGACATTTACAAACAGATTTAACATTCAATTGTCATAAACTGGGGACCAAGAATTTTTATGAAGCATTGCCTGACTGCATTTCAAGTATCATCTTTAAGGACCTAGGATGAACATGTCAGGATGTTAATTTTAGCTTACGTGGGGATAAAAACAGAAAGTGTTATTTATCAGAGAGAACAAGGTGTAGAGCTGGATGAACACAGCAGGCCAAGCAGCATCAGAGGAGCAGGATATACTTCTAATTCCTAACGATTGCTTTATACAAAGTCATCAATTAGATTCATTATGAATGTAATCAGGAAAATACAGCATTATCTTAAAGTCTGCATAACTTATTTTATAGTGTGCCAGTTTCTTTAGTTATTTTATTTTAATGTTATTTTGGAATGTGCAGCAGGATCTGCAGATTTTGCTTTGACATTTGTAGCCTTGCGGTGTTAAACCTGGTACTCATTTACCAGGTATTGTTATATGTTCTGTCTTTTAAAACCTTTCTCATAACAGGCCACAAAACAGCAACTGCAAAATGCAACAGTGCCATGTACTGGCCAAAAACATGAATCAATATTCCTCTCTTTCCAGCCCCAAAGGTAAGCACTGTCAAGTAATTTCAAAAATTACATGCAAAGGAATACGATAATATTTTATATTTAGTCTATCATTTCATTAGTTGTAAATGCTTTCTCCTTCTTAAAGGACATAGAAACTTTCTTCTCCTAGTATTATAAAAATGTTGATTTCTTTATGACATTTCAAAAAGTGTTAAAAATCCCATTCATTTATTCATTGGGCAATTGCCACTGCATTCATTTACTAAACAATAATTTGGTCTCAGGGATCTACAAATATAATGAATAAATATTTTACACAAATCACAAATTCTCCAAAACTCAACAGACACATATATACGTCCCAATTAACATTTGAAAGTCAGTCTTTTAAATTAAATTTATGACAATACCTGAGGGTGACAGTTTGAATTTTTTAGCTAAGGTGGACTTTGGGGTTGGATACAATTAGGGGTAGACAATAAATGCTAGCATAGCCAATGGTACCTGCAACTTATAAACTGATAATAAGAAATTAAAAACTATTACTTAGCTAAACCTAGGTCTCTAGGGGTTCAATTTACAAAGCAGCAGGGCTGTGAAATGTGGTTTAGGATTTGCTGAAGGCAATAAAGGAAGTTTTAACTTTCAATAATGGTGTAGAGTGGACACTGTCAGAATGTCATCTCATTAAATGGGATTAGGGTTATATAGGTTCCCTTTCACTTGGAGTCCACGGAATGAGATTTCAGTGAGTGTGAAACAGACTGTTGATCCGATATTGCCTATTTTTAATCATCACTAAAATTTAAAATGATCCCAGTGAAAGATAATTTAACATTGTAATGATCACTACAACCATCACTGCTGTAGCAACTCCATTCAATAGAATGTATCGGAGATCAATGCTTGCATTTCACTTTGGAGGCTGTAACTAGTCTGACTGAAAATTGGCATGTGGGTCAGACATAGAAACAGAAAATTGAAGGTCAGGTACTGTTAAGGGAAAAGTTGCGCAGCCAATAGTGGAGGCAAAGATTATAGATGTACATGACAAGGTCTCACAGGGTAGACTGGTCAGAAAATTTAAAATCAGTGAGACAGATGGGAATGGAGCAATTTGGATCCAAAATTGGCTCAGTGACCGGAAACAAAGGATAACGGTCAATGAGTATTTTTGCAAATGTAAAGTTGTTTCCAGTGGTGTTCCACAAGGCTGTGTCGGCTACCTTGCTGCTTACGTTATATGTCATTGATTTAGACTTAAATGTGGGAAACACAGTTGGGAAATTTGCAGATGACATAAAAATTGGCCGTGTATTTGATAATGAAGAAGCTAGCTATTAACTGGTCAGAAAAGTGACAAATAGAATTCAATCCAGAGAAGTACAAGGCTGTGCATTTATGGAGGGCAAACAAAGCATGGGAATACATAATAACTGGGAAGGTATTGAGAGAGGCAGAGGAAGAGAGAGACCTTGGGGTGCATCCTATGAGGAAAGATTGCATAGACTTCTCATAGAACAAAGGAGGCTGAGGGGTTTGGAAAGATTTGACAGGGAAGACCCACTTTTCCTGGTGGACAGGCCAAATACCAGGAGGTATTGATATACAGTGATTGCTAGAAGGGTTAGAGTGGACGTGAGGAAAACCCAGAGGGTGGTGGATGTCTGTAATTCACTGTCCATTTTTGTAGTTGAGACAGAAACCATCAGCTCATTTAAAAGGAACCTAGACTTGTACCCGAATCTCTGTAATGTGCAAGTCTTTCCTAGTGCTGGAAAGTGGGATTAGAATGAGCAGCTAGTTTATTCAGTTAGCTTAGATATGATGGCCTCTTTCTGTGCTGGAAGCATTCTATGGTTTCATAGTTCTGTTACTCAGTTAAGCCCTTGGAAAGGTAAGAAGTGCTAATTAAAACATTTAAATCCTGAAAGATGTTGCCTAGAACTGTGGGAAGACACTTTCCACAATTCTTTGCTCAGGGTCTCATAATGCACAAGGTGGTGGCAGCAGAGTAACAGCACAGCGTGCGGGCTGCTCAGCCCAGGAGTCGGTAGGTCTTCTACTCCGTTCACTTTTACAATTTTTTTCTTTCTCTTTCTCTGTTTTTAATGTTTCCAATTAGAATAATTAATACTAAAACATTAAAATTCATCTTATCCTCATTTAATAGCTCATCTAGTGATGAGGTGGCTTCTCTGTGCTAATTCATGCCCGATCTAGAAATGATTAGTGGTCAAACCATTTGATCTACTGACTTCTCTGGAGGCTTTTCACATCAGCAAGTTGACGTAAATGTTAGTGGAGCTTTGTGCTAGGTTTTTTTCCAGATATTTGTACGACATTGGATCTCATTAAGATAATCTTGACAGACAGCCATTTTGCTGCGCATTCCTCTAAAAGTTAAGTCAGCAATGCCAACCTTACTAACTTAATTTATACAATTCAACAGGATTCATTGATTGAAAAGGCTTTTTTTCTTTTCAGAACTGATGGATTCCATAGGTTTGTAGGAACTATTGAATGAACACAGAGGTGTATTCCTGAGAGGCAGCTGGTGAAGGAAGAAAATAGTGTCAGCGTTTATTTGGAGTAGAGAAATTGAACTTGGAGCATGGTAGTTGACAGCTTTGTTGCCTAAATAGGAAAACTCAAAGCTTTTTACCCAGGTGTTCTTCCCTTGTGTGACAGGCGAAAGGCAGGGAACCAATACAGAATTTAATTTAAAAATGTTTTCATTATTTAATTCCTTAAATACCAATACTCAATATAAAACATACATTCATGACAACATTTACTTCTTACGTCATCTAACTTCTACTCGCTTCATTTAATTTCACTTTACCTTATGTTACAATTCACATTGAACTTTAACTTTAACTCTATAAGTTTGTCCTGCATCAAACACTACTTGATTCAAGTGAAGTGGCCAACTTTTTGTTCTCTGTATAGATTCCGCCTTATGGTTCTTTGTTCTCTCTGATGGTGAAGTCAAAGCACATGCTCCTCAAATGTGGTCTCGAAGGCTTCTACCAGAAAAAATCCTTTGTTCTGCTAACTTATCTAAAAATGTGCTTGTAAATATTTCTGCTGCTGGCCACCTGCCCACAGCTTCAACTTCGGTCACACTGAACTCTGAAAGCAATAGCAATCAAGGAGAGTCCCAGAGGACTGGAAAATGGCTAATGTTACACTCCTGTGTAAGAAAGGAGGGAGACAGAAGATGGGAAATTTTAGGCTGGTTAGCCAGACCTCAGTCGTTGGTAAAATTTTAAGAATACATTATTAAAAATGAGATTGTGGATTACTTGGAAGCACATGGGAAGATAAAGTTGACTCAGCACAACTTCATCAACGGGAGGTCATGCCTGACAAATTTGTTAGAATTCTTGAGGAGGTTTAACAAGCAAGTTAGAAAAAGGACAGCCAGTGGATGTGATCTATGTGGATTTCCAGAAGGCCTTTGACAGTGTGTCATACAGGAGGATATTAAATAAGAGCCTATGGCGTTAGGGGCAAGGTACTGGTATAGATAGAAGATTGGCTGACCAGCAGAAGGCAAAGAATCAGATGAACTATCTGACTGACCATCTGTGGAGTCTTCTGACTCACTATATATCTACCTCCCTGTAGAGTCAAATCAAAGAACCAGACAAAGAAGAATAAAGGTTGGAGTTAAACGTTATATGCGTAGGGATCACATGCTTCTAACATAACATGAAACTGATTTTTCCTGTACATGGAAAACTGTATGCCTACATTTGGTTTATATATAACCATACCGTTTTCCCAGAGTCCAGTGACACTTTATACACTGAAGGACTTACTTTATCAACGATAGAGTGGAGTCCATAATATCTAGTTGACAAAATATACCTGGTTGATAAACTCGAAGCATAATCTGTTGTCCCACCTCATACTCTGTGGAATTCACTTTACCACCAAAGTAAGCCTTGCTCCTATTTCAAGGACCGCAACTACCCACTCCGGTGATCGAAAATGCCCACATATGCATCACTGCATTTCCCGCACATCTGCTTTCACATCTCCTCCTCCCAACAAAAATAAAGACAGAATCCCCCTTGTCCTCCCATTTCACCCCACCAACCTCTGCATCCAATGTATCATTCTCCACCACTTCTACCACCTACAATCCGACCCCACAACCAAAGAGATATTTCCCTCCCCACATCTATCTGCCTTTTGTAGGGCCCATTCTATCCGGAAATCCCTCATCTGTTCCACACTCCCCATTAGCCCCACCACCCCCGACACCTTTCCCTGCAACTGCAGGAAGTGCTTAACCTGCCCCTACACCTCCCCCTCACATCCTTTCAAGGCATAAAACAAACCTTCCACATTATACAGGGGTTCACCTGCACATCTGTCAACATGGTCTACTGTATCCGTTGCTCCCGATGTGACCTCCTGTACATCAGTGAGGCCAAGCGTAGACTCGGAGATTGTTTTATAGAGCCTCTGCACTCTGTACGTGACAAATGACAGCACCTTCCAGTCGTGAATCATTTTAACACACCCCTCCCATTCTTTCGGTGACATGTCCATCCTGGGCCTCCTCCAGAGTCACAATGACACCACCCGCAAATTGTAGGAACAACACCTCATATTCCACTTTGGGAGCCTATAGCCCAATGGCCTAAACATGGAATTCACCAGTTTCAAAATCTACCAACCGCACCATCTCCGTCTCATCCCATGACCAACCCTCCCTTTCATCCCGCCTCCTTGACCTGACACAACCTGTCCATCTTCTCTCCCACCTATCCGCCCCTCCCATCCCACTGACCAATCCCCACCACTCTCTACCTGCACTCACCTATCACTATCCCGCCTACCATCCCCAGCCACACCCCTCCTCTCTCTATTTATTTCAGAGCTCCATTCCCCAAAATGTCAACTTTCCTGCTCCTTTGATGCTGCCTGCCTTGCTGTGTTCCTCAAGCTCCACACTGCGTTGTGTCTGACTCCAGCATCTGCAGTTCTTGCTATCTCTGATAATGGTGATGCTTTGGTAGCAAAACCATCAAAATGTTTTCTACAGTAGCTCACAAAAAAGATTAAAGCAATTTCACATCTTAACGGAGGGGCAACTACACAATAGATTCAATGTATCTCCTTTTCAATTTTGGACTTCCCATGGGTTACCACATTGCCTATGTTCACCATCTGAGGCTTCATAACTTGTACTTTCTGCAGATTTAAGTCCCAAAAAAGTGAGAAGAGTTAATAGTTTATCCAAAAATTGGAGATTTTCCTCTCTAGTTTCAATCTGGAAAAGAAGATCATCTATCTACTTGTTTAAACAACCAAGTCATGAAAAAATCTCCAACCCTTTAGCCAATCTTTGAAAGAAGATGGATAGACAGTTGTGGAAGCACTGGAATAAGCAAGTCCATGTATGTTGCTGATCTTGAAATGTAAAAACAAATATATATTGATATAGCTGATTTAAAAAAAAGACCTTTCTGATGAAGGGTTTAGACCCGAAACGTCAAGATTTCCTGCTCCTATGATGCTGCTTGACCTGTTGTGTTCATCCAGCCCCATGCTTGTTATCCCAAAACCCATTATGATGTCAAGAACCATGAGGTATTTTGCTTCTGCAACCTGTTTCATCATTGTCGTAGGACTGATTGCTATTGTTGGTGCCGTTAATAGAGTCTTTTTATTTAACGCTCTACAGTCAATTGTCTGTTGCCAAGGGCTATTTGGCTTTCTAACTGGCCAAATGGGAGAATTATTTGTCGAAGCTATCAGTCGTAAAACTCCCTATTGTAGCAGATTTGTAATCACCATTGTTACTTCTCCTTCAGGTTGTTTTGGGAAACTGTACTGCTTTTGAGGTTTTCAGTCAGAGCCTTCTGCAATTATTTCCCCTGACATTCGACCAGTGTCATGCTTCTGCTTTACAAATGAGTCCGCATATTTAGCAATAAGATCTTGTATGATTACATCATTGGACATCTCTGTCAGTTTGAAACAGAACTCCTGGACTGTACAGATTCTGTCTGCAGTGATTCTCATGGATACCTCTACTGGTGCCTCATTTATATCAGCCATCTGCTATCTGCAACAATTTGCTGGATCAAAAGACAGTTTACATCTACTCATAAATCAGAAAATGTGCTCCATTGTTCGGGGAATTTGTACTAAGATAGCCGGGTGATAACAAACCAGATTTCTTTGGGCTGTTTCAAATCATTCTTGCAAATGTCAAGCAAACCCACTCAAAATAATTGTCCCTTTTGTTCACCAAGAGAAATAAATATCTCTGGTTGTGTTAAGGGGTAGTGCAGAAGCCCCATGTATCCCAAGAGAATTCTGTGGGTGGCCTCCTACCTCACTATGTACCAATAGAACAAAATAGCAATTTATTCACTCTTGCATTTTCTTACAAAGAGTAAGTGAAAATTGTTTAAGTCGCCATACCACAGCACCTTTATTAATAAAAGAAGGCATAGAGAAGAAAGTTTTCTTTTAAGTTTAAGGCAAAGTCCATCTTAGCTCAGTTCCCGGCTTCTAGGTTCAGGAAAAGGCAGTACCATTATAAGAGCGTTATGCTGGGCCGCTGGAATACTGGGCTGGAAGCTGCTGGCGAAGCAGGCCTCCTACACCAGGATGCTGGAATCCTGCACTGCAAGACTCCACAAAAGCGCACCCAAGGACCAATCTCGTCTCTGATCCTAGGAAGGCAGACATCGCAGAAGCCACCTAAAGGATACCTGGGCCACCGGATGCCAGGCCCAAACCACCTCAATGCTGGAGCCACCGCCAGCCTCTGCCAATGTAGCAGCTGACATCAGGTCACCGAACTCACCCCATCTGCTAGTCACCGCTATCCTCCAGAGTCCCGCTCCGGACTCACCAGGTTCCTCACTGTCATCCGTCAGAGTCCCATTCCACTGAGAGTCATAGAGCTGTACAGCATGGAAACAGAGCCCTTCGGCCCAACTCGTCTGCACTGACCAAATACCCAAAACTGATCTAGTCCCATTTGCCAGCATTTGGCCCATATCCCTCTAAACCCTTCCTATTTATATACCCATCCAGATGCCTTTTAAATGGAGGTGGGTACAATTACAGCATTTAAAAAGGTCTATCTCCGTGCTATACAATTCTATGACTCTAAATGTTGTAACTGTACCAGCCTCCACCACTTCCACTGGCAGCTCGTTCCAGACACGCACTACCCTCTGAATGGAAAAAGTCGCACCTTAGGTCCCTTTTAAACCTTTCCTCTCTCATATTAAACCTACGCCCTCTAGTTTTGGACTCCATAACCCTGGGAAAAGACCTTGACTATTCACCATTTCCAAACCCCTTATGATTTTATAAACTTCTATAAGATCACCCCTCAGCATCCAATGCTCTAAAGAAAAAAGCCTCAGTCTAATCAGCCTCTCGGTGCAGTTCAAATCTTCCGATCCCAGCAATATCATTTAAAATTTTTTCTGCATCCTTTCAAGTTTAACAATATCCTTCCGAAAGCATGGAGACCAGAATTGCATGCAGTATTCTAAAAGTGGACTCATCAATGACCTGTACAGCCACTACATGAAGTCCCCCAACTCCTATACTCGATACACTAATTAATAAATGCAAGCATACCAAAAACATCCTTCACAACCCTGTCTACCTATAACTCCACTTTCAAGGAACTATGCACCTGTACTCCCAGGTCTCTTTGTTCTGCAACACTCCTCAGGATCCTCCCATTAACTGTGTAAATGCTGCCCTGGTTTGCCTTACCAAAATGCAAGACCTCGCATTTGTCTAAATTGAACAATTCCTTGGCCCATTGTCCCAACTGATTGAGGTCCAAGCACTTTTCTCAGAGAGAGTAACCTTTACTCTCCCCATATGACTGGTCATTATTGTCAAGTAATTTTTTATTTTCTTCATGTAATGCTTTATTTTCTAACTTCTTTCCCCTCAACTGCTCTAAACAACTGACAATTGCTGTAGCCTTACCAAGTTTAGAAGTACACTCTCCTTGCTCTCTATGTGCTTCTTCCCAACATTTCTGACCTGTGGATCTCTGACCCAGTACTAACTTACTGCAATGCTCAACTTACTTGGGCCACTCCTTATTTAGGTATTTCCTTAGCATCTCTTCCCATTCTTGGCAAACAGCCATTTTTTTACCTTTAAACCTTTAGTTGTCTTCGAACGAACACAAGAAGCAACTAATAAATTCACTTCATAAATCCTGCCATTTGTTTGTCACACTCAGAAACCACCCATTTTATTTCCAACACTGCTCAATCCCACCTCTATCATACAAGGCTGGTCAGTTTGACTTCAGAGCAGCTTAAAGTTACTTCTTATCGAATGCCCACTAGGGACACCAAAGTAAAGGAGAACACAAGCCTTTCGCCCAGGCAGTCTATCCATGTGTGACAGACAAAAGGCAGGGAACTCAGAATTTAATTCAAGAAACCCTTCTTTATTTAATCCCTTAAGTACCAATACTTAATATAAAACAAACATTCAAGCGATATTTACTTCTAATTTCATCTAACAATTTCAACTTTAACTCACTTCATTTAACTTCATTTTACGTTGCTTTACTAAATTCACATTTAACCTGAATTTTACCTCTATACGTTTAGATTTAATCAAACGCTGCCCCGATTTGAGTGAAGTGGCCAGCTTTGTTTTCCATGTAGATTCTGCCTCATGGCTCTTTATTCCCCCTGAAGGTGAATTCAGGGCATGTTTTTCTCAAATGTGGTTTCAAATGTGCTTGTCTCAAGAAAAATCCTTTGTTCTGCTAAGTTCTGATCAGCCTGACCTCAGTCGTTGGTAAAATTTTAGAGTCCGATATTACAGCCTGTTACATCCAAGTTAGACAAAGACTGGAGAATGTGGATTGGGAGCAGTTAATTAACGGCAAATCAACATCTGCCATGTGGGACACTTTTAAAGACCAGTTAGTTAACGGCAAATCAACATCTGCCATGTGGGACACTTTTAAAGACCAGTTGATTAAAGTGCAGGACATGCATGTCCCTGCAAAACTGAAGAATAGGAATGGTAGGATTCAGGAACCACGGATGATAAGGGAAACTGTAAACTTAGTCAAGAGGAAAACAAAAGCGTTTTGATAGGTCTAGCTACAAACTGACAAAGCACTTGAGGAGAATAGAGAAATTAGGAAGGAGCTTAAACACAGAATTAGGAAGGCTAAATGAGGCCATGAAAAGTCTTTAGCAAACTGGATCAAGAAGAATCCAAAGGCTTTTTAATGCATATATTAGAAGAAAGAGGGTAGCAAGGGAAAGAGTAGGCCCACTCAAGGACAAAGGAGGGAAGTTATGCGTGGAGCCACAGGAAGTGGGACAGATCTTAATAAGTACTTTGTATCAATATTCACTGAGGTGAAGGACATGAAGTCAGGGATGAGTCTGTGAATATGCTAGAGAATGTCAATATATTAAAGGAAGAAGTTTTGGGTATCTTAAATTGCATTAAGGAAGACAAGTCCCCAGGGCCAGATGGTTACTGAGAGAGGCAAGTGAACCAATAGTTGGGGTATTAGCAGATATCTTCACATCCTCCTTGACCACAGGTGAGGTTCCAGAAGACTTGAAATTAGTCAATGTTGTTCCCTTGTTTATGAAAGGAAGCAGAGTTAATCAGGGAAATTATAGGCCAGTGAGTCTGACATCTGTGGGGAAGCTCTTGGGGAAGATACTGAGGGACACGATATATGCACATTTGGAAGAAAATGGACTAGTTAGTGACAGGCAGCATGGTTTCGTACAGGGAAGGTCATTTCTCACCAACTTGATTGAATTTTTTGGAGAGGTGACCAAGATAATTGATGAGGGAGGAGCTGTGGATGTAGTTTATATGGACTTTAGTAAGGCATTTGATAACATGGCAGATTGGTATAAAAACTAAAATCAAATGGGATTCGAGGTGA
Source organism: Ginglymostoma cirratum (assembly GCA_024137785.1). Classification (NCBI taxonomy): domain Eukaryota; kingdom Metazoa; phylum Chordata; class Chondrichthyes; order Orectolobiformes; family Ginglymostomatidae; genus Ginglymostoma; species Ginglymostoma cirratum. The sequence goes on from JAHRHZ010000032.1 coordinate 4,620,278, forward strand.
GCCAGCTAGATGGGTACAAAGCTGGCTTGGTCATAGGAGACAGAGGGTAGCGGTGGAAGGGTATTTTTCAGAATGGAGACCAGTAACTCGTGGTGTTCCACAGGGATCAGTCTTAGGTCCTCTGTTGTTTGTAGTGTATATAAATGATCCGGAGGAAAATGTGGGTGATCTGATTAGTAAGTTTGCAGTTGACACGAAGATTGGTAAAGTTGCTGAGAGGGCCGACGATTGTGAAAAGATACGACAGGTTATAGATAGATTGTCAACTTGGGCACAGAAATGGCAGAGGGAGATTAATCCAGACAAATGTGAGGTGATGCATTTTGGAGGATCAAATTTAGGTGTGAAACAGACTGTAATTGGCAGGACCCTAACGAACATTAACATATAAACGGATCTGGGCATACAGGTCCACAGTTCCCTAACAGTGGCAACACAGGTGGCCAAAGTGATTAAGAAGGCATATGGCATGCTTGCCTTCATCGGGCACAGTATGGAGTACAACAGTTGGCAAAACATGTTGCAGCTGTATAAAACCCTTGTTAGGTTGCATTTTGAGTATTGAGTGCAGTTTTCGTCGCCACATTGCCAGAAAGGTGTGGAAGCTTTGGAGACAGTGCAGAGAATGTTCACTAGGATGTTGCCTGGTCTTGAGGGCATTGGCTATGAGGAAAGGTTAAAAAGACTGGGATTGTATTCACTGGAAAGATGGCAGCGGAGAGGAGACTGACAGAGGTCTACAAAATTATGAGAGGCATAGATAGGGTAGATAGTCATAGGCTTTTTCCCAGGGTTGAAGTTTCAATTACAAGGGGGCACAGGTTCAAGGTGAGAGGGCAAAAGTTTAAAGGAGATGTGTGAGGAGAATTTTTCATGCAGAGAGTGGTAGGAACCTGGAATGCACTGCCAGAGGAGATGGTGGAAGCAGGCTAGTTGGTGACATTTAAGAGGCATTTGAATGGTTACATGAATAAGTAGGGAAAATAAGGCTGAGTTAGCAAAGCTTCCTCACAGCATGTCTGGTCGAGGTATCAGGATTCATAAGGAAGGTATAAAAGCTAGCATAAGGCCACTTTACCTGAATGCTTGCAGCATTCGAAACAAGGCAAATGAGTTGATGGCACAAGTATAGGTATGATTTAGTGGCCATTACAGAGATATGGTTGTACAGTGGTCACAAATGGGAGTTTAATATTCAGGGATAGCAGGCTATTCAGAAGGACATACAGAAAGGAAAGGGAGGTGGTGTAGCTCTGATATTTAAGGGTGCCATCAGGGCGGTTATGAGAAATAAAATGTGTTTTATGGAGAACAAGGTTGAATCAATATGCGTGGAAATTAGAAATAGTATGTGGAAAATGTCACTGATAGGCATAGTTTATAGACCACCAAATAATAACTTCACTGTGAGGCAGACAATAAACAATGAAATAACAATGAAATTGGGTGGAACTGTGGCTCAGTGGTTAGCACTGCTGCCTCACAGTGCTAGGGACTTGATTTCGATTCTACCCTCAGGTGACTGTCTGTGTGGAGTTTGCACATTCTCCCCGTGTGTGGGTTTCTGTCAGGTGCTCCGGTTTCCTCCCACAGTCCAAAGATGTGCAGGCCAGGTGGATTGGCCATGCTAAATTGCCCATAGTGTCCGGGGATGTGTAGCTTACATGGGCTGCAGAGAGAGGATGAGGGGAGAGTCTGGATGGGATGCTCTGAGTGTCGGTGTGGACTTCATGAGCTGGGAGTGGAGGGCGGGCCTGTTTCCACATTGTAGGGATCTATGAGCCATGTCAAAATGCTACGGCAATGATCATGGAGGATTTTAATCTACATATTGATTGGTCAAACCAAGTCAGTCAAAGCAGCATTGAGGAGGAGTTCATAGAATGTATCTACAAGTTTCCTCAAACAGTGTGTAATGGAGCCCATGAAGGACCAAGCTATCCACAATCTTGTCCTGTGTAATGAGACAGGAATAATTAACGATCTCATGGTTAGGGATCCTCTTGGAAGGAGTGATCATAGTATGGTTTAATTTAAAATGCAGATGGAGGGTGAGAAGGTAAAATTCAATACCAGTGTTTTGTGCTTAAATAAAGGAGGCTACGATGGGAGTGGGTGGGGTTGGCTAAGGTAGACTGGGAGCAAAGACTATATGGTGGGACGTTTGAGGAACAGTAGAGGACTTCAAAGCAGTTTTTCACTCAACAAAAGTACATACCAGAGAAAAAGAAGGACCAAAGGAAAATAAATAATCAGCCATTGATAACTAAGGAAATAAAGGAAGGTATCAAACTGAAAGCAAATGCATACAAAGTGGCGAAGATTAGTGTGAAACTAGGGGATTAGGAAATCTTTAAATGTGAACAGAAAGGCACAATAAAAGCTATAAAGAAAAGTAAGATGGATTATGAGAGTAAACTAGCTCAGGATATAAAAATAGATGGCAAAAGTTTCAACAAATATATAAAATAGAGTGGCTAAGGTAAACATCAGTCCTTTAGAGGACGAGAAGGGGGATTTAATAATTGGAAATGAGGACGTGGTCGAGGCATTGAATAGGTATTTTTTGTCAGTTTTCACAGAAGAAGACACAATTAACATGCCAATAATTTATGACCAGGTTTCTATGGCAGGTAAGGACCTAGAAACAATCATTATCACTAAAGAGGTAGTGTTATGAAGGACTAAAGGTAGACAAGTCTCCTGATGGAATGCATCCCAGGGTACTAAAAGAGATGTGGAGGAAATATCAAAAGCCCTCATGGTAATTTACCAAAATTCACTGGACTCTGGAGCGGTTCCGGCAGATTGGAAAACAGCAAATGTGACGCCAATGTTTAAAAAAAGAAGGTAGACAAAAGGTGAGTAACAATAGGCCCATTAACTTAACTGCTGTAGTGGGGAAAATGCTTGAATCTATAATCAAGAAAGAAATAGCAAAACATCTGAATAGAAACTGGTCCATTGAGCAGACACCGAATGGGTTCATGAATGACAGGTCATGTTTAATTAATTTACTGGAATTCTTTGAGAACATTACAAGTGCAATGGACAACAGGAAATCAGTGGATGTGGAATATCTGGATATCCAGAGAGAATTCGACAAGGTGTCGCACAAAAGGCTGCTGCACAAGGTAAATGTGCATGGCATTTTAGGTAATCTATTGGCATGGATAGAAGATTGGTTAACCAACAGAGAGCAAAGAGAGGGGATAAATGGGTGTTTTTCTGGTTGGAAATCAGTGCCTGGTGCTGTGCCTCAGGGATCAGTGTTGGGACTCAATTGTTTACAATTTACACAGATGATTTAGAGTTGGGGACAAAGTGTTGTGTTTCAAAGTTCGCAGATGACACTAAGATGAGTGGTGGAGCAAAGTGTGCAGAGGACACTGGAAGTCTGCAGAGAGATATAGGCAGGCTAAGTGAGCGATAAAGAGTCTGGCAGATGGAGTACAATGTTGGTAAATGCGGGGCCATCCATTTTGGTAGAAATAACAGCAAAATGGACTATTATTTAAATGGTGAAAAATTACAGTATGCTGCTGTGCAGAGAGACTTGGGTATCTTTGTGCATGAATCACAAAAAAGTTGTTTTGCAGGTGCAACAGGCAATTAAGAAGGCAAATGAAATAGTGTCCTTCATTCCTAGAGGGTTGGAGTTTAAAAACAGGGAGGCTGTGCAGCAGCTGTATAGGGTGCTAGTGAGGCCAAACCTGTGGTACTGTGTGCAGGTTTGGTCTCTTTACTTGAGAAAGGACATACTGGTACTGGAAGGGGTACAGGGGAGGTTCACTAGGTTGATTCCAGAATTGAGAGTACTGGCTTATGAGGAAGGGTTGAGTAGACTATACGCATTGGAATTTAGAAGAATGGGGTGAGGGGGATCTTATGGAAACATATGAAAATATGGAATAGACAAGATAGAAGCAGGAAGGTGTTTCCACAGGCGGGTAAAACTAGTACAAGGGAAAAGCCTCAAAATAAGGGGGAAGCAGACATAGGACTGAGTTGAGGGGAAACTTTTCACCCAAAGTATTGTGAGTCTGTGGAATTCCCTGCCTAGTGAAGCAATTCAGGCTACCTCATTGAATGTTTTTAAGGCAAAAATAGATAGATTTTTAAACAGCAACAGTTAAGAGTTACGGTGAGTCGGCAGGTAAGTGGAGCTGAGTCCACAAAAAGATCAGCCATGATCTTATTGAATGGTGGAGCAGGTTCAATGGGCCAGATATACTACTCCTGCTCCTATTCTTATGTTCTTATGTAAATCTGTTAGAACTCTTTGAGGAGGTAACAAGTAAGTTAGACAAAGGAGAGCCAGTGAAAGTGTTCTATTTGGATTTCCAGAAGGTCTTTGACAAGGTGCCATACGAGAGGCTACTAAATAAAATAATAGCTCATAGTGTTAGGGGCAAGGTACTGGCATGGATAGAGAATTGGGTGACTGGAGAAAGGCAGGGAGTAGGGACAAAAAGGGCCCTTGTGAGACAGTAAGCGGTGACTAGTAGAGTTCTACAGGGATTCGTGTTGTGATTTCAAAAATTTACATTATACACTAATGACCTGGACGAAGGAACTGAGGGCAAACTAAGCTTGCACGTGAAACAAAGATAGGTGGAGGGAAAGATAGTGTTGAGGAAACAAGAAGGCTGCAGCAGGTGACCAAGGAACAGCATTCCAAAAGATTGTGACTTTAAATAAACCTGTTAGATTATAACCTGGTGTTGTGTGACTTCTGACTTTGTCCACGCCAGTCCAACACCAGCATCTCCACATCAGGTCTTGGACAGGCTAGGAGAATGCACAAAGAAGGGGCAGATGAAATACTGCATGAGAAATTGTGAGGTTATGCACTTTGATAGGAAGAATAGAGATGTAGACTATCTTCTAAACAGGGAAAAGCTTTGGAAATCTTAAGCACAAAGGGAATTTGGAGTCCTAGTTCAGGATTCTCTTAAGGTTAACATGCAGGGTCAGTTGGCAGTTAGGATGACAAATGCAATGGCATTACTTTCAATATGGCTAGAATACAAGGGATTGCTGTACTACTGAGTTTGCATAAAGCTCTGGTCAGACCACATTTGGAATACTGTGAGCAATTTTGGGTCCCATATCTAAGGAAGGACCTGCAGGTGTTAGAGGGGGATCCAAAGGAGATTTACAAGCATGATCCTGGGGATGAAAACTTGTCATGTGAGAAGTGGATGAGGACTCTGGGTCTGTTCTGTATGGAGTTTAGGAAGGATAAGGGAGATCTGATTGAAACTTACTAAGGTTGCTGGATAGAACGCACATGGAGAAGATGTTTCTCCTAACAGCAGAGAGTGGAACCCAAGCACAGCCTTAGAGTGAAGGGGCAACCCTTTAGAACTGAAATGAGGAGAAATTTCTACAGCCAGAGTGGTTAATCTGTAAAACTCATTGACACAGAGGGTGGTGGAGGCCACATCATTGAGTACTTTAGACAGAGGTAGATAGGTTGTTGATTAGTGAGGGCAGAACAAAAAGAACAAAAGAACAAAAGAGAAATACAGCACAGGAACAGACCCTTTTGTCCTCCAAGCCTGTGCCATTCGTCATGCCATAACTAATCTAAAAAACAACGTTCTGCCCTTATTCGGTCTGTATCCCTCTATTCCCTCCCTATTTGTGTAACCATCCTGATGCCTCTTAAATGTTGTCAATGTGCCTGCTTTCATCATCTCTTCTAGAAGTGCGTTCCAGGCTCTTACCACTCCCTGTGTGAAAAACGTTACTCGCACATCTCCCCTAAACTTCCCCCTCTCACCTTGAACCTGTGCCCCCATGTAATTGAAACTTCAACCCTTGGAAAAAGCTTCTGAATATCCACGCTATCTATCTCATAATTTAAAGACCTCTGTCAGGTCTCCTCTCAGCTGCCATCTTTCCAGTAAAAACAATTCTAACCTTTTTAACCTTTCCTCATCGCCAATGCCCTCGAGACCAGGAAACATCCTGGTGAACCTTCTCTGCACTCTCTCCAAAGCTTCCACGTCCTTCTGGTAATGTCGCGACCAAAACTGCATACAGTACTCCAAATACAGCCTAACAAGGGTTTTATATAGCTGCAACATAGTTCGCCAACTCTTGTACTCCACGCCCTGGCCAATTAAGGCAAGCATGCCACATGCTTTCTCGATCACATTGGCCACCTAGGTTGCCAGAAAATCTTGAAATGGGATAAGTGAACATCACATTCAGTTCTTTTCTAATGAAACATCTTACTGTTACTTCCCAAGTACGTTACCATCGGAGGGAAAGATGGTGAAAATAGTTAACAACGTTTTCAGGTTTGCAAGAATGAGTTTGAGAAACATACCAGCCCTCGAATGGTGGAGAAAACTTGATGGAATGAATGGCCTAATTCTCCTCCTATTTCTTACAGTCTTGTGGTCTTGTTAACCCTGACAGCTTTCAACCTTTCTGGAGTGTTTTCAGCAAAGAGATAATCTTTGATTATTTATGCTTTGATTCCCCATTTAGCATTTTCAACTTCACAGTCATATTTGATTTTTAGTCATCTCCACTGCATATAATGTTGATCATTTACTTCTTACTTTGTACGTCCCAGAAGACAATTGTTTTGTATATTGCATTTTTATTGGACATTAAATAGGCCTTCAATCTATT
>JAHRHZ010000032.1:4676603-4708673 GCA_024137785.1 Ginglymostoma cirratum
TAAATGTCCGAATCATTCAGCATCAGCTCCCGGGTGATGAGGAAACTCTCAGACATAGACACGGACACACAGATAGCAAGAGCTGCAGATGCTGGAGTAAGAGTTAATACAGCTGGACCTCTCCACCACATTCTGAAACAAACCTGTTGCCACAGCTCCTTTCTCAGTACCTGCCCACTGCAGCCTGCTCATACCCTAAGGACTCCAAACAATGTTCAGACCATCCCAATTTGGACCAAACCACCACAACGGTTATCTAGTACATCCTGAGCCTCCAGGAAGGGTTTTCTCTGCGGGTCCTCAGTTCAACGCTCACAGGCATGCACAGGCATTTTCTTTCACTACAGCCAGCCTTATCCCAGCTCAGAGCCTCTTTTCCCCCAGACCTGCAAAAGACCTCTACTGTTTTTCATTCTGCACAGGATCTACACTGAAACACTGGGGGCTGTTTTTCATGAAGTTCCTGGATCTGTTGCCTCTGAAGTCAGAAATTTCTCTTGCCTGACACCAACATTATTGCCCCAAATCAGCCCACTCTTCTCCCGCTATCAGGCTACAGTTGATCCGAGCTGTCTGACCTCTCAGGAGGGAGAGAACTGGAGGAGACTCAATCACTTCCAGAAGGACAACAGGCCCTGGAACTTAACAAGACAACAAATGGGACCATTAGCTCCACAGAACTGAGTCTAACTGCAATGACTGCTAACTGGAATCAAAGTGAATCCTTACCTAAGACTAAGAGCCAGAGCCTGAGAACTGCGCCCATGTTACTGAGGATGATGCTGCCTCTCTGGTCACTTGGAACTATTGGTTATTATGCAGGAAATTCAAGTCGCAGGGAGACTGATGCGTGTGTAGCGAGCACTGTGTCACATCACATTGACTGCTGCTCACAGACCGAATGGAACAGCAAAACTAACCCTATCAGTGCCAGTATATTAGCTTCTGCCATGCATAACAATCTATGCTCCCCTTCATGCACAATCCTACACCAAAGTTTACAAAAGATTAATGCAGTAGCATTTTGTTTTAAATTAACTGGTAGAATCACTCCAGCCTAACATAGCAAATTTCCTTAAACATTTGAAACAAGTACATCCATGAACCACATGAATTTCAAAGAATGAATCTTGTCCAGAATTCAGGTAATACTGAGACAATATGCAGTTAGTTCATGAAATCCCTGAAAGCTGTGATTTGTTAGTGATGAATATCAAGCCTGAATATGAACCTTGGTCAGTATATGCAGGTTCTAATTTTATGAATACTTTCAGAACCATTTTCTGCCAGTTCCCCTCTGAACTTTTTTTCTCAACTCACTCATGCCGGTACCACTGGCAAGGCCTGCAGTTTTGTCGCATTGACAAAGTGATGGAAAGTCACCATCTTTAACTGCGGCAGTCATTGGAGAGTAGCTACACGCATGTTGGGGAAGGACTTTCCCCCAGTGACAGTGAAGCAGGGAAACCAAGCGGAGGCTTGGGGACCGCTTTGCAGAACACCTGCGCTCAGTTCGCAACAAACAACTGCACCTCCCAGTCGTGAACCATTTCAACTCCCCCTCCCATTCCTCAGATGACATGTCCATCCTGGGCCTCCTGCAATGCCACAGTGATGCCACCCGAAGGCTGCAGGAACAGCAAATCATATTCAGCCTGGGAACCCTGCAGCCCAATGGCATCAATGTGGATTTCACAAGCTTCAAAATCTCCCCTACCCCAACCGCATCCCAAAACCAGCCCAGCTCATCTCCACCTCCCTAACCTGTTTTTCCTCTCACCCCAAGCCACACCCCCATCTCCTATCTACTAACATCATCCCGCCCCCTTGACCTGTCCGTCCTCCCTGGACTGACCTATCTCCTCCCTACCCCCCTACCTACACTCACCTTTACTGGCTCCATCCCCGCCTCCTCGACTTGTCTGCCTCCTCTCCACCTATCCTCTCCTCTATCCATCCTCTATCCGCCTCCCCCTCTCTCCCTATTTATTTCAGAACCCTCTTCCCCTCCCCCATTTCTGATGAAGGGTTTAGGCCCGAAACGTCAAGTTTTCCTGCTCCTATGATGCTGCTTGATCTGCTGTGTTCATCCAGCCCCATGCTTGTTATCTCGGATTCTCCAGCATCTGCAGTACCTTTGATCTCTGACAGTGAAGGAATGGCAGGATAGTTTCAAATCAGGTGGTGTGTGGCTTGGAGGGGAATTTGCAGGAGATGCTCTTGTGCAATCACTGGCCTTGTTCTATTTGATAGAAATTATGGATTTAGAAGTCATGACCTAAAGAACCAAAGTAAGTTATTCCAATATATCTTGTCAATGCTGCTTCTGTGGTGGAATGCTTAGGTTGTGGGTGGCCTGCCAATGAAGTAAGCAGCTTTTTCCTAGATGGTATTGAGCCAAATGTGCTTTGTTGGCGTTGCACCCACCTAAGTCGTGGGCAGGCTTTAGGGAGTCAGTAGATGAGTTATTTCCTGCAGGCTTTTCTGCCTCCGTTTTTGTAGCTACAGTATTTAGATGGTAGGTCCAGTTCAATTCTTGGTCAATGGTAACTTCACATAATGTCAATGCTACTCCAATCTCTATGAAGCCAATACTCTGAAAGACATGAACTGCGAGATGACCCTGACAAAACGAGTCAATGGACAAGATTTCATTTTAGATCTTTTACTGAGTAATCAAATTTCAATTAATAGTTTCAGTGGGAAATAAGGTGAATTGTAAATAAATTATACAGGAAATATCAGCTATAACACCAGTAAGTCCTAGATTTATGTGGCAGTCGACACTTCGGGTTTAGCACTAATTTGAACCATTAAGAACCTCAAAGTACTGAATCATATCAAATTGATTTCCAGCTCCCTTTGTTTCTAGCATTTTGTGTGATTCCCAGTTGATAGCAGATCCAAACCAATTGGAGTTCAATGGGTATAACACTGAACAAAATGGTTCGCATCTGTATAAACACTTCAACTCTGCTTATAATGGTCTTGATAGTGTGGATCTATCAATGTTAGCTTCAAGTAAAAGAAACAGCTGCAGCAACTGCCAATTTCCCTATCCCAATTCCTGAATCCAGCCTCCCTCTCCTTTAGCACTTCTGAAGTCAGCATCTGAGCTCAGCTCTGCCTTGGCCCTTTTATTTGACTATATTCATTTTTAGTTTTTCTCAAAACCTTGGGTTACACTCTTCAGATATCAAATTCCGGTTCCTATCCTCACCTTCAGTTCCTCCCCATTCTTCTGCCACCTTCAAAAAGACATTGATTTCAAATTAAACTTATTTTTCTTTTAAAGAGAACATGAGATTAAAATAAGGAGGAGAAGTGTAATCAAAAACAGAAGTTGCTGGAAAAGCTCAGCAGGTCTGGCAGCATCTATGAAGAGGAATGAGAGTGAACATTTCAGGTCTGGTGATCCGTCATCAGAAGGTTTTTAACAGATCAGTAAAGTTAGATTTTTAATCAGAATTTCAGTGAAAGATGGTTCTTGCAATTTTTCCAGGATTTCCATAGGTTCTGCACTACAGTTGTGGTAATAAATGTTTAAACACTTTTACACAAAAAAACCCCTCATTTTGTATCCTCTATAGTAAAAACCGATGCAAAATACCCTTTCAACTCACCTGCCATGAATTGATTTTCACCTGATAATTTTTAAGACTTACTTATTAGAGTATCAATGTTCACTTTGCTAACCTTATTTTAAGTATTCATACTTCTGGCTAGCTATCTCTTGTATTCTAACTTCTTGTTTCTTATTAATTTAACCATTCAAAGCTATTTCTTTCCAAGATTCTGACCTGCCATCCATTTTGTACAATTATATAGTTTTTGAAGTTTAATACTACCTTTAACCTTTCTAGTTAATCTTAGAAAGTGAGTCCATCCCTTGGAATTGTTCTTACTCATTCGCATGCATCTGGTCCGTGTATCCGTAAATATCCCATAGAAACAAAGAAATGTAGAAAACTGGAGCAGGAGTCAGCCATTTGGCCTTCAAACATGCTCCACCATTCAATAGCATCATGGTTGATCACTCAACTTTGTCACCTGTTCCTGCTTTTTCCACATAACCCTTAAACCCTATAGCTCTAAGAACTATTCTAACTCAATTCTGAAAACATTCAATATTTTGTTCTCACCTGCTTTCTGTGGCATAGAATTCCACAGGCTCACCACTCTGTGAAAAAACTTCTCCCCATCTCAAACCTGAATGGCCAACTCAGTATCCTCAAAAATGGCCAATGACAACATCATTATCTTATGTGATCAGACTCTTAATGTGACAGTCCACATATGGATTGCTTGTAGTCCATTCATTTGACAACGGTAATGTAGAGAGCCCATCAGCTTTCCCATGTAAGTTGAATTGCTGATACCTAATTGTATAAGTGTAAGCTGATAACAGCAATACCCATATTCACATCCAGCTCATTGTGAGAGAAGGCATTGCTGCTCGAGTCCTAAATGTTATTCTCGCTGGCCTGTGGTCTGTTAGTAGATTAAGTCCTAGCCATACATGAATCATTTAATACCAAAAATGATTTCTAGACCTTCTTTCTCTTTTCCTGCTTAGTTAGTTTCTGCTCTGTTTAACAATGAACACTGAAGAAAGTTAGGATCTGCGCCATTGGGATTGCATACACCTGAAGCATGCTGGGATAGGTGTTCTGGCAAGGAGCATAGCTGGGGAGTAGAGACAAGTGATAATAAAGGCAAGAATTCACTTATGGAAGTGATTTATAGCGCCCCTAACTAAAACAAAATGGCAGGACAGAATTTAAAGCAAGGTACAGCAATAATCATGGGTGATTTTAGCTTATATGTAGATTGGAAAATTCAGATGGGCAATGTTAGTTTTGATGTGGAGTCCATACAATGCTTTCAGGATAATTTCTTAGAACAGTATATTTTACAGCCAACAAGAAAGCGGACTGAAGTAGACTTGATATTATGCAAAGAGATAAGATTAATTAATGACCTCATGGTGAAGGCACCAACTAGGTAACAGCAACAGAATATGATTGAATTTTACATTCAGTTTGAGGGGGAGAAGGGTAGATCCATAAATAATATTTTAAACTTAAATGAAGGCAATTATGAAGGCATAAAAGCAGAGTGAAAACTGGCAAAAAAAGTTAAGAAATGCAGTAGCAGACATTTAACAGTTTATTTCAGAAAGAACAAAGCAAAAAGTTTCAAACAAGGAAGAAAAACTCAGGAAGGGACTCATAGAGTTAGTTATACAGCACAGAACGAAACCCTCCAGTCCAAATCACCCATGGCAACCAGGCATCCCAATCTGACGTAGTCCCATTTGCCAGTATTTGGCCCATATCACTCTAAACCCTTCCTATACATATAACTATCTAGATTCATTTTAAATATTGTAATTGTACCCACTTCCATCACTTCCTCTAACAGCTTGTTCCAGACATGCACCATCAACTGCGTGAAACAAAAAGAGCTTCAGGTCCTTTTTAAATCTTTCCCCTCTCACTTTAAACCTATGTTCTGTGGTTTTGGACTCCTCCACGCTTGAAAAAAGATGTTGCTTATTCACCCTATCCATGCCCCTCATGATTTTATAAACCTACATAAGGTCACTCCTCAGCCTCCAATTCTCCAGGGAAAAATCCCCAGCCTATTCAGCCTCTCCCTTTAGCTCACACCCTCCAGTCGCAGCATCATCTTTGCAAATCTTTTTTGCACCCTCTCGAGCTTAACCAACACCTTTCCCATAGAAGGGCAAACACAATTGTACACAGTATTCCTAAAGTAGCCCCAACACGACATCCCAACTCCTATACTCAATGTACTGACCAAAGAAGGCAAACATGCCAAATGTCTTCTTGTCCACCTGTGATTCCACTTTCAAGGAACTGTGCGCTTGCACCCCTAGGTCTCTTCGTTCAGCAGCACTCCCCAGGGCCCTACCATTAAGTGTAAAAGTCCTGCCCTGGTTTGCCTTACCAAAATGTAACACATTATATTTACATAAATTAAACTCCATCTGCCACTCCTCGGCCCATTCGCCCATCTGATCAAGGCCATCATCCATGATAAACTAAAGATGGTGAAGAGAGCATCACACTCAAAGAAAAAGCATATAATTGTGCAACAGTAGATGGCAGGTCAGAAAATTATATAGAATACAATAAAGCAGCAAAGAATGACTAAAAGTTAATAAGGGAAACATTAACAGTATGAGACAGCTAGCTAGAAATATAAAATCAGATGATAGAAGCTTTTATAGATGTTTAATAATGAAAGAGTTGAGTGCTGGTCCAAAAGAAAGTGAGACTGGAGAACTAACAAGGCAAAAGTCAAAACACAGAATTGGCAGTAAATCAGGAAGTGGAAGAAAGGAACACAAAAACATCACAATTTATCAGGGAGGTAGTACGAAGCAAATCTTTGGAGTTGTAGGCTCACAGTCCTTGGGACTTGATAGACATAATTCTGGAGTCTTAAAAGAAGTGAGATGTGAGATAGTTGACATATTGGTTTTAATTATGCAACCTTCTCAAGATTCAGGTAAGGTACTGTTAGATTCGAAACTAGTAAATGTAACACCTTTATTCACAAACAGAGGGAGTCAAAAATTAAGAAATTATAGTTAGCCTACATCTGTCATAGAGAAAATGGTAGAAGCTATTATTAATGACACCATAGCAAAGCACTAGAGGCAATTAAACAGATTCAACATCAGTCTGTGCAAGGAAATTATGTTTAACTAATTTATTTGAAGTATTTTTAAGGCTTTACATTTGCTGTGTGCAAAGGTGAATTGTTCGAAGTACTGTATTTAGATTTTGGGAGGATTTTTTGTAAGGTCACATCTCCAAGATTATTTTGGAAAATAAAGTTTACAGCGTGAGGGGTAACATAAAAGGTGTGGATAGAAGATTGATTAGCTAACATGAACGAGAGAGTAGTCATAAATAGATTTTTTTGAGTAAGCTGTAATGAGCAGTATACGACAGAGGTCAGTGCTGGGACCTTAACTGTTTACAATTTATATAACTGACTTGGATGATGGTGTGATTAAATTTGATGATGACCCAAAGAATGTTTGGAAAGTGAGTTTTGAGGTGAAATTAATTAGGTTACGAGGAGATATATAGAAAGTGGGTAGTAATTTGGCGAAGTATAATGTGGGAAAATATGAAATTGTCCATCTTGGCAGGAATAATTAAGATGGGTCTGATATAGAGTCATACTGGGTTCAAAGTGTTAACTCTTTTTTTTTCTCCATAGATGCAGGCAGAGCTGCTGAGTGTCTCAAGTACTGTTTTGTTGTTTATAATAAAACTGGATATTGTCTAACTGATGAGAAATTTCAAAGCTCTGAGATAAAAAAGTGTTTTGAGTGTCTTAGAACATTAGTATGCTCTACGTAATTAGGAAAGCTGACACTCTTATTGTTTATTGTAAGGAGAATTGAATGCAGATTTAGGTGGCTATGCTTCAGTTATATAGGGTATTGTGAAACCACATTGCAGTACAGTGTACAGTATTAATCTCCTTATTTAAGGATGGATGTAAATGTGTTGAAGGAATTCAGACATTAAATGAACTCATCCCTAAATGGGCAGGTTGCTTTCAATGAGAGGTTCAACAGATGAAACTTATATTCTCTGGAATTTAAAAGTGTAAGTTGTGATATTCTTGAAACATAGGTCCTGATAGGATGGATGTGGAAAAGATGTTTCTTCTTGTGACAGAATCCACAACCAGGGGCCATTGTTTCAAAATAAGGAGTCATTCTTTTAGAGGCAGAGATTAAGAAAAATACTTTCTCACAAAGGGTCATGAGTCTTTGCAACTCTCCACGTCATTAGGTGGTGGAAGTAGATTCTTTGAATGTTTTAAATGCAGACATAGCTAAATTCTTGAAAAGCAAGGGAATGAAAAGTTATCAGTGTAGGCATGCTGATAAAGTAATCAGATCAGCCATAATCTTATTGAATGGCAGAGGAGGCTTTCAGTATCCAGGGCCGTACACCTGAAATGTATCTTCATATAATGGTACTATTTCCAAGTCAAGAGTCACCAGGTTCCATCAACCAATATTTTCTATTGATCAAGAAAATTACATTTGATTGTTTTGATACAAACTCATTAAAGTTCTTTCAAACATTGTGCAATACAATTACAGATTCCCCAGAACTTTCAAAATTACAAATCTTCCTTGCTTCTGGACCAAAGATTGTGATACAATTCTCTGCATTTTGGGTGCTTTTTATAGTTGGTTAAAGTTTCATATGTCAATAAGGAGTGATAAGATAAATGATGAAGTATTATTATTCCTGCCTCCTGGTTTCTGCCAAATCCAGTTTCTCACAAACCTAGGAGAAGGAACAGAAGCTCAAGTGGTTGAAGAGGGAAGAGCAGGAAAAGAAAACAGCTCTTAGCAGGAGGCTATAACTTATAGGGGTTTTTGTAAAGTATAAGCATGACATCCAAGATCCATTTAGATTTCAAATTTTCCAAGATTTTGGGTTATGCTTCAAAATGCCCTACAAGATGAAGCTGCTTGTCTGTAAAAGGACGTGCTGACCAGCCAGCAATGTCCATGCCCCATGAGTGAATTTAAAAAAAATTATTTCCATGCTTCTATTTTGATGACCATTCATGAAAACTCATATAAAGCAAATTTAATTAGTTGAGGCTCTGGGGAGTTCCTACATTGCCAAAATGAAGTGCAATACTCTGCTGTATTGCCGGCTTAAGCTTTCACTTGTTACTATCTAGCTTATGCTGCAAAGATCCCCTGCGGCTGTTTGAAAGGAGTCTGGCCTATAGAAAGCCAATGATCATGATGACCTTCACAATTACTGTTCTGGTGCACCTGTAAAAGTGGACGGTTATTGAATGGATAGTACATATCATGAGTGGCTTCCAGTGACTCTGGTTTTAGGTCCATTACAGTTTTTAAACAGAATGAGTTGTGGTATTATACCTGTATTTTATCTGCCTGAAATTTATGACCAAGATTTGAGATATCTGCACTTCACTAGAGAGATTTTCACTGAAATCTACCAACAGTTGCAGCCACAAAATGTTCAGAGCAGGGCAGGGACTGCATTGTAACTGTTCTGGTTGAGTAGTGAGCAGTGTGTGTAAGCTATGAACTATGTGTTTGAGATGTGCAACAGTGGTGACTATGAGTGGTATGGTAGCTCAGTGGTTAGCATTCCTGCCTCACAGCAACAGGGACCCAGGTTCAATTCTACCATTGGGTGGCTGTCAGTTTGCTCTGGTTTCCTTCCTCCAGTCCAAAGATGTGTAGGTTAGGTAGATTGAGTATGCTTAAGTTGCCCATCATATCCAGGGGTGTGTGGATTAGACATGGGGGATGGGGATGGGTCTGGGTGGGATGCTCTTTGGAGGGGCACTGTGGACTTGTTGGGCAGAATGGCCTGTTTCCACTCTGTAGGGACCCTATGATTTTATTCTATGCGAGGGTGGGATGAAACATGTAAATATGGACTATTTAGGTGAGTAATGGGGGCATGGAATTTTGTATCAGAACAAAGTCACTGATCTTGAACACCTTTCTCAAATCATTAAATGCTTTTTAGCACAGCACCAAGGGCTTTGGGATTGACTCCTGCTATTGACCTCCATGTCTATCAATTCCAACTGCCTTCTCATCTAGTGTCTGGAAGTCCTCCTGATGCTCTGAAAGCACAGGAAAGCTCAGTGAGGCTTCAGAAAACCAGGATGCCCATTCCCTTTCTTCATCTGCAATTTCTTTTCCCTTAGTTCATAATTCGAAACAACTTCCAACTCCTGTTCAATGCAAGTCACAATGCAGCCTTTAAGTAAAGCAAATCATTAATGATAATTTGGCCTCTCAGTGAACAGCACAGTAAATGCTGGCTGCATACTCAATCTTTGATGTTGGCATGCTGCCTACATTTTGACTCAATGGACACTGCGATCCCATCAACCAAACCAATGTTTTGGGATGAAACTGAAGATTTCAAGGAAGTTTTCAAATTGCTAAAAGTGATGTATTAGTTTCCATTTTGTCAATTCCTCAATTTAGATGAAAGCAATTTAAGTCAGTGGGAAAATAGCAGATCACACATTTTTAGCAAACAGTTGACGAATCCATTCAATGATACCAGCTGCTGATCAGAACCTTACTAATTCAAAATATTTTGAATAGGATTGCACACCATCATAGATGTTGTATGAGGGGGTGTGAGTGGAAATTTTGTCAGCATTATTATTTTTCTACTCACTCAAGGCATGTGGCCTTGCTGGCTGACCAGCATTTCTTGCCCATCCCGAGTTGCCCACAAGATGGTGGTAGTGAGTTCCCTTCTTGAACTGCGGCTGGCCACCGAATGCAGGTGCACCCATAATGATGCCTGGATTTCGACCCATTGACACTGAAGGAATGGTGATACGTCTCCAAGTTAGAGTGGCAAGTGAGATAACAAGGTGTAGAGCTGGATAAACACAGCAGGCCAAGCAGCATCATAGGAGCAGGAAAGCTGACATTTCGGGCCTAGACCTTTCTTCAGAGATGGGGGAGGGGAAGGGGGTTCTGAAATAAATAGGGAGAGAGGGGGAGGCGGATAGAAGATGGATAGAGGAGAGGATAGGTGGAGAGGAGACAGACAAGTCGAAGAGGCGGGGATGGAGCCAGTAAAGGTGAGTGTAGGTGGGGAGGTAGGGAGGAGTTAGGTCAGTCCAGGGAGGATGGACAGGTCAAGGGGGCGGGATGAGGTTAGTAGGTAGGAGATGGGGGTGGGGCTTGAGGTGGGAGGAGGGGATAGGTGGGAGGAAGGACAGGTTAGGGAGGTGGAGACGAGCTGGGCTGATTTTGGGATGCGGTAGGGGGAGGGGAGATTTTGAAGCTTATGACTTGGAGGGCAATTTGCAATTGGTGGTGTTCCCATGTGTGTGCCGCCCTTGCCCTTTTAGGTAGTTGGGTTGTGGGTATGGAAAGTACTGCTTAGGGAGCCTTGGTGGATTTCTGAAGTACATCTTGTAGATGGTACACTGCTACTGGGCGTCGGTGGTGAAGGGAGCGAATGTTTGAGGATTTGGTGTGAATTAAGCAGGCGGCTTTGTTCTGGGTAATATCAAATCTTGAGTGTTGTTGGAGGGCTATTATCCAGACAAATGGAAAATAATTTTCCTGACCTGTGCCTTGTAGGCTGCATGCAGGCTTTGAGAGTCAGAAAGTGATCCACTGTTAGAGTCACACAAGTCTACAACACAATAAAAGGCCCTTCAGCCCATTGAGTCTGCGCCAGTCAAAAACATCCATCTATTCTAATCCCGTTTTTCAGCACTTGGCCTGTATCCTTGTATGTCTTGGTATCACAAGTGTAATATATAGCCTTAGCATTTATAATCCAGTTCAGTTTTTGGTCAATGGGAATTCTCGAGTGTTGACAGTAGGAGAATTAGCAACAGGAACGCCATTGAGAATTAGCGATAGTAATGCCATTGAATATCAAAGGACGATAATTAGATTCTCTCTTGTTAGAGATGGCCCTTGCCTGGCATTTGAGAAGCCTCTTGTCCTGTATCCTTGCACCTGAAACAAGTGCATTTCTGGCATTCTGTGCAAAAGAATATCTGACTTAAAATAAAGGGCAGTTTTGTTTGAGAGAATTGAACTAAATGTTATGGGTTTGCACAATTATCGCTTAATATTCAACTCCCCTTTTAACAAACTATCTCTTTCGTTTTCCCTAAGATATTATCCTATTGTGCCAGTTCACACCAAGAAGTGGGCACTTTCATGTTTGAGAAATTCATGGAGGAAATTGAACAGGAGTTTCCCACATGCGATAACTTTCCAAGTACTTTTTGTCCTCCAAAATGTTGGATATTGCTGTTTTAAATTTGAAAAACATTGTACACTTTTAGGGCTCCTAATGAGGAATGTTTATTTATAAAGTTTTCACATTCATTTATGGTTTGCCAAGTTCATGTTTTTATTTTCTCATGCATGGCATTTTGAGAAACAACCTGTGTTACTTAGCATGCCCCAATTAGACAAATTCTGGTCAAACCTCATCTGAGAGAGAAGTAGTCAGTCCGGTTTTGATTTACCGAATTTATGTTTCAACAAATTACTCTGAACTGAGTTGCACTTGTTGCCTGATATTAATATCAAGTTACTTACCTTTAGCATGTTCTCATTTTCAAAATGCTGCTAAGTGCATTTGCTAAGTTCCCATTGAGCTTGATATCTAGTTTTTGAATTGAGATGCTGGAGTAACCTTACCTTGCAGAGTTAGCCAAGTGTCAGAATTTGGCAGACGGCCATCTGATTTTCCCTGATCAATCTCTCAAGGAAGTTTTGACCCAGTTATTTTCTCTTTGAATATTCCATAAATGTTTTACGGAAAATTAAAAATTTGAAGGTACCAAAGGCAGGTATTTCAAGCATATAACAAGATTAGATTTAATGTTGTCAATATGGATCTCTTGATAGAGCAAAGAATGTCTTCAACAGGTTCTGGAAAGCCTCAATATGAATGACTGCTCTGTAGAAGATCTTGGACTGGACACACTACCTGGATATGCCAGTGTTGAATTGGAAAAAGGAGGCAAGGATACGACTGTCACCATACACAACTTGGAAGAATATCTCAGGGTATGTGTGTTGATTTTCATCTGTATGAAGTAAATAACAAATAAAACCAGCGAATAAACTTGGACCATAAGAGGCCATGACCAGCGATGTTCCACAGAGATGGATGGTGGGTCCACTTTGGTCTGTCATTTATATAAATGTTTTAGATGAGACTTTGGAAGGCATGGTGAGTAAGTTTGCAGATGAATCCAAAATTGGGTGGTATAGTGGAGTGTCAGGAAGGTTATCGAAGATTACAAACAGACCTTGATTAGTTGCAGCAATGGGCTGAAGAGTGGCAGATTGAGTTTAATTTGGATAAATGCAAGATGTTGTATTTTGGTAAAGCAAAGAGAGGCAGGTCTTATACAATTAAAATTGGGGCCTTGGGTAGTGTTGCAGAACAGACAGAACAAGGGGTTCAGGTACGTAATGCTTTGAAATTTGCATCACGTAAGACAGGGTCGTTAAGAAGACATCTGGCACGCTTGCCTTAGACCTTTGAGTGTCGGAGTTAAGATGTCACGTTGATGTTTTATCGGATGTTGGTAAGGCCTCTTCTGGAGTACTGTATCCAGTTGTGGTTGCCCTGTTGTAGGAAGCACATTATTAAATTGGAGAGTAGTCAGAAGAGATTTGCCAGGATGTTGCTGGGAATGGAGGGTTTGAGTTATAAGGATAGGCTGGGACTTCTTTCACTGGACATAGGAGGTTGAGGATGACCTTATAGAGGTTTATAAAATCATGAGGGACATAGATAGAGAGTGGTGAGAGTGCAAGCCAGGGGGCAGCTGGGAAGATAAGGCTTCCTTATGAGACAGCGGCCTCTAATTCACCGGCAGGGGTGGTGAGAACGCGAGCCAGGGGACAGCTGGGTAAGTGAGCTAATATATTCGGGCAGTGGCTAAACCCGAAACATTGTGTGGTGACTCCCACCATCCTCCTCTTCTAACTGTGAAAGAAGACAGTGTAGAGAGTCGGTAAGGTAAGCTTCCTTTTTTTAATCTCTTTGGCATTCTAGAGTAGAGGGGATGAAAGCTAGGGCACTTGCGTGCTCCTCTTGCAGGATGTAGGAGGTAAGGGTCACTACTAGTGTCCCTTCTGACTTCACCTGCGAGAAGTGCACCCAACTCCAGCTCCTCACAGACCGCATTAGGAAACTAGAGCTGGAGCTGGATGTACTCCGGATCATTCGGGAGGCTGGGGTGGGGGGGTAGAGAGCAGTTATAGGGAGGTGGTCACACCCAAGTTACAGGACAAAGGTAGTTGGGTGACTGTCAGGAGGGGGAAAGGGAATAGGCAGTCAGTGCAGGGATCCACTGTAGCCATCCCCCTCAATAATAAACATACCGCTTTGGATACTGTTGGGGGGTGGGGCGGGGAGACCTACCAGGGAAAAGCCATAGCGGCCAGGTCTCTGGCACTAAGCTTGGCTCTGTGGCTCAGGAGGGAAAGGGGGAGAATAGGAGAGTGATAGTGAAAGGAGATTCAATAGTTCAGGGAACAGATGGGAGATTCTGTGGTCCCGAGCGAGACTCCCGGATGGTATGTTCCCTCCCGGGTACCAGTGTCAGGGATGTCTTGGATCAAGTCTACAAGATTCTCAAGGAGGAGGTTGAGCAGCCAGAAGTCATGGTACACATTTGCACCAATGACAAAATGAGGTAAAGGGTTGAGGTCCTGAAAAGTGAATATAGGGAGTTAGGTTTGAAGCTAAAAAGCAGGATGAGCAAAGTAGTAATTTCAGGATTACTACTGGTGTCACAGGCTAGTGAGGCCAGGAAGAGAGAACGACTACAGCTGAACACGTGGCTATGGAGCTGGTGTAGAAGGAAGGGCTTCAGATATGTGGATCATTGAGATACCTTCTGGGGAAGGTGGGACCTGTATAAGAAGGACGGGTTGCACCTGAACTGGAGGGGCACCATTATCCTGGGTGGGAGGTTTGCTAGAGCTCTTTGGGAGGGTTTAAACTAGTGTGGCAGGGGGGTGGAAACCAGACCTATGGATCAGAGGATGGGGTAGCTGGTGTACTGGCAGATTCAGTATGCAGAGTCTGTGAGGAAGGATAGACAGTTGATAGGGCAAAGTTGCAGTCAGTGCAACGGCTTGATGTGTGTCTATTTTAATGTAAGAAGTGTCAAGAATAAGGGTGACGAGCTTAGAGCATGGATCAGTACTTGAAGCTATGATGTTGTGGCCATTACAGAGACTTGGATAACAGAGGGGCAGGAACGGTTGTTGGATATTCCAGGGATTAGATGTTTCAAAAGAAATAGGGAGGGAGGTAAGAGGTGGGGGAGTGGCATTGCTAATTAGGGATGGCATCACAGCTGCTGAAAGGGAAGTCGTCGAGGAGGGTTTGTCTACTGAGTCAGTATGGGTGGAAATCAGAAACAGGAAAGGAGCAGTCACTTTATTGGGAGTTTTCTATCGACCCCCCAGTAGCAACAGAGACACTAAGGAACAGATTGGGAGCCAGATTTTGGAAAGGTGCAGAAGTAATAGGGTTGTTGTTATGGGTGACTTCAACTTCCCTAATCGACTGGAGTTTCCAAGTGCAAATAGTTTGGATGGCGCAAGTTTTGTCAGGTCTGTCCAGGAAGGATTTCTGACTCAATATGTAGACAGGCCGACTAGAGGGGAGGCCATATTGGATTTGGTGCTTGGCAACAAACCAGGCCAGGTGTCAGATCTCTCGGTGGCAGACCATTTCAGTGATAGTGATCACAACTCCCTGACCTTTACTATAGTCATGGAGAGGGATAGGAGCACGCGGTATGCAAAAGTATTGAATTGGGGGAGGGGGAATTATCATGCTATTAGGCAAGGACTGCAGAGCATAAATTGGGAACAGATATTCTCAGGGAAATGCACGACAGAAATGTGGAGGTTGTTCAGGGAGCACTTCCAATAAGTACTGGATAGGTTGGTCCCACTGAGGCAAGGAAGGGATGGTAAGGTGAAGGAACCTTGGATGACAAGACTTGTGGAACATCTAGTCAAAAGGAAGAAGGAAGCTTACTTAAGGTTGAGGAAGCAAGGATCGGACAGGGCTCCAGAGGGCTACAAGGTAGCCAGGAAGGAACTGAAGAATGGACTTAGGACAGCTAGAAGGGGGTATGAAAAAGCCTTGGAAGGTAGGATTAAGGAAAACCCCAAGGCGTTCCATACTTATGTGAGGAACAAGAGGATAGCTCGAGCGAGGGTAGGGCCAATCAAGGATGTAGGGGGTCTTTTCGAACTCTAAAAGACACACCATGAGGACGAGTCTTGCTTCAGTAGAGGCACTTCTTTATTCAAGTTTGCAATCGATTACAGCAGAGAGAGCTCCAAGACACAGTCACACAGGTCGGTCAGGGAAACTCTGAACATGGTGGACAATCCCCGACTTTTTATGGCTTTACAAAGCATGGTAATTTCTAACTATGTCATCACTGGTCATGAATCTGTCTCTATCTTTGTTCCCCATCTGTCTGTTTTTCTGACCCTTGATCCTGATATGGCCTAATGTTATTATGTTATCAGGTTAACATAGTTGAAGATCTACCTCCTTTGTTAATCATGTCAATGTTCCTATTTTGTTTGCTAACAAGGGGCATTGTTTTCATGCGAGATAGAGTGCCGTTACGTGCTTGTGGATATCAACTTCCCTGTTATTTCGTTATACTTGTATAACGATCTTGTTGCTTTGTCAGCCCAGGTGGGTGTATTATCTTGGTCTCACGGTTTGTAATTTATTTAACAAAACGCTGATGAGTTCATTTGGGCCTGTTTAGCTGTCTTCTTTCTTATTCATTTCAATGGTGCCTCTATCCCTTCCCTTCTCTCCCAGGTATGGCCTAAGCTACATACGGGTTTGTGTACAATATCATGAAGGCTTAGGGTTAGATGATGGTAGGGGAGTGCTCCTTCAAGGGATAGTGGAGAGAACTTGTGCGTGGAGTCAGAGGAGGTCCTTAATGAATACATTGCTTCAGTATTCACCAGTTAGAGGGACCTTGACGTTTGTGAGGACTGCGTGAAACAAGCTGATACGCTCAAACAGGCTAATGTTAAGAAGGAGGATGTGCTAGAAATTTTGAAAAACATGAGGGTAGATAAGTCCCCTGGGCCAAATGGGATAAACCCAAGGTTACAAAGGGAAGTGAGGAAAGAGATTGCTGCCCCTTTGGCAATGATCTTTGCATCCTCACTGTCCACTGGAGTAGTACCAGATGATTGGAGGGTGGCAAATGTTATTCCATTGTTCAAGAAAGGGAACAGGGATAATCCTGGGAATTACAGATCAGTCAGTCTTACTTCTGTGGTAGGCAAATTATTGGAGACGATGCCGAGAGGTAGTACGTATTATTACTTGGAAAAGCAGTCTGATTAGAGATAGTCAGCATAGATTTGTGAGGGGGTCGATCACACCTCACAAATCTTATTGAATTCTTTGAGGATGTGACAAAACACATCAATGAAGGTAGAGCCGTGGATGTGGTGTATATGGATTTTAGCAAGGCATTTGATAACGTTCTGCATGGTAAACTCATTCAGATAGTAAGGAGGCATTAGATTCAGGGAAACTTGGCTGTCCAGATACAGAATTGGCTGTCCAATAGAACACGGAGTGTGGTAGCAGATGGAAAGTATTCAGCTTAGAGCTCGGTGACCAGTGGTGTGCTGCAGGAATCTGTTCTGGGACCTGTGCTCTTTGCTCTTTGTGATCTTTATAAGTGACTTGGATGCAGAAGTAGAAGGGTCGGTTAGTAAGTTTGCCAATGGCACGGAGGTTGGTGGAGTTAATGTGGTCGTGGCTGATCTTATCCTGGTCTCAGTTCCACTTTCCTGCCTACTCCCCATAGCCCTTTATTAGAGATTGAAGAAAGGTTTTTCATCAAAAATATCAATCTGTTGGTTGCCCCAGAGTGCAGTGGAAACAGAACCAGTCAGTTCCGCAGATTCACAACCCTCTGAGAGAAGTCTCAGTCTCTCCTCATCTCAGCTTTACTCTAGCGTGCAGTGGAGGTCAGGACACTGAATAAATGGAAGGAGCAGACAGACCAATTTTTAATTAGTAACAGGTTAAAGAGTTACGGGAAGTAGGCAGAAAGGTTAAGGCCGAGATGAGATCAGCCATGATCACATTAAATGGCGGAGCAGGCTCGAATGGATGAATTGCATATTCCCGCTCCTGGTTCTTATGTTTTATGACTGCCTGTATTAGGTAATTGTGTTCACTGTGAACTAGTGCTGCACATCTTGCGTCTGGAAAAGCTTTACAGTCTGTATAAAAAAAACAAAAGAATTATTCAGAGAAGGCATTTGAAGGCTTCAATGGAACATCGCTTTTGACTTATAAATCTGGAGAAGGTTCTCCATCATCCAGACGAATCATGGCATTCCCATCTGAAAGAAAAGGAAAAGGAAATGTAAAGATATCACTATTGTTGCTGCTCACCATTTCTTACAAGGTGGTAATGTGTAAAACAAGTCCTATCATGGAGAAGTCCCACATTGTCAAGGACAACTGAAGACATCTTTAGACTGGGGAAAGCATTTCAAAGTTATCCATGCTAGTTTAGGCCTGACACTCTGCCCAGCTCAAAAAAAAAGTGAAGATAAGAGAGGGAATGATGACTTCTAACCCTCAACCTGGAGAAGATGATGAGTTTCCTCATATCTCAGCAAAGGCATAGGGCAACGAGCAAAGACCGAAGACGACTGCTGTTAACAAACAGATGAGACTATCACTTCCGGCCGTGGCGCTCAGCTTCGTCTATCTCATTATCCATATATAGTCAGTGTCCTGTTCTGAGCAAAGTTTCCCCATCAGCCATGGAGATTAGTATTGCTATACTTCCTCCATCTGGTACTGACATCTGACACCAGTCAACCATTCTCACTTGCTGTGCGTTGTGTATCTTTTTCTACATATTTAGGTTGTGTATCACATCAAAAGTATTGGTTCTTAAGAAATTTAATTCAACTACCTTAAAATTTCCTGTGAATTCTTAATGGCTTACATTGTGACTTCCAAACTCTAAATCCTACAAAACTCAATACATTTAAAAGGAGAAGAAAATTTAGAATTGTCCTTACACAGCTTTTAAGGTTGAGTTATTGATGTGCTTTTCCTCTACGTAACAGATATTTATTTTACACAATTTTTGTAATAGTTCGTTAAGTTACATTTAGTATCAACAATGATCTCAGAACTTGACTCACCTGTGAATGCGACTCGAGTAAGCCTAGGTTTTGCCATGTGCTGGTGCCATACAGAGCAGATATACTGATTTTCGGAGTCATGGTCTTGTTTCAGATAATGCTCCACGGAGTATAATCCATTTTTGCCTCTGGTCAATTTTGTTTCACTAACTTCATTCAAATCTTTGCCATGTTTGTCTTCCCACAAAATCTCTGGTGCTGGGTATAAGCCTGAAGATTGGCAAGTCAGCACATCACGGTTATCCCCATTTGATTTCCACACGATACGAACATCTCCAGTACCTATTGCTAAGAAAAAAATTGTGGTTATTGCAATAACTAATAATAGCATAAATGAATAACAATTTCTGATTTTTCCGAAAGGAACCATATGGATAAGCTTCAACCAGTTTTAGAATGTAACAATTTTCAGAACAGCTTTGAACACATATTTAGGACATTTCATATTCTGCGGTCAATAATGTAAGTTTCATTTATTGCACAACAAATAAAATTTAAAAAAAGGCACTATTTGATTCCCTTATGCTGAAATTACCGGATTTGAGTTAAATAAAAAGGTACCAGAGAAGCATGGAGGATAACAGGCACGCGGTCATTCAGCCTACTGTTCCTGTGCAGACATTTGGAAAGGTGTTGCTTTGCTATATGCCATATCTCTGCCTTTTCTATCACCTTATTTATCAGCCTTAACTACTTGTCCTACTGCTACTTGATATGATTTACAGTCAGCATGGCTTTGAGAGGGGCAGATCATGCCTCAAATCTTATTGAATTCTTTGAGGATGTGACAAAACACATCAATGAAGGTAGAGCCGTGGATGTGGTGTATATGGATTGTAGCAAGGTATTCGATAAAGTTCCACATGGTAGGCTCATTCAGAAAGTGAGGAGGCATGGGATTCAGGGAAATTTGGCTGTATGGATACAAAACTGGCTGTCCAATAGAAGACAGAAGGTGACAGTAGATGGAAAATATTCAGCTTGGAGTTCAGTGACCAGTGGTGTGCTGCAGGGATCTGTTCTGGGACCTCTGCTCTTTGTGATCTTTATAAATGACATGGATCAGGAAGCGGAAGGGTGGGTTAGTAAATTTGCCAATGACATGAAGGCTGGTGGAGTTGTGGAGAACGTGGAGGGCTGTTGTAGGTTGCAATGGGACATTGACAGGAGGCAGAGCTGGGCAAAGAAGTGGCGGATGGAATTCAACCCAAAAAAGTGTGAAGTGATTAATTTTGGAAGGTTGAATTTGAATGCAGAATACAGGATTAATGGTAGGATTCTTGGCAGTGTGGAGGAACAGTGGGATCTCGGGGTCCACATCCATAGATCCCTCAAAAGTTCCTACCAAGTCGATACGGTTGTAAAAAAGGCATAGTGTGTTGGCTTTCTTTGGCAGGGGAACTGAGTTTCTGAGTCATGAGGTTATGCTGCAGCTCTATAAAACTCTGGTTAGACCACGCTAGGAATATTGTGTTCTGTTCTGGTCACCTCATTATAGGAAAGATGTGGAAGCTTTAGAGAGGGTGCAGAGAAGATTTACCAGGATGCTGCCTGGACTGGAGGGCAGATCTTATGAGGAAAGATTGAGGGAGCTAGGGCTTTTCTCATTGGAGCGAAGAAGGATGAGAGGTGACTTGATAGAAGTGTACAAGACGATGAGAGACATAGATAGAGTGGATAGACAGAGACATTTTCCCAGGGCGGAAATGACTATTACAAGGGGCCATTATTTTAAGGAGATTGGAGGATGGTGGAGGGGAGATGTCAGAGGTAGGTTCTTCACACAGAGTGGAGAGCGTATGGAATGTGCTGCCGACAGTGGTAGTGTAGTCAGATACTTCACAGACTTTTAAACGACTCTTGGATAGGCACATGGAGGATAGTAAAATGTAGGGTACGCAGGGTAGATTGATCATAGTAGGATAATAGGTTGGCACAACATTGTGCGCCAAAGGGCCTGTACTATGCTGTACCGTTCTATGTTCTATGTTCTGATCAACTTGCACCACCTTTACCGGTACGTCATTCTAGATCCCAGTGACGGGATTTTATTTATCAAATGTTTATCCTCCACAAATATAAATGATTTTAAATCTATGATTTCAGTTTCATTGAATCCCTACAGCTTGGGATGACGCCATTCAGCCCATCAAGTCCACACTGACCGTCTGAAGAGCATGCCTCCTAGACCCAGCCTATAACCCTGCATTTCCCATAGCTAATCCACCTAGCCTGCAGACTATGGAGCAATTTTGGTATGGCCAATCCTCCTAAACTGCACATGTTTGGACTGTGGGAGGAAACCCACACAGACATGGGGAGAACGTGCAAACTCCACACAGACAGGTGGAATTGAACCCAGTTCCCTGGTAATGTGAGGCAGCAGTGCTAACCACAGCCACCGGGCAGTTACTCACTCACTAGATAGAGCAGGTCGAGAAATAAACTGCTCTATCGAAACCTCTGATCACCTTGAAAACCTTGGTTAAGCCACCATTTTATCTTCTCTTAACTTTTCAAACTCTCCTCTAAACTGAAATTATACATTCCTGATAAACTTCCACTTTACCCTTCAACAGACCTTCACATCTTTAGTGAAATGGTGTGTCCAGAATTGTCCATAATACTCCAACTGAGACCTAACTAGTGATGGGTCATTTTCCAGCACTAGCTCCTTGTTTTATTACAGTGTTCTACGTATTGACCTGAGAAACGAATTGCTTTTTTAATCACCTTGCCATTTTTACAGACATTTTTTGTATGGTCACTCAGGTCTCTCTACTCATTTGCATTTTCTACAGGCTTCATTTGCTGACACCACATACCATGCACAGTATACTCCAGGAAGATGTTTGCACGTAGTCTAGTGAATGAGATTTATTGAAGTGTCTTTGTTACTGAGCTGCTGTCAATTTGGTAAAGGCTAGATCCACAGATGGTGTCAGTGGCTCTCAGCTTCAACTTCTGTGTTTTGGCTGGCTCCTTATCTTTCACTGTCTATATGGTTTCACACATTTTCAGAATTTAGTTATACTTTTAGATTTTGTTTTAATATATAGTTTAACTACCTTCATTTTTAAAGAGGTGAAAAGTTTGGGCTGTGGTGGTTAAGAAAGAGAGATGGGGAGATCAAACAGGGCCTATTTTCTCCCGCTCATGGACCCAAAATATCCTCCCAGTCCTATCCATTCTCTCTCTCTTCTGCCTCCCCCCGCCTGGTCCTTTGTCCACTCACCCCCATTCATTCTTCCCCATCCTCAATCTGTGTTTTTCCCCTGCCCCAGCACCCAGTCGGTTCTCTGCCCAGTCGACTCCCATTTCAAGCCCACGTCACTTCTACGCACATGTCCAGAATAGACTTTTGTGGTTGATGCAACAATGTCAATAAACAGGGCCAGAAACTGTGCATACACACAATGCCGTATGAGCGCGTATGCACAGTCACCTCAAAGTTTCAATGTCACCAAACACGGCTGTCAATTAAAGTACAATACCTGTCTATATCGTTTGTCTCCACATCACTTCACACTTTGCCACATTGAACTTTATCTGTCATGTTTCTGCCTGTTTTGCCATTAGTTTTAATTCATTTGTGGGATGTGGGCATCACTGGTTGGCCAGCATTTATTGCTTATACCTAGTTGCCCTTGAGAAGGTGGTGGTGAGTTGCCTTCTTTAACTGCTGCAGTCCACCTACAATGCCCATTAGGGAGGGAATTCCAGGATTTTGACCCAGCAACAGTGAAGGAACGGCGATATATTTCCAAGTCAGGATGGTGAGTGACTTAGAGGGGAACTTGAAGGCAGTGGTGTCCCCATATATCTGCTCCCTTCTCCTTCTAGACGGAAGTCGTCATGGCTTTGGAAGGTGCTGTCTGAGAATCTTTGGTGAATTTCTGCAGTGCATCTTGTAGACAGTACACACTGCTGCTACTGAGTGTTGTTAGTGGAGGGAGTGGATGCGGTGCCAATCAAGTGGGCTGCTTATATCTATGTCATTCTGAAACCCAGAACCACCCTAATCTATCGGCTATGTTTAATACCATCTTCAAACTTTATAATGCTACACCCTACCCAGACAATACGCTGGTTAGCAACATGAACTGCAATGGACAGTGGCAAAGTTGGTAACACTCTGACCTGAATCAGAATGTTGTGGAGTCTCGTCCCAAATCAGATTTTTTAGCAAGACTGGTTATTGAAGGAACCTTCAAACTTGTCATAAAACTTCATTCATTTCCCTTGATATCCTTGATGCATTAACTTTTAATATCCTGTCCTTTCTCTTCCAATGAGTAGGTTTAGTTTGTAGCTAAGTGATCTTTTTCCTGAATATGCTCCATGTATACATATAATTAAATTGATTCAAGGTCTAGATGAGCTAAGCTCTTAGTAAACGTTGTCATTTTGATGTTCTTTTTACTCAATGAATATTATTATGATACCAAAATAGACAGCTCAACTCATGTTTTGACATGGTTAGTGTGCAATAACCTTTTAAACTATATAAAAGATGAGACCTAGAGGACTCGTTAAGAGAATAATGCTACAAGATTCTAGGTTTTACACAAACAATAATACTTTACTCTACAAGATAGAACATTAACACAAAGTACAATACATGCACAAGTTAGTACCCATATTTAACAGGTGGTAAGCATGGGTAATATACTGTGATGGAACACACCACAGTGCTCATCAAATGTACAGATCCTGTGGATTTCTTAGCAACTCCTCCACCCCAACCCACCGCACACCCCCCTTCCCCCGCTCCCCTCCCCCCCACCCGATATTAATGACATAGTGGGTCTTCAAATCTGTCAATCCAGCCTTAAACATCCCTTCCAAGAGCCAAATCCAAAAGGCTCCAATTCTACGTCTGCTCCTGTTCTCGTTAATCATTTCTTGTTTGCTTCTCAACTTTTCACTCTTAGCGTTACTGCCCTACTTGCAGCACCCTGAATCCTGTGAGCCATCACAGCTTCCAGAATTTTTCCCTAAGCCTTGACTGCAATGCCTCAGCTGCCTAATAAATCACACAACTTGGTCTGAGTTCTAATACCGCAAGGAAATCCACCTGTTCTTGACTTCTTCTCACTGTCTCCTCCATGGAACAATCATGAAATTCATTTGTCTTCCACACACAATAGACCTAAATATTAGTTCTTTTGACATGGAATCTACTCTGGCTCTTTCATATACCTATTGATCTTCAGTAACTGTAGTGCTTTGAATTCCTATTCAGTTGACCCAAACTGTTCTGTATGATCGATTAAAAACCTGCAACAAGCTCATCCCCAAACGCCAAATTGAATGCTACCAGCCAGCAACTTTCAGAACTATGTGCACTCTGAATATTATATTTCATAGGATGCTGGCTTACTTAATACATAAAATTTCTCAAGGATTTCATCACAATGTGTTATTTTCTTGAAATTTTAATGAAGTTTATAAATGGAGTACCTGTACAATAATGCATTTTCTTTTCACCTGATTCCATGAACACCACTGGCAAATGCTCCCTTTTCCCATACCTGAGGTTTTAAATTCACCCGAACATAGTGTGGAAAAGAATCCGACAGGGAGAATGACCAACCTTTGACAGAGCTATAGATCATAAATGGGATAAGCACCCAATGTGCGATCCTCAAAATTCTGCCTATGTCTCCATGAATTGCCATATAAACCAGAATGGCTAAATGCAGAAACAGGACACGTTTCACCAGTTAATACCAGCAGACAGGGGTCAGTTTAGAATGACAAATTGCTGAAGATCTGAACAATTCTTTGTTTTGCTGTACTCTCCAGCTCTGAAAGTGATGCAGCTCAACAAATTCACTGCGGCCAATTTTCAACTTCCAATTGTGGTTTCTCATCTGTAAGAAGATCAACCAGCAACTGAAAATCAGGGGCATAGTGTTGTAGACTTCAATCTCATATTCTACATGCCAAGTTTACCTAATTCAATTTGCAGGCTAATCTTGCAGGACTCTGTTTACAATTTTCAGGAACACATTGTTGACCTCTGTCCCAAGCACAATGGGCCCATTTATTCCATGCAGTGGATGGTCTAACTAACTATTCTGAATGTGAGACTAAGAGATTATACTTACATTAATGCCTAGTTTAGCTATCCGGATGAGAAGCCATTATTATTGTGTTTCTGTAAAATGCTTTGCTAGTTACCATAAGAAATAAAAACTGTCCTTCCCTTTGATGTCATTGGCAATCTCTGTAATAATTAAAGAAATTAAACAAATGATTTTAATCGTAGAAAGAGAGCAGAACAGCTGACATACCCCAAACAGACAGCACAACTGTTCCATCATCGAATCCATCGTTGATACTGACGCTGCACTTGTACGTTCCTTCATCCCAAACATTAACATTCTTCAGAGTAAGAGATGCATCTCCTCCCTTGATGCTGCTACCTCCAAGTGCAGTTCTCTTGGTGTAGTTCTTGTGTTGTTCACTGAAGTCATCCACATTATTCCTGTATTCATGGATGCTTTGTTCTTCACCTACCTTCTCCCAGATCACTGTCGGGTTACTGCCACCTTCGTCAAAGGTACATTTGAGAGTGACATCTTTACCAACTTCTGTAACCACATGCTGGTCACAGATTACATCGAATGTCTCTGCATAAGGAATGAAAATTACACAGTTACAAACAAATCTTCCAGTAAATATTAACATAAATAACAATACAAACTTCTGATCAAATAAATTTTATACCATTTACACAGGAAGTTGTTATGCCCCTAAAATGGTTAGATTGTGATGGGAAACTCTTCCAAGTTTGTTTTCACTCTCATTTGAAGAGATGACATCAGAGCAGGATGAGGTCTAGGGAATTCCCCAGTCTATGTAAACTGCTGTTAAGTCCATAAGATCATAAGATATAGGAGCCCATTTAGGCCATATGGCCTATCAAGGCTGCTCCACTGTTTGATCATGGCTGATATTTTTTCAACCCCATTCTCCTGCCTTCTACTGTGACTCTTGATCCCCTTAACAGTCAAAAACTAATCCATCCCTAATTTAAAGATACTCAATGACTTGGCTTCCACAGCCTTCCAATGGCAATGAGTTCCACAGATCCACTACCATCTGGCTGAAGAAATTCCTCCACATCTCAGTTCTAAAGAGTCGTACCCTCAGCTCCTAGTCTCTTCTACTAGTGGAAACACCTTCTCCACATCCACTCTCTCCAAGCCTTGCAGTATTCTGTAAATTTCAACAAGATATACCCCTTGTCCTTCTATACTCCATCAACTCCAGGTCCACAGTCCTCAACTATTCCTCACATGACATGCCCTTTATCCCCCAGGATCATTCTTGTCAACCTCCTCTAGACCCTTTACAATGCCAACACATCCTTCCTGAGATAGGGGGCCGAAAACTGCAATTGTTATGGGCGAGGCCAGATCCCTTCAAAATATTTTAGGAAGGTAATCTAGACACTAACTTTTTCTTATTTTAAAGGGAGAGGGGAAGTGGGTGTTTCAGGTGTGATGCAACTTGTCAAACCACACAGCTTCAACCAAAACAGAATGTATTTAAACACTACAGCTGAAGCACGAACAAAAGAAAGCAGAATTTAGTGTAACTTACCTCTTGGAAAACTTAACCGACCCATTACAGTGACTTATCGGATTGACTGTTCCATTATAGTAAAATCTCAAACACACCCCTTGGCAAAAAGACAAATTCAAACACAGAATCTTACAGGCAGGAAGGAAGGAACAACATCCAAAGAGATTTCAGAAACTCAATCAGGAATCCTTTACTGTAGCTTGCAACACTTCTGCCACTCAAAACATCTTGCGACTGCTACAGCTAAAAAAATTAGAAAAAACCTGAAGTGGGGAGAACTGGCCACTCTCCTTCCTTTGTTAACCTGATACTCGTTAGACTCTTTGTCGCATCTGCCTTTACAACCTCTCTACAAAAACCAAGGACCTTTTTAAAGTGACAGCATCGTCACACAATGCTAACAGTGCATTTGACTTCATAACTGCCAACTCAACCTGCATGTTAGCCTTAAGTGAATGCTGAACTCAGACTCCAAAATCCTTTTGTATTTCAGATTCAGAAGCCTTTCCCCATTTAGAAAATAGTTGACATTTCTCTTCTATCAGATCGCAGAACCTCACACTTTCTAATACTGTATTCCAACTGCCACTTCTTTGCCACCTCTCCTAGCCTGTCCAAGTCCTTCTGCAGCTTCCCTGTTTCCTCAACACTACCTGCTCGTTCCTCCTACCTTTACGCCATCTGCAAACCTAGCAACAGAGCCCTCAGTTCCTTCATCCAGATTGTTAATGTATAACATGAACAGTTGTGATCCCAACACTGACCCCTGCGGAACAATTCCCTAAATTTATTTTTTATAAATATCTCAACCAGCTGTTCCAGTATCTTCATATCTAACTATTAATCTGTTATTTTTAGAGCAATAACATTGGCATACATTTGACGGACTGAGTAACCTCTTCTGTGGTATCTCTATGATGCTAGTGTTATAGCTGAACTTACATTTAGAGACTTTCAGGAAGACCAAAAGTTCACTGGAAAGTCACTTCACAAGTCTGACTCAGGCAGCCTGTGTGCCGGCTCCTGGCTGCTTTAAGCAGACCTCATTTCCACTCCCATTCCATTCAGACCAGAGGTAATAAATAATAACAGCGGGCCATATCGCCAGATCCTAACATACATATCTGGAAAGGAGTCACTAGCTCGCAGTGACTGCTCTCGCCACTCGGAATTTAAAACTGCATTGATCCTGTATTCGGACCAGAGTGGGAAGTTTCCTGCTTCAGCTAAACAACTGCCTATATTACATGCTCATATTCTAGGGTAAAGTGTGAACGCAACCTTGTGACCAGAGCCAAGGCTGACAACCACAGCAAATGATTAACAACTATCCGCTCCTGTGATATCAAAAGGATCAGGACTGTCTTATTCCGTATGTTGCTGGCATTATTTACTAAGCCAACTTGCCAGATTCATGTGAAACCCTGCTACCACAACTCTAAACCTCAGCACTGGTACTCTACAGCAGAATACAACACCTACGCTGTAAAAGATCGTCAACTTCTTGTCGATACTCAACTCATCAATGCGTATGATGAATGGTAGCTGTTTATCTACACCCTAGCCCTAGCTTCTGGTCATCATAACCATCAATCCCATGAAATCTAGCTCTGCCTTAAAAATATTTTAGTACCATGGAACTCTCTGCTTGAAAAGATGGTGAAAGAAAAGCCTCAAGACCTCAGAGAAAAATAACAGCCTCATGTCAGTTTTACATGAGCGATGATTATAAATAGTGAATGGAATTCTAGATTCTCCCATAATAGGAATCATTCTTTCCACACAGACCCTGTCATAACTCCTTAGGATCTTAGATGTTTCAAGCAAGTCAGCTCTTACTCATTTAAAGTCCAGTGAATACAAGCCGAACCCATTCAATCTTCGCTCGCAAGATTACCCTACTTATTCCAGGTATTTGTCTGATAAACCTTCTCTGAATTGCTTCCAACACAGTCACATGTTTTCTTGCATCAGGAGACCAGCAATGTGCACAGTACTCCAGATGCGGTCTCACTTTTATAACTGAAGCAATAACCACCCTATCTTAGCATTCAACTCCCCTTCTGATAAATAATAAGATTCCATTAGCTGTCCTAATTACTTCCTGTACTGGCATACTAACCTTTTGTGATTCATGCACTAAGACATGCAGATCCCTCAGAACTCTTCACTCAGTTCGACAATATGTTTCTTTTTCATTCATCCTGTCACATTGGGAAAATGTTAAGTTGTCCACATTATAATCCATTGGGCATGCATTTGTCCACTCTTAATTGATCTATATCCCTCTGCAGCATCCTTATGTCATGTTCACAACCTTCTTTTGGCCCTATCTTTGTGTCTTCAATAAACATACCTTCATACCTTAAACTAAATGTTCCAAAGTCATTCATCGGAAGCAGGTGAGGTCCCAGCACCAATCCCTGTAGCACACACACTCATTTCATCTTGCCAGCCTGAAGAAGACCCATTTATCCTTACTCTGATTCCTGCTGGCCAGCCAATCTTCTATCCATGTCAAAATGCTACCCATTACAGAATGGGATTTTGTTTTCCACAATAACATTTGATGTGGCACTGATTTTTAACCATTTACAGGATGTGGGCATTGCTGGCCAGGCAGCATTTATTGCCCAGAGGGCAGTTAAGAGTCAACCACATTGCTGCGGGTCTGGAGTCACATGTAGGCCAGTTCAGGTAAGGATGGCAGTTTCCTTCCCTAAAGGACATCAGTGAACCAGACAGGTTTTTTTGACAATCCACAATGGATTCACAGTCATCATTAGATTCTTAATTCCAGATATTTATTGAATTCAAATTTCACCATCTGCCCTGGCAGGATTCAAACCCGTGTACCCAGAACATTATGTGGGTCTCTAGGTTAACAGTCCAGCAATAATACCACTAGGTCACTGTCTCCCCCACATATCATTTACCATTTGAGAAGGCATTTATCAAATGCCTTCTCAAAACAAGTACAATGCATGCACCAAAGGCCCGTTAACCAAAGCATGTGCTAAAGTTGTAACGCTTCTCCTAATGACAGATGTTAAGGTCACTGACCTGTACTTTCTTGATTTTAGTCATCCGCTATCTCCCTTTTTGAATAAATGAATTAGATTGGTGGGTTTGAGCTATAGCAAGAGGCTTAATAGGCCAAGATTTTTATCCTTTGGAGCAAGGGGGGCTGACGGTGACCTTACAGAGGTTTATAAAATCATGAGGGACAGTGATGGGGTTAAAAGACAACATTTTTTCCCCCAGGATAGGGGAGTGCGAGACAAAAGATTTAAAAAAGGGACCGGAGGGGTAACATTTGCACATAGAAGGTGGTGTGTATACAGAACAAGCTGCTAGAGGATGTGCTGGAGGCGGGTACAATTACAACATTTAAAAGACATCTGGATGGGTATAGGAAGGGTTGAGGGGGATATGGGCCAAATGCTGGCAAATGGGACGAGGTAAGATTTGGATGTCTGGTCGGCATGAACGAGTTGGACCAAAGGGTTTATTTCCGTGCTCTGTTACTCTGACTTTATTTGTTATCTCTAATCTAATGGGACTTTCCCAGAATCAAGGGAGTTTTTGAAAACCTTGGAAAAGATACGAGCACTGTGTGAACTGTCAATGATGGCTTAGTGTGGAATCTGATGTGATATGTTGCCAAGAATGTGTATGCAGCCACCAGGACAGTTAATGTGCAAGTGCCTTGGAAGGCAAAGTCACACTGCTGTTCTGTTGTAGGACGATATCCTCTTTGAGCTTGACTACAGGAAAACGATGATGAATGTGCACACATTGACATAGCCTATAGTCACTGGATAGGAGCATGAGGAATCCAGCTCCAGCAGATCAGAGGATATTGTGGAGAGTCTGGAGCCCATGTTTTCTGCCATGAAGGGAGCATTTGATAAGTGTAGTATCTGCTTTGGCTGCAGCACAATCCAAATCCTACTGAGGTAACCGCACTGCAGTGGAGACTCGGACAGAAGTCATCAGATTACTGGTTGCTGGTTTGCAGTCTCAAGGCACAGATAATTACCACAGATAGATGTCAAGGTGCTGCCTTGCAGCTGTGGCAGTGGCACCATGGAGCACGAACCTGCTGTCCTCTCTCATCCTCCCATCATCAGCCTTGCTGCTGTCTGTCGGTCAGTTAACCAGCTCAGTCTGCTGCTACCCGTGCTGAATTGGTGCAGTCCAAAGCTGGGTTCCTCAAGGCTCATAGTTGCTCAAGGCCGTCCTGCGAGGTTGGCTGCAGCTCTCCCAGTGAAGGTCAGGAACTTTAGGAGATTACTTACAATTCACTTGCGCATAGGATTTATGCTCAAATTAATTTCCATGTTTCCCACTGAAGACACTACATTGATTTTGCAAGCTAGTTGACACTTCTCCAGTTAAACAACATGCTCACATTTTGCAAATGAAATCAGTATATGTTCAGACACCTGCTCCCAAATCTAATGTCTTAAAAATAAATGGAAATGCATAAATTGAGAGTTTTGAGAAGAATGTTTAAGCAAAGACCCATAAAACACATGCTGTAAAGTGCACTGCATTCTGCACATGAATAGCAACAGCTTTCTTATGCACTGTATTTGCTGACCTACCTTCTGGTTTTCATGGACATAGGGGTTTGAAAGGTTAACCCTTAAGGTTTCTCAATTTCATACTCAAACTATCCACGTGGAAATCTAGATGCCATTGTTGGCGACCAAACATTTCCTCATATCAAAAGTAAAGTGAGCCATGTTTTGCTGGAGAAGAATGTCAGTTTCACCAATACAGGGTGAAATATGATTACTGGTCCCACTGAATGTAAGTTGTGTTTAATGAAATTGCATTTCTACAATCCACCACACTCATTTTGACTGCCAAAATGTCATTATTAAAATAAAATTAGACTTTGAATAAAGGAGAAAATTAAATTTCACATTGTACGAATCTCCCATAAATAATTAGAATGATTATAGCATCGGAGTTGTGTATTCAGCCCATAGTCTTCATGTTGCCTCTTTATAAGAGGGACACTTTACAAGAAACACTTAGCCCACTTAAAGTTGGAGAAGATTTGTAGCTCGGGCTGTGGATGAAGTTGTAGATATGCTCACCGAGCCAGTGGGTTTGGTTGCAAATGTTTCATCACCCTGCTAGGTAACATCATCAGTTCACCTCCGGTGAAGCGTTGATATTCTGTCCCGCTTGTTACTTATATGCATCAATTTGCTGGGGTGGTCGGTATTACTTCTGGTTTTGTTTCTCAGTGGTTTGTACACAGGGTCTAATTCAATGTGTTTGTTGATGGAGTTCCGGTTGGAATAGCAGGCCTCCAGGAATTCAAGCCAAACAGAGACACGCCAGGGAATTCCTGGAGGCCTGGTATTCTAATCGGAACTCCATCAACAAATACAATGAATAACAGCCTGTGTACAAACCACTGAGAAACGAAACCAGAAGTAATATCAACCACCCCAGCAAACAGAGGCATATAAATAAGAACATAAGAACTAGGAGCAGGAGTAGGCCGGCCAGCCCTTTGAGCCTGCTCCGCCATTCAATAAGATCATGGCTGATCTTTTCATGGACTCAGATCCACTTACCCGCGCTCTCACCGTATCCCTTAATTCCTTTATTGTTCAAAAAAAAAA
>JAHRHZ010000032.1:4713673-4750353 GCA_024137785.1 Ginglymostoma cirratum
GGCCTCGACCCTTCCAGGCCGAAATGTCAGCCTTCCTGCTCCTCTGATGCTGCTTGGCCCGCTGTGTTCATCCAGCTCTACACCTTGTTATCTCCTTCTCAACCAGTCCTGCCACTTCCCAGCAGCGTTGTGGCTGTACTTACACTACGTGGACTGCAAGAAGCGAGTTCACCACCACCTCCTCAACAGCAATTACAGATAGACAGAAAAAACTACACTAGTACTTTCCGGATTCAGAAAATTGCTCCATGCCTTTGTCTGTAAGAGCCCAACGTGCTCCCCACACCACACTCTTAAAGTCAAAGACTTGCAGTTACAGCACCTTTCAGAACTATAAGCTATCTGTCGCAAAGCACTCAGCCAACGAAAGTTGTATGTTGTGGGAAACAAAGGAGTTCACACAACTGGGGTTTGATGGAGGCCTTCATGTCCCCAGGGCTCGAAAAGAAACAGGTCACGCATGGATTAAAGCTCCTGTGCCTGCCC
This sequence comes from Ginglymostoma cirratum, assembly GCA_024137785.1. NCBI lineage: Eukaryota > Metazoa > Chordata > Chondrichthyes > Orectolobiformes > Ginglymostomatidae > Ginglymostoma > Ginglymostoma cirratum. Next base: position 4,714,160 of record JAHRHZ010000032.1, read on the forward strand.
AACATAAGTATTGCCATATAAGAGTTTTTGTGGAGCAGTGACAGTGATCCTATCTTTGGACCAGACGGTCCAGTTTTAAGTCTAGAATGAGGATCTAATGAACAGATGGCAGTGTGGCAACATGTCCAGATACATTGGTTAAAGACATCGCATCGCGCATCCATGGGCCGACAGTGCTGATTTGATGGGAATAACAAGATGTCGAGCTGGATGAACACAGCAGGCCAGTAGCATCAGAGGAACAGGAAAGCTGATGTTACCGGTCTAGACCCTTCTTCAGAAAACTATCCAACACTGTTTCATCAAGAAGACAGGTACCTCAGGCATATTTTACTCTTCCAAACATATACAAACAAGAGATCCCAAAGGTTTTTGAAGAAGGGTCTAGACCCGAAACGCCAGCCTTCCTGCTCCTCTGATGCTGCTTGGCCTGCTGCGTTCATCCAGCTCGACACCTTGTTATCTCAGATTCTCCAGCATCGGCAGTTCCTACTACCTCTAGGGCTAATTTAATGTTCTATTTTCTTGAGTTCGTTCGGTCTATTGTCATGAAGCACTTTTTCATTTATAAAACAGCTCTAATGCATTTCTTAGAATCACAATTAAATTCATAAACGTTAATTTGCTCTTTCGATATCGATAGTTCTATATCCGAAACCCTTAACACCTATTATCAGACAGTCCGCTTGAAGGACTTGTTCATAATCAATCAGCAAAACATAAAGATATTCATCTAAACTTAACAGTATAAAAAGCTATCTACAAGAAATTGCGTATAACTTACATTATGTCTCAATTTTGTTCAGTACTAATACAACAGATCCCAAAGCCGTGCAAACCGGAACACAAACTGCTCTGTTACCCTCCCAGAACTGTGTGTAAACTCCTATTAAAACTCCCGTTTCCACGCCGTCACTTGTGTCTGGGCAGAAGAATCATTTAGAGGTTAGAAATAACGACCGCGCCTTAAACCAGACTAAACTCTAATCCGATTTAAATTTCAACGGACAGTATTGGATTGATCTCAAGGTTTGTGTGATAAATAAACCTGAGTGAGTCCTCATTGTTTGTCAGGTGCAGAGTTTATTTCAAGAGCCCTAGTGATCAGACATATACAGGATGTGAAATGTATTCCTACAGTACTTCGTAAATAGATGGTTAGAAAGTGCGCACCTCCCGAAAGAGAAACGAAACCGAAACAAACGCTGAATCGCTGACTATTATCATTTGCTGTTTTATTTCACAATTAGAGTATTCTCATTATTTGAGTTTTTGCTCAAATTACAATACTCACACATATACATCGAAAGGAGAAAGATTCCTGCGTGAGTTCAGCAGCTGGAAACCCTAATCCTCTACAATTAATTCCCTCAATCTATCGTTAACAAGGTCAATTTTCCAGATTCGTTCATTACTTTAGCACCTGTTTCTCCCGCTCTGGTATCACACAAAATGTCAAGAGACATGAAATTGATTCAAAGAAGCAAATTCGACGAGTTTATGAATATATCATAAAACCATGTGACATCAGAGCAGAAATAGACTATTTCAGCGCATTGAGGGTATGTGGCATCATTCAATGAGATCATGCCTTATCTGATAACCCTCAACTCCACTTTCCTATCTTTTCCCCATAATCCTATGATTCCCATACTGATTAAAAATCTGTCTACCTGATCCTTGAATGTATTTAGCGACCTAATCTGAATAGCTCCCTGCGGTAAAGAATTCCACAGATTCACAATCCTCTGAGAGAAGAAAAGCCTCCTCATATTTGGCTTAAAGTGTGCCCCCTTATTCTGAGATTATGCTCTCTGGTCCTAGACCTTCCACAAGGCAAAACAACCTTTCCATATCTACCGTGTCAAGTCCCCTAAGAATCTTATGCCTTTTCATTCTTCTATATTCAAATAAATGCAGCTTCAACCTATTCAGCCTCTCCTCAAAAGACAGGCCCTCTATAATCTGCAACAATTCAGTGAACCTTCTCTGGATTGCTTCCAGTGCCAGCATTTCTTCAACAAAAAACTGAAAGAACTGTGAATGCTGGAAAACTGAAACCAAAACAGAAGTTGCTGGAAAATCTTGACGTTTCGGGCCTAGACCCTTCATCTGATTTCTGATTAAGGGTCTAGGCCCGAAACGTCAAGCTTTCCTGCTCCTATGATGCTGCTTGGCCTGCTGTGTTCATCCAGCTCCACACCTTGTTATCTCGGATTCTCCAGCATCTGCAGTTCCTATTATCTCTATTGCTGGAAAGTCTCACCAGATCTGCAGACAGTAGTCAGAGTTTTGGGTCCAGGGATCATTCTTCCCTCAATTCTGTGTCTTTTGCAGTCTTAAAACATGTAAATATTACTCAGCTTCCTGATAATGGGAATAACATCATTTTTCTCCACTTTAGATTCCATGTGCCAACCTTTCCCTTTGGCCTAGCCTGTCTATATCCTTCAGTAGATTTTTTAATCTCATCTTCAATACTTGTCTTCCCATTCATTTTTTTGTCTAATCCAGAAACATGGCTAAAGTACATTCACTTCTCATTGAAGTCATAGATCATAGAATCCCTACAATGTGGAATCAGGCCCTTCAGCCCAACAAGTCCACACTGGCCCTCAGAGCATCCCACCCAGACCAAGTTAATATATATTAATTCACATTATTTATAATCTTATTAATATATATTTTAAATACCTGAGCCATGCTTTTATTTCAGCTAATGTTGCACATTTATAATCTACTGTTGTCTTCGGTCACATTTGCTTCACTATGTTCATTCAAATCTTTACCGAGTTTCTCTTTCCACCTAATCTCTAGTTCTGGGTACAAGCCTGAAGATTGCCAAGTCAGTACGTCATGATTATGCCCGTCAGACTTCCAGTAAGTTTTGATGAGAAAATAAATATGAATAATAGTTTATGATTTTCAGCTTGCCATTCTATAAGAATCTGTAGGTAAACTGTAACCAGTTTTAGTACATGATAATTTTCAAAACAGCTGAGAACTCATATTTAAGAGATTATCTATTCTGTGGTTAATAATACAAGTTTCATTTATTCCATAGCAAAAACAATATGGAACTACTGGGGATAAAAGGTACTGCAGATGCTGGAGAATCCGAGATAACAAGCATGGGGCTGGATGAACACAGCAGGTCAAGCAGCATCATAGGAGCAGGAAAACTTGACGTTTCGGGCCTAAACCCTTCATCAGAAGGGTTTCATTTCTGATGAACGGTTTAGGCCCGAAACGTCAAGTTTTCCTGCTCCTATGATGCTGCTTGACCTGCTGTGTTCATCCAGCCCCATGCTTGTTATCATGGAACTACTGGGAGTGAGTTGCATTCTTTATGGGGGAATTACTGGCTTTAAGTTAAATAAAGGCATCTCAGAATCATAGAGGATTACAGGTCATGCAGGCTCAATGACCCTCTGCAGTAAAGAATTCCACAGATGTATTAGTCAGACAGAAGAAATTCCTTCTAATCTGTTTTAAATGTGTGACTCACTATCCTCAGATTATGCTTTTTGTTCCTAAACTCTCCCACAAGGTGAAATGACCTTTAAAAAGTCTACCTTGTCAAATCCCTGAAGAAGCTTGTATGTTTCAGTTAGATTGCCTTTCATTCATCTGTATTCCAACAAGTAGAGATCCAATCTACTTGACCTCTTCTCCTAAGACAGACCGTGCATACTTGGAATCAGCCTCAGGAACCTTCTTTACACTACCTCCAATGCCGATAGATCTTTCCTTCGATAAGGGGGCCAAAACTGCTCACAGTATTCCAGCTATGGTCTGACTAGTCCCTTGTATAGTTTTAGCAAAATCTCCCTAACTTTATTCTCCACTCCTTTGAAATAAAGGCCAACATTCCATTTGCCTTCCCGATTAGCCACTGCAGTTGAATGCTAGCTTTGTGTGATTTATGGACAATAACTTCAAAATCTCTCTATTCCATAGCTTTCTGCAATCTTTTTCCATTTAAATATTATTCTGCTCCTCTAATCTTCCAGCCAAAGTTCATAACCTCACAGTTTCCAACATTGTATTTGATCTGCAAAGATTTTGTCCACTCACTTGACCTGATTATGTCCCTCTGCAAATTCTTTGAGTAATCCTCACCGCTTGTCCCACCATTGTTTATTGTACACAAACTTGACTATCGTACATTCACTTACCTCATCCAAGTCATTACTATATATTGCCAATAATTGAGGCTTCAGTACTGATCCCTGTGGCACACGACTAATACAGGTTGCCATTCCTGAAAATGACACCTCTTCTCCTACCTCTCAATCTTCTATTCATTAGCTAATCCTCTATTCATGTTAATATACTACTTCCAACACTATTGGCTTTTATTAAGTAGCTAAATGTGGCATTTTATCAAACTCCTTTTAAAAATGAAATATATTACATACACTGCTTCTCCTTTATTTATCCTGCTTGTTACCTCTTTGATGATGCATGATGATGTTATGTATTTCTAAATACTTTCCTATTACATTCTTTACAATAGACTCGAACCTTTCCCCAATAACAAATGTTAACTTAAAAGGCCGTCAGCTACTTTTTTTGTCTCCTTCCCTGTTTAAACAAAAGTGTTACATTCACAGTTTTCAATACTCTGGGACTTTTAAGGAATCTAAGAATTCCTGGAAGATCACTGTGAGTGTGCGCATTATCTCTGTAGCTACCTTTTCTAATACCTTTAATTTAATTCCTTCAATATTCCACATGGTCCAAGGGACTTATTAGCCTTTAGCACATCATTTTGCTAGGACTTTTTCTCTAGTGATAGTCATTGTATTTATTTCCTGTTCTCCTTTTCTCCCTTGAATATTTAGTAATTTTCGAATACAATTTGTATCTTCTACTGCAAAGAATGATTCAAAGTATTCATTCAACTCCTGTGCCAGTTCCTAGTTCCCCATTATTATTTCCCCAGCCTCATTCTCTAACGGGCTGATATTCACTTTGGGTTCTTTATTATTTTTCGTACATTTGATAAGCCTCTTGCTGTTTGTCTATCTGCAAGTTTACTCTCAAAGTTTACCTTCTCCAAGCTTAGCATCTTTTTCATCTTCTTTTGTTGGTCTTTGAAACTTTCCCAATCCTCTGGCTTTCCACTAATCTTCACCAATGTGTCTGTTATTTATTTCAATTTGGTGCTATCCTTAGCTTCTCTGGGTAACCATGGTTGGCTTATCCCCTCCTAGATTCCTTCATTTTTTCTGAGATATGCCTTTGCTATGAACCATGAACTCTTTTATTAAACATCTGCCATTGTTGCTCAACCATCTTTGCTGCTAAATTCCTTTCCCAGTACACTCCAGCCAGCTCTGCCCTCATTCCTTTCCAGTTGCTCTTTTTTAAGCTTAACATAGTTGTTTCTGACACAAGTTTCTCTGTCTCAAACTGAATGCTAACGTCTACCATGTTTCACTTTTCCTGAGGAAACCATTTACTCTGACATTACTATATTGCACTTGTCCCATTATACATCATCAGTTGGATCCACAACATGTTGTTTTAGAAAACTGCCCAGAATACTTTCTATAAATTTTGCCTCATGGCTACCTTTCCCTATGTGACTATTTGCATCGACATGAAGATTAAACTCACCCATGATTAATGTACTGCCATTCTTATATGTCTTCATTATCTTCTGATTTATTCTTTGTTCCACTGTTTAGCTTTATTTTGAAGGGGGGGCGGCGGTGGAGGTGTAGACTACTTCTACCACCTTCTTTTTCCCCTTTTTACTGGTGTTTGGTTAGCGCAGTTAGCTGAACATCTGGTTAGTGATGCACATGTGATTGGGTTAATTTTCGCACTAGCTGAGGTTACGGTGAAGGACTCTCCTTCTCAACCCCTCTGGTGCCCTTACCTCCCCCTTTTTGTTTCTTACCGCCGCCCATATGGATCCTGCATCTTCCAATACAAAACTGTGTCTTGATATCATACTAATTCCATTCTGTACCAGCAACGCTACTGCATCACAGTTTCCTTCATGCCTGTTCTTTTGAAAATTCACGGACCACTCAATCTTCCCACCTTCGCATTCTTTCTCATTTATATCAACCACCTAGGTGCAAAAGCTAGTTGGAAATTGGAATGATTTGCAAGTGGTATCAGTCGAAAAGAACAAGTAGATCTGTGAACAGTTCAGGAACTGCAAAGTGAGGTACTACTGTAGTGTATGAAACATATCGTTTCTGCTATCACTGCATTGGTGATCTGGAGAAAAATTCAAATCCTAATCATTTCAGAGATAGTAGGAACTGCAGATGCTGGAGAATCTGAGATAAAATCTGAGTTATCTCAGATTCTCCAACATCTGCAGTTCCTACTATCTCTGAAACAATTTTAATCCCACTGCGAAGCCTCTTCTAAGGATGCCCACCTTGAAGAAGTTACCCTCCTCCCTCCAGAAAGGCCTCAGTGGATCTCTCTCCGACTGCAACTCCCTCATAATCTCTTCGGCCCTGAAATTGCTCAACCACATCCTGAGGCAAACCAGGTACTACAGCCACATTACCTTTCTTAGCACATGCCTACAGAACCGGATCATCCCCAATGGACTACAATCCACATTTAGGCCTTTCCAATTTGTATGTGACAACCGCTACATTCAGAACATTGAAATCCTGCAAAAATATTTCTCCCTGCGACTCCTGAAGCACACTAGCAGCAATGCACCGGCATCTCCTGGCACTACAATCAAGCCTACCCCAGCTCAGACCCTCCCTCTCCCAGACCTGCAAAGGACCTCTTCTGTTTTTTATTCTTCGTAAGATCCACAACCTGAACTCACAATTCTACTCAGCTTTATTGGACACTAAAACCTGTAAGTACAGTAAACTTACTGATGCCTGCCACCCAACACGGGCTTCCTCCACCTCCCAAATGCCCAACCCTACCCAGGACATTCCCCACAATATACCCGCCGCCATTAGCCATGTGGCCACTGTCAGAGCACCCGCGGATGATGTAACATCCTCCGCCACCGGGTACGCCACTTCTAGGACAGCGAACGCCATCGACACCGCTGCTGATGCCACCGCCTCCGTTTCCGAGGCCAACACCACGGACACTGAGGACTTACCGACCGACTCTGCTCCCCCCACCACGTACCCCGCTCCGCCCACCGCCGACACTGACATCACTCTGCCCACCGCCGACACCGACGTCACTCCGACAACACCGACGCCGAAGTCACTCCGCCCATCGCTTCCACAGCCAGCTCCAGAGGAGACTGTAGCACCCAGCCCTGCTGAGTCTTCACCATCCCCCCAGACCTCTCCCTCACTGAGGATGAACGGTCAGTCCTCAATAAAGGGCTCACCTTTGTCCCCCTCCACCCAAGCATCAATGAATTCTGCTCACGCTTGGACATTGAACAGTTTTTCTGCCGTTTCCGCCTCTGCACTTACTTCTTTAACCGTGAGCCTAACTCTCCCTCTGCTGACCCCTTCCCCCGCCTCCAACACATCCCCTCCTCCTGGACACCACCCCAAGGCCTCCTACCCTCCCTTGACCTTTTCATCTCCAACTGCCGTCGAGACATCAATCACCTCAACCTCTCCACCCCTGTCACCCACTCCAACCTCTCCCCCGCAGAAAGTGCAGCCCTCCGCTCCCTCCGCTCCAATCCCAACCTCACCATAAAACCCATGGACAAGGGAGGCGCAGTTGTAGTATAGTGCACTGACCTCTACATCGCTGAGGCCAGGCGCCAACTCTCCGACACCTCTCCTACCACTCCCTTGATCATGAGCCCCCTGCCGATCTCCAAGCCATCATCTCCCAAACCATCCACTACCTCATCACCTCAGGTGATCTCCCACCCACAGCCTCCAACCTCATCGTTCCACAACCCTGCACCGCCCGCTTCTATATCCTTCCCAAAATCCACAAATCTGACTGCCCTGGTCGACCCATTGTCTCCGCCTGCTCCTGCCCCACCAAACTTATCTCCACCTATCTCAACTCCATTTTCTCCCCTTGGTCCAGGATCTCCCAACCTATGTCCGTGAACCACCCATGCCCTCCACCTCCTCCAAAACTTCCAATTCCCTGGTCCACAACACCTCTCTTTACCATGGACATCCAGTCCTTATACACCTGCATTCCCCATGCAGATGGTCTAAAGGCCCTCCGCTTCTTCCTGTTCCGCAGGCCCGACCTGTCCCCCTCCACTGACACCCTCATGCGCTTAGCCGAACTCGTCCTCACCCTCAACAACTTCTCTTTCAATTCCTCCCACTTCCTACAGACAAATGGGGTGGCCATGGATACCCACATGGGCCCAAGCTATGCCTGCCTCTTTGTAGGTTACGTGGAACAATCCCACTTCTGTAGCTACATTGGCCCTAAACCCCACCTCTTCCTCTGTTACATTGATGACTGTATCAGCGCCGCCTCGTGCTCCCATGAGGAGCTCGAACAGTTCGTCCACTTCACCAACACCTTCCACCCCAATCTTAAGTTCACCTGGACCATCTCTGATATCTCTAATATCTCTCTCCCCATCTTGGACCTCTCTGTTTCCATCTCTGGCAACCACCTGGAAACCGATATCCATTTCAAGCCCACCAGCTACCTAGAATAAACCTCCGCCCACCCATCTTCCTGCAAAAATGACATCTCCTATTCCCAATTCCTTCGCCTCCATCTGCTCCCAGGATGAGGCATTCCACTCCCGAACATCTCAGATGTCCTCGTTTTTCAAAGACCGCAAATTCCCCCCGTCAGTGGTTGAAAATGCCCTCGACCGTGTCTCCCGCATTTCCCGCAACACATGCCGCACACCCCCTCCCCGCAGTAACAACCAAAACAGAATGTCCCTCATCCTCACATACCACCCCATCAACCTCTGGATCCAACTCATCATCCTCCGACACTTCTGCCATCTGCAATCCCACCCCACTACCAAAGACATTTTTCCCTTCCCACCCTTATCTGCTTTCCAGAGGGACTACTCTATCCGTGACTCCCTTGTCCGCTCCACACTCCTCTCCAGTCCCACCACACGCAGCACTTTTCCCTGCAAACGCAGGAAGTGCTACACCGGCCCCCACACCTCCCCCTTCATCCCCATCCCACGCCCCAAGAAGACTTTCTACATTAAGCAAATGTTCACCTGCACATAATGTGGTTTACTGTATCCGCTGTTCCCGTTGTGGTCTCCTCTACATCGGGGAAACCAAGCGGAGGCTTGGGCTCCGCTTTGCGGAAAACCTACACTCGGTTTGCAATAAACAACTGCACCTCCCAGTCGCAAGCCATTTCAACTCCCTCTCCCATTCCTCAGATGACATGTCCACCCTGGGCCTCCTGCAGTGCCACAACAATGCCACCCGATGGTTGCAGGAACAGCACCTCATATTTCGCTTGGCAACCCTGCAGCCCAATGGTATCAATGTCCATCCACAAGCTTCAAAATCTCCTCTCCTCCAACCGCATCCCAAAACCAGCCCAGCTTGTCCCCATCTCCCTATCCTGTCCTTCCTCCCACCTATCCACTCCTCCCACCTCAAACCCCACACCCATCTCGTACCTACTAGCCTCATCCCGCCCCCTTGACCTGTCCGTCCTCCCTGGACTGACCTATCCCCTCCCTAACTCCCCACCTACACACGCCTTTACTGGCTCCATCCCCGCCTCCTTGACCTGTCTGTCTCCTCTCCACCTATCTTCTCCTTTATCCATCTTCTATCTGTCTCCCCCACTCTCTCTGTTTATTTCAGAACCCCCTTCCCCTCCCCATTTCTGAAGAAGGGTCTAGACCTGAAACGTCAGCTTTCCTGCTCCTCTGATGCTGCTTGGCCTGCTGTGTTCATCCAGCTCTACACCTTGTTATTTTAAATCCTAATCAACTGTTTTCTTCCAAGAACTTCCCAATTACTACCTCATAAATCTAATCTATGGGATTTAACTGAAATGTTGGGAATGGATAAAACATGACTCAAAGAGGAAAAGTCCTGGGAGCTTTGTCTAAATGGGCGAATCATTCACCCTGCCCTGGCAATAATTGTCTGACCCCAATCTCCCGATTTTCTTACACCATCCCACTGTTTCCAATTTCAGCCAGACTTTGATTGAAAAGTTCAGTGGAATTTGTTATATTTGTTACATCTGTGCATACAGGCCAGGAAGTTTGAAACAAGGTATTACATAAATGAATATGAGTTATAGAAACATAGAATCATAGAGTTGTCCAGCATGGAAACAGACCCTTTGGTTCAATTCGTCCATGCCGACCAGATATCCTAAATCAATCCAGTCCCATTTGAGGTGGTACTGAGCAAATCTTTGGAGTGGCAGGCTAAAAGTCTTTGGGTCTTTACAGACTTAATTCTAGAGTCTTAAAAGAAGTGGCAGGTGAGATCGTTGACATACTGGGTTTAATTATGCAGCCATCTCGACATTCCCATAGACCAATATTTCCAATTGATCACAAAAACTACATTTGATCCTTTTGCAATTGAAAGTTTTAAAGTTCCTTCAAACATTGTTCAATACAATTACAGATTTGATGGACCTTTTAAAATTACAAATCTTCCTTGTTTCTGGGCCAAGGATTGTCATACAATTTTATGCATTCTGGGGGTGCTTTATATAATTGGTTAAAGTTTCATTGGTCAATAAGGAGTAATATGATAGATGACGATGTACTATTTATTGCTGCTTCCTGGTTTCTGCCCAATCCAGTTTCTCACTGACCTGCGAGAATGAGCAGAGGCCATGTTGAAGAGGAAGTTATGTTAGACTGGAAAATAGCAAATGTAAACCTTTATTCACAAGGGGAGGGAGACAAAGATCAAGAAATTACAAGCCACTTCGACTAACATCTGTCATAGGGAAAATGTTACAAGCTTTCATTAAAGACACAGTAACAAAGCACTGAGACAATTTAACAGAGTGAACATCAGTTTGTTAAAGGAAATCATGTTTAACCAATTTGTTTGGAGTGCTTTTAAGAAGTTACATTGCTCTGAATTAAGATAATTTTTCAGTGTACTGTGTTTAGATTTTGGGAAGATATTTTGGAAGGCCACATCTCAAAGGTTATTTTGGAAAATAAAGTTCACGGTGCATGGTCTATATTGGTATAGATAGAAGATTGGTTAGCTAACAGGAACTGGGGAGTTGTCTTAAATAGATTTTTTTGGGGTAAGCTGAAATGAGCAGTTTAGAAAAGACTTGGATGAAGGTGTGGTTAAGCTTGATGATGACACAAAGAACAGTTGGAAAGTGAGTTTTGAAGTGAACGTACGTAGGCTACAAATAAATTTATACAGAGTGGGCAATAATTTGGCATATAAATTATAATGTTGGAATATTTGAAATTGTCCATTTTGGCAGGAATAATAAAAATGGATCTGAAAAACAGTTATACTGGGTTTGAAATGTTAACTCGTGTTTCTGCTATCCACAGATGCTGCCAGACCCATTGTGTTTCCATGCACTCTTTTGTTGTTTATAATAAAATTGGATATTGTCTAACTGAAGAGAAATTTTAGAGTTCTGAGGTGAAAAGGGGATCTGAGTGTCCTAGAACATTAGTATGCTGTAAATAATTAGGAAGTCTAATACCATTACTGTTTATTGTAAGGGGAATTAATTGCAAATTTAGGGTGGCTATCCTTCAGTTATATAAGGTATTGGTGAAACCACATTGCAGTACTGTGTACAGTATTAAATCTCCTTCTTTAAGGATGGATGTAAATGTGTTGAAAGAATTCAGAGGTTTAGTAGACTTATCCCTTAAATGGGCAGGTTGTTTTCAATGAGAAGTTAGACAGGCTAAACTTGCATTCACTGGAATTTGTAAGTGTAAGAGGTGACTTTCTTGAAACAAGATCCTGATAGGTTGGATGTGGAAAAGATGTTTCTTCTTGTGAGACAATCTACAACTAGGGACCATTGTTTCACAATAAGGAGTCACTCTTTTCGAGGCACGGACTAAGAAAAATACTTTCCCATAAAGGTCCATGAGTCTTTGCGATTCTCATCACCATTATGCGGTGGAAGTATAATCCTTGAATATTGTAAATGCAGAGATAGCTAAATTCTTGAAAAGTGAGGGGATGAAAATTAATTGGTGTAGGCATATTAGTGATGTAATGAGATCAGCCATAATTTTATTGAATGGCAGAGCAGGTTCCTGGGATCCAGGTATAACTTCATACATTGGTACATTTTCCAGGTCAAGGGTCATCAAGTCCCATAGACCAATATTTCCTATTGATCACGAAAACTCCATTTGATCCTTTTTCAATTGAAAGTTTTAAAGTTCTTTCAAACTTTGTTCAATACAATTACAGATTTGATGGACCTTTTAAAATTACAAATCTTCCTTGTTTCTGGGCCAAGGATTGTCATACAATTTTATGCATTCTGGGGGCGCTTTATATAATTGGTTAAAGTTTCATTGATCAATAAGGAGTAATATGATAGATGATGATGTACTATTTATTGCTGCTTCCTGGTTTCTGCCCAATCCAGTTTCTCACTGACCTGCGAGAATGAGCAGAGGCCATGCAGAGCTCAAATCGTTGAAGAGGGAACAGCAGAAAGAGAAACAGCAGGAGGCTATAATTTCTCACGACTTTTGCTCAGTAAAAGCAAAACATCTGAGATCCTTTTAGAGTTCAGATTTTCCAAGATTTTGGGTTACGTTTTGAAACACTCTACAAGATGAATCTGCTACTCATAAAAGGAAGTGCTGGCCAGCCAGCGATGCCCACGTCCCATGAGTGAATTAAATAAAATTGTTTACATGCATCTATTTTAGATGACCATTCATATAAACTCATAAAAAGCAAATTTCATCAGTTGAGGCTCCGGGAAGTTCCTACATAGCCAGAATGAAGTGCGATACTCTGCTGTATTACTGGCTTAAGCCTTCACTTGTTACTATCTTGCTCATGCTGCAAAGATCCTCTGTAGCTGTTTGAAAGGAGCCTGCTTTTAAAAACCTGACGACCATGATGACCTTCACAATTACTGCTCTGGTGCAGCTGCATAAGTGGACAGTTATCGAATGAATAGTGTATATTAGAAACATCATCCAATCCACAAGTCACAATGCACCTTTCTTTAAGTAGTGCAAGTCATTAATGATAATTTGGCCTCTCAGTGAACAGCACAGCACCCACATTGACATTAGAGAGTTCCAGGATTTTGTCCCAGTGACACCGGAGGAATGGTTATATATTTCCAAGTTAGGATAGCAAGTGGCTTGGAAGGAAACATACAGGTGGTGGTGTTCCCATGTGTCTGCTGCCCTTGTCCTTTTAGGTGGTTGGGTTGTGGCTATGGAAGGTACTGCTCAAGGAGCCTTGGTGGATTTCTTAAGTACATGTTGTAAAAATATACTGCTACTGAAGGTCAGAGGTGGAGGGAGTGAATGTTTGAGGATTTGGTGTGAATTAAGCAAGCTGCTTTGTTCTGGATGGTATTAAACATCTAGAGGAATTTAAAAATCGCAACAACTGTGGATGCTGAAAATCAGAAACAAAAACAGAAGTTTCTGGAAAAGCTTAGCAGGTCTGGCAGCTTCTGTGGAGTGAAAGCACAGTTGATGTATTAGGTCCATTGACACTTCTTCAGACCATTCTGAGGAAGGGTTAACTCTGATTTCTCTCCACAGATGCTGCCATACATGCTGATCTTTTCCAGCAATTTCTGCTTTTGTTTCAAACAACTTGAGTTTTATTGGCGCTTCACTCATCTAGACAAGTGGAGAATAATTCATTATCTTCCTTGACACGTGCCTTTTTAGGCTGTATGCAGACTTTGGGTGTCAGGACATGAGTTACTTAGCGCAAGATTCATAGCTTGTGACGTGCTCTTAGAGTCATATAGGTCTACAACATAGTAAAAATCCCTTCAGCTCTTCAAGTCTGCACCAGTCAAAAACATCCACCTAACTATTCTAATGCCATTTTTTAGCACTTGGCCTGTGTCCTTGTATGTTTTGGTATTGCAAGTGTAGCCTGCAGCATTAACTTTTATAGTCCAGCTCAGTTTTTGGTCAATGGTGACCCTAGGCTGTTAACAGTGGGAGAACTTGTGATAGTAATGCCATTGAATGTCAAGGGACAATGACTGAATTCTCTCTTCCAAGAGATGGTCCTTGCCTGGCATTTGTATAGCATGAATGTTACTTGTCAGCTCAAGGACTGAATGTTATCCAAGTCTTACAACATTTTGACATGGACTTCTTCAGTATCTCAGGAGGTGGAAATAGTGCTGAATATCATTAGCAAACATCCCCACTTCAGATTTTATGATGGAAGGAAGGTCATTGAAGAAGCAACTGAAGATTGTTATGCCTATACACAATCCTGAGGAACCCCCTGCACAGATGCCCTGGAGACACAAAGATGACTGACCTCCAAACATCACAACTACCTTCCTTTATGTCCGATATGACTCCAGTCAGCAGAGAGATTTCCCTTTGATTCTCATTGACTCAGATTTTGTCTTGATGTCAAGATCAGTCACTTTCACCTCCCCTCTGAAGTTCAGCTTTGTCGTCCATATTTGAACCAAGGCCGAAATGAGGTCTTGAGCTGAGCAACCCTAGTAGAACCCGAACTAAGCATCAATCAGTAAGTTGTTGCAAATTTCCTAAATGGGTAAATCCTCATCCTGAAGGTCTGCAAGCAATTAATCAAAATATGAACACAATATGAAATGCTTTGATAGAATTTTCAAAGATCACAGGAAACAACTATTGCTGTCATGAACATGTATGCAATGAAGAGTTAAGACAAAAGTTGACGTCAAACTGTCCAACACAATTACTTTCTCATTTCCAAGACAATTCCATTCTTAGTTCAACTGTTGAAGTTGAGTTACCAAGTGTATCTGAAATACAAGCACAGGAAATCAGAATGTTTCCAGGAAACTGAGAGGTGAGAAAATAACACGCCAAATAAGGATGCAGAAAGAAATAAATGACAGAGTATACAAAAGTTTTGGCAGAAGAAAAGTATAAATTCAACCAGTGTTTCCTTGGTATTTCAACTTTAATTTGTTTCAAGCAGGATATACTTTGTTTCAAAAAAAACTCACAAAGGTAATAAAATTACAGCAAAACACATCCAAATAATCTGACAAGAGGTTAAAATGCCGAGTCTTATATGGAACATGAAGTAGGGAATGCTGCCCTTGAGGTCAGTGTACTCCAAATGATTTCTGTACCACAAACTACTGCTCCAGTTTCTAGCCCTTTTCTGAAGAAGGGTCCCAACCTAAAATGTCAACTTTCCTGCTCCTCTAATGCTGCCTGGCCTGCTGTGCTCCTCCAGCTCCATACGGCGTTGTCACTGCTCCAGTAGTAACTTGAGGAGGTGATGGTGTTGTGGTAAAGTCACTGCACGAGCAATCCAGACCCGAGGCCAATGTCCTGGGGACACAGATTTGAAATCTATTATGGAAGGTGGTGAATTGTGAATTTAATATTATCTGGAATTAAAAGTCAGCCAAATGTCAACCATGTACTTACTGTCAGTTGTTGTAAAAACCCATATGGTTCAGTAATGTTCTTTAAGGAAGGAAATCTGCTCTTCTTACCTGATCTGGCTTACATATGACTCCAAACCTATAGCGATGTCATTGCCTATCAACTGCCCTCTGGGGCAACTAGGGATGGTCAATAATTGCTGACCTGAGCAGTGACACCTGAATGAAATGAACTCCACACAGGCAGTCACCCAGGGCTGGAATTGAATCCAGATCCCTGGTACTGTGGAGCAACATTATGCCACCTAATTTTGTTCTTTGCCTATTTCACCAATTTGCCAATTCTAAACTTCTGCTTCTTAAGATACCCAATAAACTATTTGAAAATTGCTGAAAATTTCATCGGAGGCAGTTCAAAGAAGGTTCATCAGATCAGTTCCAGAGATGAAAGGCTTGCCTCATAAGGAGACATTGACCAATTTAGGCTATACTCTCTAAATTTTAGAAGGATGAAAGAAGAACTGGTTCAGGTGTATAAGATGATAAAGGGGTTTGACAAAGTAGAGGTAGAGTGGATGTTTCCCACACTGGAACAATCAAGAATGAGAGGTAACAAGGTGTAAAGCTGGATGAACACAGCAGGCCAAGCAGCATCAGAGGAGCAGGAAAGCTGACGTTTCAGGTCTAGACCCTTCTTCAGAAATGGGGGAGGGGAAAGGGATTCTGAAATAAATAGGGAGAGAGGGGGAGGCGGATAGAAGATGGATAAAGGAGAAGATAGGTGGACAGGAGACAGACAGGTCAAAGAGGCGGGGTTGCAGCCAGTAAAGGTGAGTGTAGGTGGGGAGTTAAAGAGGGGATAGGTCATTCCAGAGAGGACGGACAGGTCAAGGAGGCAGGATGAGGCAAGTAGGTAGGAGAGGGGATGGGGCTTGAGGTGGGAGGAGTGGATAGGTGGGAGGACAGTTTAGGGAGATGTGGACCAGCTGGGCTGGTTTTGGGATGTGGTCGGGGGAGGGGAGATTTTGATGCTTGCGAAGTCCACATTGATACAATTGGGCTGCAGGGTTCCCAAGCAAAATATGAGATGCTGTTCCTGCAACCTTCGGGTGTCATCGTTGTGGCACTGCAGGAGGCCCAGGATGGACATGTCGTCCAAGGAATGGGAGAGGGAGTTGAAATGGTTCGCGACTGGGAGGTGCAGTTGTTTGTTGCGAACCGAGCATAGGTGTTCAACAAAGTGGTCCCCAAGCCTCCACTTGGTTTCCCTGATGTAGAGGAGGCCACAGTGGGAACAGCGGATACAGTATACCACATTAGCAGATGTGCAGGTGAACATCAGTTTGATGTGGAAGGACTTGTTAGGGACTGGGATGGGGGTGATGGGGGGAGGTGTAGGGGCAGGTGTAGCACTTCCTGTGGTTTCAGGGAAAAGTGCTGCGTGTGGGAAAAGTGGGGCTGGTGGGAAGTGTGGAGCAGACAAGGGAGTCACGGAGAGAGTGGTCCCTCCGGAAGGCAGATAATGGTGGGGAGGGAAAAATGTCTTTGGTAGTGGGGTCGGCTTGCAGATGGCAGAAGTGTCAGAGGATGATGCGTTGGATCCAGATGTTGGTGGGGTGGTACGTGAGGACGAGGGGCATTCTGTTTTGGTTGTTATTGCAGGGAGGGGGTGTGAGGGATAAGTTGCGGGAAATGCGAGAGACACGGTCAAGGGAGCTTTCGACCACTGTGGAGGGGATGTTGCGGTCCTTGAAAAACGAGGACATCTGGGATGTCTGGGGGTGGAATGCCTCATCTCTGGAGCAGATGCGGCAGAGGCAAAGGAATTGGGAATAAGGGATGGCCTTTTTGCAGGAAGGTGGGTGAGAGAAGGTGTATTCTAGATAGCTGTGGGAGTCGGTAGGCTTGAAATGGATATCGGTTTCCAAATGGTTGCCAGAGATGTAAACAGAGATGTCCAGGAAGGGGAGAGAGTTATCAGAGATGGTCCAGGTGAACTTAAGGTTGGGGTGGAGGTGTTGGTGAAGTGGACGAACTGATCGAGCTCCTCATGGGAGCTCGAGGTGGCACCGAAACAGTCATCGATGTAATGGAGGAAGAGGGTGGGAATAGGGCCAGTGTAGCATCGGAAGGTTGTTCCATGTATCCTACAAAGAGGCAGACATAGCTTGGGCCCATGCGGGTACCCAAGGCCACCCCCTTTGTCCCACGGGCCCGACCAGTCCCCCTCCACTGACACCCTTATCCGCTTAGCTGAACTCGTCCTCACCCTTAACAACTTCTCCTTCAATTCCTCCCACTTCCTACAGACACAGGAGGTGGCCATGGGTACCCGCATGGGCCCAAGCTATGCCTGCCTCTTTGTAGGAGACATGGAACAATCCCTCTTCCAAAGCTACACTGGCCCTAAACCCCACCTCTTCCTCCATTACATCGATGACTGTATCGGCGCTGCCTTGTGCTCCCACGAGGAACTCAAACAGTTCATCCACTTCACTAACACCTTCCACCCCAACCTTAAGTTTACCCAGACCATCTCCAAGACCTCCCTCCCCTTCCTGGACCTCTCTGTTTCCATATCTGACAACCACCTGAAAACCGATATCCATTTCAAATCTACCAACTCCCACTGCTACCCAGAATACACCTCCTCTCACCCACCCTCCAGCATAAAGGCCATCCCTTATTCCCAATTCCTTCGCCCCCGCCACATCTGCTCCCGAGATGAGGCATTCCACTCCCGGACATCCCAGGTGTCCTCGTTTTTCAAGGACCGCAGCTTCCCCTCCACAGTGGTCGAAAACGCCCTTGACCGTGTCTCTCGCATTTCCCACAACTCATCACTCACAACCCTCCCCGCAATAACAACCAAAACAGAATCCCCCTTGTCCTCACATACCACCCCACCAACCTCCGGATCCAACGCATCTTCCTCTGACATTTCCGCCATCTGCAATCTGACCCCACTACCAAAGACATTTTTCCCTTCCCACCCTTATCTGCTTTCTGGAGGGACCACTCTCTCCATGACTCCCCTGTCTGCTCCACACTCCCCACCTGCCCCACCACACGCAGCACTTTTCCCTGCAACCGCAGGAAGTGCTACACCGGCCCCTACACCTCCCCCATTACCCCCATCCCAGGCCCTAGGAAGACCTTCCACATCAAACAGATGTTCACCTGCACATCTGCTAATGTGGTATACTGTAACCACTGTTCCCTTTGTGGCCTACTCTACATCAGGGAAACCAAGTGGAGGCTTGGGGGCCACTTTATGGAACACCTATGCTCGGTTCGCAACAAACAACTGCACCTCCCAATCGTGAACCATTTCAACTCTCTCTCTCACTCCTTGGACGACATGTCCATCCTGGGCTTCCTGCAGTGCCACAACAATGACACCCGAAGGTTGCAGGAACAGCATCTCATATTTCGCTTGGGAACCCTGCAGCCCAATTGTATCAACGTGGACTTCACAAGCTTCAAAATCTCCCCTCCCCGACCGCATCCCAAAACCAGCCCAGCTGGTCCCCGCCTCCCTAAACTGTCCTCCCACCTATCCCCTCCTCCCACCTCAAGCCCCACCCCCATCTCCTACCTCCTCGCCTCATCCCGCTCCCTTGACCTGCCCGTCCTCCCTGGACCGACCTATCCCCTCCCTACCTCCCCACCTACACTCATCTTTACTGGCTCCAACCCCGCCTCTTTGACCTGTCTGTCTCCTGTCCACCTATCTTCTCCTTTATCCATCTTCTATCTGCCTCCCCCTCTCTCCCTATCTATTTCAGAATCCCCTTCCCCTCCCCCATTTCTGAAGGAGGGTCTAAACCCAAAACGTCAGCTTTCCTGCTCCTCTGATGCTGCTTGGCCTGTTGTGTTCATCCAGCTCTACACCTTGTTATCTCAGATTCTCCAGCATCAGCAGATCCTACTATCTCAAGAATGAGAGGTCATCGCTTTAGGTTAAGCAGTGGCAAATTTAGAACAAAGATGAGGAAGAATTGCTTCAGTCAAAGTTTCATGAATCTGTGAAATTCATTACGTAAGAACATACATAGGGACATACATAGGAATTAGGCGTGGAAGGAGGCATTTCAGACCTTCACGTCCATTCTGCCATTTAACATGACCTAATCCTGCTCTCAATTCCACTTTTCTGTTTGCTCCCCATACCTCTTTATACTGTTTTTAATCAGAAACATATTGATTTCCTTCTTGAATCTGTTGGTTGATTCTGCCTCCACTACACTCTGGTGCAGTGAGTTCCACAGATTCATAACCTTCCGAGAGAAATAGTTTCTCCTCATCTCAGCTTTACTCTAGCGTGCAGTGGATGTCAGGACACTGAATAAATGGAAGGAGCAGACAGACCGATTTTTAATTAGTAACAGGTTAAAGGGTTACGGGAAGTAGGCAGGAAGGTTAAGGCCGAGATGAGATCAGCCATGATCATACTAAATGGCGGAGCAGGCTCAAAGGGATGAATCACATATTGCAGCTTCTGGCTCTTATGTTTTATGACTGCCTGTATTAGGTAATTGTGTTCAGTGTGAAATAGCGCTGCACATCTTGTGTCTGGAAAACCTTTACAGTCTGTATAAAAAACAGAAGAATTATTCAGAGAAGGCATTTGAAGACTTTAATATTAACATTGCTTTTGATTTATAAATCTGGAGGAGGTTCTCCATCATCTGGACGAATCATGGTGTTCCCATCTGAAACAAAAAGGAAATGTAATGACATATAACTATTGCTGCTGATTACAATTTCATATGATGTGTTAGTGTGTAAAACCAGTCCTATCATGGAAAAGTCCCACATTGTCGAAGACAACCAAAGATCCAAGCTAGTTTTGGCTTAACACTCTGTATAACTCAAGAAAAAAAATGAAGATAACGGAAAGAATAAACACTTCATGAGCTTCCTGATATCTTAGCAAAGGCAATGGGGCAAAAAGCAAAGAGAGAAGAAGACTGCTGTTAGCAAATAGATAGACAATCACTTCGAGCCACGGAGCACAGTTTCATCTATCCCATTATCCAATCTGTGGTCCGTGTACTGCTCTGAGCAAAGTGCCCCCATCATCCATGAAGATTAGTGTTGCTATTAGTATTTTTAGTAGCATTGCCCAATCCAGTATTCCCATTTGGTACCAGTCAAACATTTTCACCTGTTATGTGTTGTGTATCTTTTTCTACTTATTTATATCATATCTAAATTATTGATTCTTAAGAAACTTAAATTCAACTGCCTAAAAATTGCTTATGAATTCTTAACCACTTATTTTGGATAATCTGCGAATTACAAACCCTAAATCTGACAAAACTCAATTCAATTATAAACAGATCCAAATTTAGAAATGTTCTTTTTTCATTTTCCAAGGTCATGTTATTGGTGTGCGTCTCCTCTACCTAACAGATTTTTTATTTAACACAACTTTTATAATGGTTTGTTGTTACCTTTAGTATCAATAATGATCTCAGAAATAAACTCACCTGTGAATATGACTCAAGCACGCTTGGACTTTGCCATCCATCTGTGCCATATGGAACAGATATATTGATTTTTGGAGTCATGCTTTTGTATCAGGTCATGGTCCACTGCTACTTGATATGATTTGTGGAATTAACTTCAACCACCTTTACCAGTACATCATTCTAGATCCTAGCAACAGGATTTTATTAATCAAATATTTGAAAATATTCTCTGCACTTCTGCACAAAAATAAATGATTTTGAATCTGATTTCCGGTTACTGACTCACTCACTAAATAGAGTAGGTCAAAAAAGAAACTGTTCTATTATAACCTCTGATCATCTTGAAAATCCTGATTAAACCACCCTTTTCCCTTCTCATAACTTTTCAACATCTCCCCAAAACTGAAATTATATATTCCTGACAGCATCTGCATTTTCTAAAGGCTTCATTTGCTGACACCAAAGAGCATGCACAGTTTACTCCAGGAAGATGTTTATACATGGGCTAGTGCATGAAACTTATTGAGAAATGTCTTTGTCACTGGGCTGGTTGTCAATATGAAAAAGGCTGGATCCACAGATGGTGTCTGTGACTCTTTGCTTTAACTTCTTCTGCATTTTGGCTGGCTTCTTACCTTTCAATATCTATACCATTTCAATAATTTTCAGACTTTAGTAATATTTTTGAATATTTTTTGAATATATAGTTTTAATTATTTTCATCTTTAAAGATCAGGTGGGGTGAAAAGATCAAGCATCGTGGGACAGAAAGAAAAGTGGTGGGGAAAGAGATCAGATGGGGCCCATTTTCCCCTACTCGCAGACCCAAAACTCCCAGCAGACCTATCCATTCTCTCTCTCCCTCCTCCTCCCACTCAGGTTCTTTCTCTCCATACTCTTGTCCCCATCTATTCCTGCACACTGTCAATTTGAGCTCTTCTGATGCCCCACAGCCTTGTCAGTTCTCTGCCCATTCGATTCTCATTTCAAGCCCATATCATTTCTGCACACATGCACAATGTGAACTTGCATGAATGATGCAAAAACGTTAACATACAGGAACTGTGCATATGCACATTACCATATGAATGCATATGTACAGTCACCTCAAATTTCCAGCGTCACCAAACATTACAGCTAATTAAAGCATACTGCCTTTCCAGACTGTACCTCCCCACAGCTCTTCACACTTTGTCAAACTGAACTTTATCTGTCATGTTCCTGCCTATTTTACCATGATGTCTACGTCATTCTGAAACCTAGAACCACCCTAATTTATAGGCAATGTTTAATACCATCTTCAAACTTTATAATGCTACCCCCCAGCTAGAATATAGGCTGGTGAGAAACAGACAGCAGTGGACAGTGACACAGTTGGTAGTGCTAATATCTGAATCAAAATCATGTGGATTTTTTGCTCCAATTCAGAGATTTTAACACTCCAGTGTAGGACAGGTTATTCAATGAACCTTAAAAATTGTCATAAGCCTTCATTCATTTCCCTTGATATCCTTAATGCATTAACTTTGAATGTTCTATCCTTTCTCTTCAAAGATGGATGTTTAGTTTGTAGCTAATTGATCTTTTCCCTGAATAAGCTCCATATTTATTATTAAATTGATACAAGGTCCAGATGAGACAAGCCCTTTGTAAACATTGTCATGTTGATGTTCTGTTATCTCAATGAATATTGTTATGATACCAAATTAGGCAGCTAACTTCATGTTATGATGTGGTTAGAGTCCAATAACCTTTTAGGTATATGAAAGATGAGATCTTGAGGACTTATTAAGAGAAAAATGTCAAAAGATTCCAGATTTTGGACAAACGATAACACTTTTCTGTATAAGATATAACATTAATACAAAGTGCAATACATGCGCAACTTAGTACCTAGAATTAACAGTGATAAGCACGGGTAGTATACTGTGACGGAACACACCACAGTGAGCATGGAATGTATTCAGGTCAGATCCCACGGATTTCTCAGCAACTCCACACCAGATATAAATGACGTGGTGGGTCTTCAAATCTCTTCCAATCCAGCCTTAAAAATCCTTTCCAAGAGCCAAATCCAACAGATTCCGGTTCAAAGTCTGCTCATGTTCTAATCACTCACTTCTTGTGTGCTTTTCAACCCCCTACTCTCAGCTTTACAGCCCTACTTGCAGCACTCTGTGTCCTATGAGCCACCAAAACTTCCAGGATTTTTTCCTAAGCCCCTACTACAATGCCTCAGCTGCTTAACAAGTCATTCAACTTGGGCTGAGTTCCAACACCGTGAAGATAGCAAACTGTTGTTGACATCTTCTCACCATTTCCTCCACAGGACAACTATGAAAATCAGTTGTCTTTCACACATAGTAGAGCTAAATATCAGCACTTCTGACATGGAATCTACTCTGGCTCTTGCATATACATATAGACCTTCAGTAACTGCCGCAGAGCAAATTTTAGAATTTTGTGCACTCTAGATATTACAGTTCATAGAATTCTGGCTTAATACATAAAAAAGGATATTACTCATAAATTTCATCACAACGTCTTGTTTTCTTGAAATTTTCCAATGATGTTTATAAATGAATATATGTGCAATATTACAATTTCTTTTCATTTCATTCCAAGAACACCACTGGCAAATGCACCCTTTTCCTCTGCCGGAGGTTTTCAATTCACCTGAACACAGTGTGGAGAAGAACCTGATAGGGAGAATGACCAATCTTTGACAGAGCTATTGATCATAAATGGGATAAGCAACTAATGTGTGACCCTCACAACTTTGCCTACCTCTCCATGAACTGCCACAAAAACCAGAACAACTAAATGCAGACACAGGACAGCCTTCACCAGTTAATACCGGCAGTATCAGTGGTGGTCACTTTAGAATGACAAAGAGCTGAAGCTCAGAACAATTCTGTTTTGCTACACTCACCAGCTCAGAAAAACAGGCAGTTCAACAAATTCACTGTAGCCGATTTTCAACTTCCATTTGGCATGTGTTTGAAGATCAACTAGCAGCTGAAAACCAGGAGCATGGTATGTTCGATTCCAATCCCATATTCTACATGCAAATCTTGCCACACTCAATTTGCAGGCTCCTTGAATGTTTGTTGGACTCTGTTTACAATTTTCAGGAGCAGGTAGGTGATCTCCGTCCCATGCATACTCAGGCCATTTATTCCATGCAGTGGATAGTCTAACTAACTATTCTGAAAGTGATAATGAAAGCACAGGCCTAGGATTTTTTTTGGGATCAGTGCTTTTATTCCAAAAAAGCTCCCATTACATTTTTACAGTACTGTCATTCTAATCTGATCTGCTGACTTTCCATTTTGTCAATCTCCTCTATTATCTAATTGTCCTCCATGGTGCCTTTGAAGTTCAAATATTTTTGTTTCTTTAACATCTGGCTAACATAATCCTTTATACAGATGACCAGTTCCCAGCTTTTCAATGCAAATCACTGGCTTTTATTAACAATGCTTCTCCACCCACACTACCACTGCCCCCCTCCCACCCACCCACCCATCTCCGGAAAGGACATCAGGAATTTAGATTCATCAATAGTTCAGAATTGTGTTATTGTTCAAATCACTACCTATGCACAGGGTAAAATTTCCTTTCTGAGGAAGGGTCACCGGACCCGAAACGTTAACTCTGTTTTCTCCTTCACAGGTGCTGCCAGACCTGCTGAGCTTTTCCAGCAACTTTGTTTTTGTTCCGTAGAATTTGACAAATTGCATCATCGAGGCCAACCAGTCAAATTTTGTCAGACGTCTCTTGATCCCCCCACTGTAGCTTAAATTTAAAACCCTGCAGAAATTGCACAATCACTGACCCTTCTGCAAGATCACATCCAACACATCAGACCTGATGCACCATTTAATGAGATAATGGCTCATCTAATGATAGTTTTAACTGCACTTTCCTTCACGTCCCCCATTCCCTTGACATGTGTAAATCAAGAAATCTGTCCAACTCAGCCTCAATACTTTCAATGACTTCATTGCTCTGTCAAGAAAGAATTCCACAGACTAATGAGACTAACAGACTAACATCTCTGAGAGATGAAATTCTTCCTCATCCCTATATCAAAACTAACCAGTCAGAGATCCATTATTTTTAAACAGTTAAGGCTGCCAGGAACAGCCTCACAGGGTAGTTGAGATGTATGCCATAAAGTGACTTTCAAATGGACTTGAGATAAAAGGTACTGCAGATGCTGGAGAATCCGAGATAACAAGTTCCTTAGAAGAGGCTTCGCAGTGGGGTTAAAATTGTATCAGAGATGAAGGGTTTAGGCCCGAAACGTCAAGTTTTCCTGCTCCTATGATGCTGCTTGACCTGCTGTGTTCATCCAGCCCCATGCTTGTTATTTCAAATGGACTTTTCTGTTTTACTGAAAGTTTCTAAATGTAAGTTTACGTGAAAAACTAGTATCACAGAGTCCCTCAAGGCTATGCTAATATTACCACTCTGAAAATAACAGTTTATCCTATTCTAGACTTCTCCAACAAAGGTGAGACAATCTCTCAGTATCCACCCTGTCAACCTGCCTTAGAATTTTGTATGTTTCAGTAAGATTAGCTCTCATTATCCTGTACTCTAATGATATCAGCCCACTTTAGGAGATCAGGACAATCCTTCAGTAACTAAGAAATCATATTTACATGATAACAAGATGTAGAGCTGGATGAACACAGCAGGCCAAGCAGCATCATAGGAGCAGGAACATTGTTGCTTAGTTTGGCTATCCTGATGAGAAGCCATTATTATTATCTTTCCGTAGAAAAGAACTTTGCTCATTACTACAAGAAGTGAAAACTGTCCTTCCCTTTGTTATCATTGAAAATCTTCGCAATAATTTCTTTAATTATTTCATAAACAAATGATTCTAATTGCAGACAGAGAGCAGAACAGTTGATACACCCCAAACAGACAGCACAATTGTTTCATCATCAAATCCATTGTTGGCGCTGAAGCTGCACTTGTACATTCCTTCATCCCAAACATTAACATTCTTCAGAGTAAGAGATGCATCTCTTCTGTTGACTGAGAACCTGCAAATGCAGTTCTCTTGGTGTAGTTGTGTTGTTCACTGAAGTCATCCTGTCTCTGTACTCATAGATAGTTTGCTCTTCACCTACCCTCTTCCAGATCACTATTGGGTTACTGCTGTCATGCCCCTCAAAGGTACATTTGAGAGTGACAAGTTTATCAATTCTGTATGAATATGCTGGTCACAAGAGCATTTAGAGATAGACAAAAAAGAAAAATGCATCACTAACATACTTATTCAAAGAAGCGCATGGATTAAATCTCCTGTGCCTGTCCAACAGGAGCGGCAGAGATGTCACTGAGAGGAATTCTGGGAGATGGCACTGCAGTCACCGTGACCACTCTGAATATCTTGGAGGAAATGGTGTCAAGGAGTGGTTAAACCTGAAACACTACGTTAGTGTTCCCCTCACCCCCAACCCCTTCCACCTCCTCTAGCCAAAAAGAAAATCACTGTGTCATGTTGAGGCAATGTAAGATTTCTATTTTTTTTAAGCGTAAAAGATTCAGTTAAGGTGGTGATATGCTCCTCCTGTCAGATGCGGGATATCAGAGAGCAGTCTGGTGTGCCCGATAACTCCATCTGCAGGAAGTGTGACCAGCTGCAGCTCCTCACAGACCGCGTGGTTTGGTTGGATACAGGCGGCGCATTCAGGGTCAGAGAGAGTGATTGATTCTACCTATAGGGAGGTGGTCACACCACAGGTCCAGGCAGATGGGTGGGTGACCGCCAGGCGAGGCAGGCAGGTAGTTCAGGAGTCTCCTGTGGCTATTCCCTTTTCAAACAGGTATACTGTTTTGCATATTGTTGGGGGGGACAGCTTCTCAGGAGATTGTACTAGCAATAGCCAGACCTGTGCCACCCTGTAGAGCAGGACATGGCAATGTCTAGGTGAATGATAGTAGAGGTTACTCAATATTCAGGGGCACAGACAGATGTTTCCGGGGCCGTGAATAAGACACTGGGATGGTGTGTTGCATCCCTCGTGCCAGGGTCCTTGATATCTTTGAGTGGGTACAGGACATCCTGAATCAGGAGGGAAAACAGCCAGGAATCATTGTCCACATTGGCACAAATGATATAGGTAGGAAGAAGGAAGAGGTCCGGCAAAGACAATTCAGGGAGTTAGGCAGGGAGCTAAAACGCAGGACTACCAGGGTAGTAATCTCAGGATTACTACCTGTGCCATGTGCTAGGGAAACTAAGAACAGAGAGAGAGTGAAGTTGAACGCGTGACTACAAGCTGGTGTAGAAGGGAGGGCTTTAGACATATGGATCATTAGGATGCCTTCTGGGGAAGGTGGGACCTGTACAGGAAGGATGCGTTGCACCTGAACTGGAGGAGCACCAATATCCTGGGCAGGTTTGCTAGAGCTCTTTGGGAGGGTTTAAACTAGTGTGGCAGGGGAACTGGGATACTATGCCAGTAATTGCAGGGACTGGGGACAAAAGTGTGACAGAGATATGCATGGCACAGAGTAAGAGCAGGCACAGGGAAGTTGCAGGGCTCAGAGGGACTGGAGGACTGGAGTGCATCTACTTCAATGCAAGAAGTATAGCAGGTAAATCAGATGAACTAAGAGCGTGGATTATTGCATGGAATTATGATGTTATTGCCATTACAGAGACATGGTTAAAGGAGGGGCAGGACTGTCAGCTTAACATTCCTGGATATCGCTGTTTTAGAAGGGACAGAAAGGAAAACAAAATGGAGCGGGGGGAGTTGCATTGCTGATTAGGGATCACATCACAGCTGCGTTGCGGAAGGACACATTGGAGAGATCTTGCAGTGAGGCATTATGGGTGGAGAGCAGGAATAGGAAGGGTGAAATCACAATGTTGGGAGTTTTCTATAGATCTCCCAACAGCCCATGGCAGACAGAGGAGCAAATATGCAGTCAGATACTGGAAAAGTGTGAAAAGAACAAGGTAGTTGTGGTGGGTGACTTCAACTTTCCTCTTATTGACTGGGAATCCCTCAGAGCCAGGGGCTCGGATAGAGAGCAATTTGTTAGTTGTGTCCAGGAGGGCTTTTTGAGGCAGTATGTTGACAATCCAACCAAAGAGGAGGCATATTAGACTTGGTCATGGGGAATGAGCCAGGACAGGTGATTGATGTTTCAGTAGGAGAGCATTTCGGGCATAGTGACCATAACTCCATAAGATTGAATAGTCATGGATAATGACACAAGTGGCCCTCCGGTGATGGTGCTTAATTGGGCGAAAGCCGATTACACCCAAATTAGACAGGAACTGGAGAATGTGGATTGGAAGCAGTTATATGAGGGCAAATCTACCTCTGGCATATGGGAGGCTTTTAAAGACCAGTTGACTAAAGTGCAGGACATGCATGTCCCTGCAAAATTAAAGGATAGGAATAGCAGGATTCAGGAACCAATGATGACAAGGGAAATTGTAAGGTTAGTCAAAAGAAAAAGGGAAGCATATGACATATTTAGGGAACTATAAACTGACAAAGCCCTGGAGGAGTACTGAGAAATTAGGAAGGAACTTAAATGCGCAATTAGGAAGGCAAAAAGGAGCCATGAAATGTCTTTAGCAAACAGGGTCAAGTAGAACGACAAGGCTTTTCATGCATATGTTAGGAGAAAGAGGGTATCGAGGGAAACAGTGGGCCTATCAAGTACGAAGACGGGAAGCTATATATAGAGCCACAGGAAGTGGGGGAGATCCTGAATGAGTACTTTGTATCGGTTTTCATCAAAGAGAAGGACATGACTAATGTTGAGATCAGGGATGAGCGTGTGAATACTCTAGAGAATGTCAACATAATGAAAGAGGAAGTTTTAGGAATCCTAAATTCCATTAAGATAGACAAGTCCCCAGGACCAGATGGGCTCTACCCCAGATTACTCAGAGAGGCAAGGGAGGAAATAGCTGGGGCATTGGCAGATATCTTCACATCCTCATTGATCACAGGTGAAATTTCAGAGGACTGGAGATTAGCCAAAGTTGTTCCCTTGTTTAAGAAATGATGCAAGGATAATCCAGGAAACTGTAGGCCAGTGAGTTTGATGTCTGTGGTGAGGAAGCTCTTGGAGAAGATACTGAGGGACAAAATATATGCGTATTTGGAGGAAAATGGACTAGGTAGTGACATGCAGCATGGTTTTGTCAGGGGAAGGTCATTGAAATTTATAAAGAAGTAACGAGGATAATTGATGAGGAAAGGGCTGTGGATGTAGTTTATACGGACTTTAGTAAGGCATTTGATAAAGTCCCACATGGCAGGTTGGTACAAAAACAAGGGAGTCGGGGTGGCCTGGCTAAATAGATAGAAAACTGGCTTGGTCATTGAAGACAGAGAGTAGTGGTGTAAGGATGTTTTTCAGAATGGACACTGGTAACTAGTGGTGTTCCACAGTAGTCAGTCTTAGGTCTTTTGTTGTTGTATATATAAATGAGCTGGAGGAAAATGTGGGTGCTCTGATAATCAAATTTGCCGATGACACAAAGATTGGTGGAGTTGCTGATAGTGCCAACGATTGTGAAAGGATACAACAGGATATAGATAGATTGGTGACTTGGGCACAGAAATGGCAGATGGAGTTTAATCCAGCCAAATGCAAGGTGATGCATTTTGGAGGATCAAATTTAGATGTGAATTATATTGTAAATGGTAGAATCCTTAGGAACACTAACATTCAGACAGATCTGGGCATGCAGGTCCACAGTTCCCTGAAAGTGGCAACACAGGTGACCAAGGCGATTAAGAAGGCATATGGCATGCTTGCCTTCATTGCCAGGGGCGTGGAGTACAAGAGTTGGCAAAACATGTTGCAGCTGTACAAAACCCTTGTTCGGCCACATATGGAGTATTGTGTGCAGTTTTCATCACCACATTACCTGTAGGATGTGGAAGCTTTGGGGAGAGTATAGAGAAGGTTCACCAGGGTGTTGCCCAGTCTTGAGGGCATTGGCAATGAGGAAAGGTTAAAAACACTAGGATTGTTTTCACTGGAAAGACAGAGGTTGAGAGGAGACCTCATGGAAGTCTACAAAATTATGAGAAGCATAGATAGGGTGGATGGTCAGAGCCTTTTTCCCAGGGTTGAAGTTTCAATTACTACGGGGCACAGGTTCAAGGTCAGAGGAGGAAAGTTTAAGGGAGATGTGCAAGGGAGGTTTTTCACACAGAGAGTGGTAGCAGCCTGGAATGCCCTACCAGAGGAGATGGTGGAAGTGGGCACATTGAAGACATTGAAGGGGGACCTAGAAGGGTACATGAATAGGGAGGGAATAGAGGGACATGGATCGAAAAGTGGCAAGTTTGTTTTTAGATTAATTAGGGCATGATGGTCAGCACAGACTTGGAGGGCTGAAGGGCCTGTTCCTGTGCAGTACTTTTTCATTTGTTCAATTGTTCGACATAAATATGGCGATATGACAGTTTTGTGAGAACAGTTCTGAGGAAGGGTCCCCGGGCCGGAAACGTTAACTCTGTTTTCTCCTTCACAGATGCTGCCAGACCTGCTGAGCTTTTCCAGCAACTTTGTTTTTGCGCTTGAAGGACTTGTTCATAATCAATCAGCAGAACATATAAATGTTCATCTAGACTTAAAGTTATTCAAAAAACAAAACTATCTACAAAAATACGTTGAATATAACTCACATTACGTCTCAATTTTGTTCAATATTCACGCGAAACAATGATTCCCAGGTCTGTACAAACACGAACACAAACTGCTCTGCAGCCCTCCCAGAACTGGGTGTAAAGTCTTATTGAAACTCAACTTTGGAGCCCTTCACTTGTGTCTAAGCAATATTTAGATAATTTAGAAGTTAGAAATAACGACCGCGCCTTAAACCAGACTAACAGCTAATCCGTTTTAACAGGAAACCATTCGAAACCTCAAAATTGAAATCCAGTATTGGATTTATCTCAAGGTTTGTGTGTTAAATTAACTTGAGCGAGTTCTCATTTGTATATCAGGCACATGGTTTATGCCAAGAGCGCTAGTGATCAGATACATACAGGATGTGAAATGTCTTCCTACTTTTAAATAGATCGTGACCAAGTGCTAAAGTGAATTACAAACCCCAGAAAGAGAAACGGAACTGAAACAAACGTTGAATCGTTGACTGTTATCATTTTTATTTCAAAATTACAACATTCCCAGTATTCGAGATTTTGCTCAAATTAGAATATTCACACATTTTCATTGATAGGAGGAAGGTTCCCGCGTGAGTTCAGGAGCCGGAATTCCTCACTCATTTATAATTAATTCCATTCATCTAATGGTAATAGGGTCAATACAGCATGGAGCTGGAGGAACTTAGCAGGTCAGGCAGCATCAGAGGAATATGGGGGTCAACATTTCCGGCCGGACCCTTCATCAGGCCTGGGGTGGGGGAAGAGAGCTCGGAAATAAATAGAGGGTAGGGCTGGCGAAGGTAGGTGGCATGGGGATAAGTGGATGCAGGTTGGGTGTGGTGGGGATTGGTCAGTGGGATTGGTGGGAGAGAAGATGGACAGGTTGTCTAAGGTCAAGGAGGCGGGGATAAGAGGGAGGGTTGGACGTTGGATAAGGCCAAGAGTGGGGAGATTTTGAAACTCGTGAATTCTATGTTCAGGCCATCGGGCTGTAGGCTCCAGAGGTGTAATATGAGGTGTTGCTCCTCCAGTTTGAGTGTGGTGTAATTATGCCACTGGAGGAGGCCCAGGATGGACATGTTCCTAAGGGAATGGGAGGGGGAGATAAAATGGTTCAGGACCAGAAGGTGTTGTTGATTGTAGCATACAGAAAAAGCTGCTCCGGAAATCGGTCACGGAGTCTATGTTTGGCCTCACCGACCACATCAGGAGCATTGGATACAGTAGACCAGGTTGGCGGATGTACAGGTGAATCCCTGTCAGGTATGGAAAATTTGTCTTGGACCTTGAATGGAGGTGAGAGGTGAGGTGTAACACCTCCTGCTCTCAGGGTCAATTTTCCAGATTTGTCCATCACTTTAGCACTTGTTTCTCACACAAAATGTCAAGTGAAATGAAATTTATTCAAAGGAGCACATTTGAAGATTTCATGGATATACCGTAAAACCATGTGACATTGAAGCAGAAATTGGCCATTCAGCCTATCGAGGGCATGTGACATTATTTAATGGAATCATGGTTGATCTGATAACACTCAAACCCTCAAAAAAGTTGTCAATCTCAGCCTTGAATATATTGAACTACCCAACCTGAACAGTTGTGTGGTAAAATAAATTCCACAGGTTCATGACCGTTTAAGAGGAGAAACTATTCATATTTGTCTTAAATGTGTGCACCCTTATTTTGAGATTATGCCCTCTGATCCAACATCTTCCACAAGGGGAAATACATTTCCACATCTATTGTGTCAAGTCCTTAAGAATCCTGTATGTTTCAATGAGGTTACTTTCCATTTTTCTTTTTTTCCAATGAGTTCAGGGTCCACCTAATCAGCCTGTCTTCAAAAGACAGTCTGTGCATAGTTGGTAACAATTCAGTGAACATTCTCTGGACTTCCTCCAATGCCAATATATCGCTCGACAAAAAGAAAACCAAAAGAACAGCAGATGTTGGAAATCTGAAACAAAAACAGAAATTGCTAGAAAATCTCAGCAGGTCTGGCAGCATTTGTGGAGAAAAATCAGAGTTAACGTATTGGCTGTGGCTTCTGCAGTCTTTCTACATGAAAATAATATTCAGCTTCCTGCCAATGTGCATAACCTCACATTTTCCCACTTTATGTGTTCCATGTGCCAACTTTTTCCTTTGGTCTAGCCTGTCAATAACCTTCTGTAGACTTTGTATCTCATATTCATCACTTGTCTTCCCATTTATTTTTGACTCATCCACAAACTTGGCTAAAGTACATTTACGGCTCATCTCTGTCATTAATATATTTAGTGAATTCCTGTGCCCTTATCGCACTTCACTAGTTACAGGTTAAGGATCCCCTTATCCCAATCTTTTGTCTTTCTACTAGTTAAGCCTCTGTCCATAATATATTATTTATATGGTACCTTGAACACCATGGTCTCATTATGTAGCCTAATGTGTTGTCGCTTTTCAAATGCTGCCTTAAAATCCAAATATCTCACATCTATTGCTTCCCCTTTATTTATCCTGCTTGTTACCTCTGAACATTAAATCTTACAAAACTAGGAATGCATATAAATTAATGACTATTTTTTCAAATTTTCATCAATCCAATTACTTGTTAAAGATGATACCAAGAATTCTAATGCATCGGATCCAGTGACCCTTCTTCAGAACCTTCATTACAGTACCAGATAAAGGTGTTTCAAATATTGAAACAAGCACAATGAATTTTCATGCTGTAATATTTTGCAGTACATGTTTCCTACGTCTTTCAATACTGTGAAGAAGAGCAGATTAACCTCTTTCCTTTCACAGCTACTGAAGCCATACTTTGATTTCTTTTTCCTCTACCCAACAGATATATTTCTTTTGCACAAATTTTATAATAGTCGGTAAAGATACCTTGAGCATCAACATTAATCTAGAAATAAACTTACCTTTGAATTTGACTCAAGCATACTCCGACTCTGCCATCCACTTGTACTGTATAGAACGGATATACTTATTTGCAAAATCATGCAAAGTCACATACATATTCCCCTGTTGTCTGTGGTCACGTTTGCTTCAATAACTTCATTCAAATCCTTACCAACTTTCTGTTTCCAACTAATCACTGGTTCTGGGTAGAAGCCTGAAGATTGGCAAGTCAGCATGTTATGATTATGGCCATCACTCTTCCAGAAGATATAGATACTTTCAGTATATATTGGTAAGAAAATAAATATGGATAATAGTTGGCAATTTTTAGCATGCCATTCTATATGGATCTATATAGATAACTCTAAACTGTTTTAGAATGTGATAGTTTTCATAACAGCTGAGAACACATATTTAAGAGATTCCATATTCTGTGGTTAAAAATGTAAGTTTCATTTATTCCAGAGTAAAAACAGGATGTAACTACTAGGCATAGGTTGAGTGATACATGGTGGAATTATTGGCTTTAAATTAAATAAAAGCACCTGAGAATCATAGAGGATTACAGACATGGTGTCATGCAGACTCAACAGCCCTCTGTAGTAAAAATTCCACAGATTCACTGAGAGACAAGAGAGAAGAGTTTTTTTTTACATCTGTCTTAAATGTGTGACGCATTATTCTCTTATGCTGTTTGATTATGCTGTTTAGTGCTAGACTGTGCCACAAGGGGAAACAATCTTTAAAAGTCGCCTTAGGACCTTGTACATTTCAATCAGATTGCCTCTCATTCTTCTGTATTCCACTGAGTGCAGGGCCAATCTACATGACGTATTCTCATAATACAGTCCCTCTATACTTGGTATCAGCCTTGTGAACCTTCTCTAGACTGCCTCCAATGCCAATAGATCTTTCTTTTTATAAGGGGCCGTAAACTGCACACGGTATTCCAACTGTGGTCTGACTAGTCCCTTGTATAGTTTTAGCAAAACCACCCAAACTTTATTTTCTGTTCCTTTAAATAAAGGCCACATTCCATTTGACTTCCCACTGCACTTGGATGCTAGCTTTATGTGATTCATGGGCGATGACTTTCAAATCTCTGCGTAGCGTTCTGCTATCTTTTTCCATTTAAATACTTTCCAGCTACTCTCCTCTTCCTCCCCCTTATCCCCTCAAATAATTTGATTAAATTTGTCAGGGATGGATTTCCCCTCATGAAGCCCTGATGGCTCTGCCTGATGATGGTATGGATTTAGAGTCATAGTGCTGTGCAGCTTGGAAACGGACCCTTCGGTCCGACTCGTCCATGCCGACCAGATATCCAAAATTAATCTAGTCCCATTTTACAGCTTTTGGCCCATATTTTTCCTATTCATATACTGACCCAAATGTCTTTTAAATGTTGTAATTTTAACAGCCTCCATCACTTCCTATGGTAGCTCATCCCAAACACACACCACCACCTTCATGAAAATGTTGCCCCTTAGGTCCTTTTTAAATATTTCCCCTCTCACTTTAAATCTATGCCCTCTAGTTTTGGACTTCACTACCCTAGGGAAAAGACCTTGGCTATTCAACCTATCTATGCCCCTCATGATTTTATAAACTTCTATAAAGTCACCCCTCAATCTCTGATGCTCTATGGAAAATAGCCCCAGCCTATTCAGTCTCTCCCTGTAGCTCAAACCCATTTCTAAACGGTTTCCTATTTCATTCTTCATAATAGACTCATATTCCTCATAATAATGTTACCCCAATAATATATGTTAACCTAAATGGCCTCTAGCTACCGCTCTAATTATCAGTTAGTCTGCCATTACACACTACCTATTATTAGTCACTAACTGTCCCCATGAACATCTATTCAACCATCTAGCCAGATCATTAACAACTCCTTTGTCTATCCAACTGCTCTGTTTGCGCTCTGTAACCACCTATTGTTTACTCCTTACCTCCTCCCTATCTTCTGCATATAAACCAACATTTTCCTACCCACCATCAGTTCTGAGGAAGGGTCACCACACCCAAAATGTTAACTCTGATTTTTCTTCACAAATGCTGAGAAACCTGCTGAGCTTTTCCAGCAACTTTTGTTTTTGTTCAGTCACATTTCTGTAGGTCTGGAGTCACGTGTAGACCAGACCAGGTAATGATGGCAGTTTTCTTCCCTAAGAACTAGATGGGTTTTTCCCCAAAAATACCTGAATGAATACTGGTTGGTAGCTTATTGGACTATGGAATGATTAGATCAGAGTTAAGCATGTGCCTATCCTTCCCTTCTATCTACAAGTGCTTTCAGGAGGAGTGAGTAGCAGTGTAGCAAATAGGACTGAGAATATTAGCTAACCTTCTCTGCTTGAGGAATACTGAGTCCAATTTCCAGCTAATTGAAACTAAGTAGGACAAGACATACTACGACATACAATACATTATAAGAACTCATGCCACTAATGAGACTGTCTTCACTTAATTAGAGAAATGTGTCTTTTGAGTGTAATTCATAGTTTCTCTCCATTTAATGCTTTATCAACAATGACAAATGTTTCACAGCAGGCCAAGCAGCATCGTAGGAGCAGGAAAGCTTGACGTTTCGGGCCTAGACCCTTCATCAGAAATTTCTGATTTCTGATGAAGGGTCTAGGCCCGAAACGTCAAGCTTTCCTGCTCC
>JAHRHZ010000032.1:4750753-4826745 GCA_024137785.1 Ginglymostoma cirratum
GAAATTTCTGATGAAGGGTCTAGGCCCGAAACGTCAAGCTTTCCTGCTCCTATGATGCTGCTTGGCCTGCTGTGTTCATCCAGCCCCACACCTTGTTATCTCGGATTCTCCAGCATCTGCAGTACCTTTTATCTCATGACAAATGTTTCAGTTTGATAACATTATTGTTAAATATGAATTTATTAGCAGATAACGTGTAAACATATTGGAAGCAGTTCAAAGAAGTTTACTACATGAATATCTGAAATGTGTGGGCTCTTTATGAGGAAGGATTGGACAGGCTAGATTTTGATTACCGGAGTTTAGAAGAGGAAAGGGTGACTTGATTGAGACATACAAGATCCTTGACAGATAGAATATGGGAAAGGATGTTTCCACTTGTGGGAAAATCTAGAGTAAAGGATCATTGGTTAGAGATAATGGATCATTAATCTAAGATAAAGGATTTTCTTTTTCTCCCAGAGTCTTTGGATTTCTCTTCCTGAAAAGGCACTGAAAAGTCTTTGAATATTTTGTAAGTAGAATTGGATAGGTAAACAATAAAGTGATAAGTTTTTAGGGGGTAGTTGGGTATGTGGAGTTGAGGTTACAATCAGATCAGCAATGATCTTATTGAATGGCAGAGAAGGCAAATGGGCAATTCCTTCTCCTATGTGTATAGCTCAAGTGTTTGTACGTATCAAGGACATTATATAGTTTAAGCGCAGGTAATTTCACGAAAAAAAATTCAGGGGATAATTAGGTACAGGTTGAGAAATTAATAAGGAGTGCAATAGAATGATGGGAATTGCAAGTGATAAGCAGGGAGGAGTGGAGAAGGGGTTTAGTTCACATTGTGGGAAAGTTTAAGAGAGTCAATGGCCTAGTGGTAGTATTGCTGGACTGTTAATCCAGAGACCCAGATAATGTTCTGGGGACCTGGGTATGAATGCTGCCTTGGCTGATGACAGAATTTGAATTCAATTTAAAAAATCTGGAATTAACAGTTTAATGATGACCATTGTAGATTGACAGGAAAACCCATCTGGTACACTAATGTCCTTTAAGAAAGGAAACTGCCATCCTGGTCTGGCCTAGCAATGTGGTTAATGCTTAAGTGCCCTCCAGGGCACTTCGGGATGGGCAATAAATTCTGGCCCAGCCAGTAATGCCCACATTTCATAAATGGATTAACAGAAAATTTGCTGCTGAGTCTCAATATTGCTCTTAATTGTAGGGATCATGAGGTTTAATTTTGATATCAGTGGGGATTGGGTTCTAACTGGGTCATCAACTCTGTTTATATTCCTAGAACTGTCATATGATATTGCTGATATGCTGTTTAACCATATGAGACTTGACCATGTGACAGTTGCTTCTTCTTTCCAGATGTTATTCAATTATATCTTAGTATCGGCCTGTTGTATAATGTATTTTGTTCTTGGAGTCAGGCAGCTTTGATACTTCTGTCTAATGACTGGCCCTCATCTCCCTGAAGCTGGCTTTCTGCAGTAGAGTGTAAAAGGTAGTGAACTGTGTTCAGCTTGGGTTCTCCATACAAAAGCCGTGAAAGGTAATAAAATTGTAGAACACTTTGACTGCAAATCACTTACATCAATTGCATTTTTGAAAATCAGGGAAAATTTACTTACAGTTTCTCATTGCAGGCCTGTGAAAGCATCACTATAGTAGAATTTATTTAAACATTACTTATTCTTAACTGTTTTATTCTTTCGAGTTCCTCCTTTTATGTATAAATCATGTTGCTCACCGGGCCTTAAAACAAAATGTCAAAAATATACTTCGGAGCTTGCCAATGAAAATTGCCTGGAAGGTTCAAAGTAACTAGGTGAGGAAGAAACAGTTCACATGAACTCTTCTGCTCTCCAGCTTGTAACTATCCCTCACTCCTCAGTTTGTTTATTTCTCAATTTTGCCCTCTCTCAGGAATGAAGGGCTCATCATATGAAGAGCACTGAGGGCTGTGAATATGTACACAGTGGAGTTTAGAAGGATGAGGAGGAATCTCATTGAAACTTATAGAATATAGAAAGGGTTGGATAAAGTGAACATGGGGAAGATGTTTCCATTAGTAGGAGAGACTAGGACCCGAGGGCACAACCTCAGAGTGAAGGGATGATCTTGAGAAGTGAGATGAGGAGGAATTTCTTCAGCCAGAAGGAGGTGAATCTTTGGAACTCATTGCCATAGAAGACTGTGGAGATGAAGTTATTGAGTATCTTTAAGAGAAAGGTAGGTAGGTTGTTGATTGGTAAGGGGATCAAAGATTAGGGGGAGAAGGCAGAAGAATGGGTTTGAGAAATATATCAGTCATTTTTGAATAGCGGAACAGCCTTAATAGACTGAATGATCTAGTTCAGCTCCTATATCTTATAATTTTATGGTCTCTTTCTTTTCAGTCTCTGTTTCTTTCTCTTCCTTGCCTAGTTACTCTCTCAGGACACCTGCAGGTTCCAGGCAATTTTCCTGTGAAGATTCTTCAACTTAATGGCTTTATATGTGAAGAATTTTTCTTTGGAAGTAGTGAAGGTAGAGGTTGTACTTCATCACATGCTCTCAAATGGACTGTTTTTCTGCAATATTTGCATGATACTTCACAACTTTGGGCACCATAGCACTGGATTTATGGTTTATGGATTTGCACTTGCTCTTCCATGTATACTTGCTTTTCTGATGTTTCTTTTATAATCCTGTAGTTAAGAACTGCATGGTCACTGGAGGTTTCCTGAGCCAAGGTTGCTTGTTACTACCTAGCATTGCTCTGTTATATTTATAGATGGCTGTTCATCTTATCAGCTGTGTTGCTTTTTCTATGGTGATGTCTATCCTCAGATTGCAAAAAGCTTGACAGGTATTCATCAATAATATCAACAGCAATGCAGCCTCAGATTAATTCTAGTTATCGATCTCCACTTTTGAATCATTCAGCTGGGCTGTATAGGTCTTTAATAAAAGTAGTTACTGGTTCACATAGTTTCTGGACCCTGTGTTGAATTTGTCCTTTTCCAGGATGCTGTTGCTCCTGAGATTGAAAGAGTCACTGAAGCCTTTTAAGACTTCAGCAGATTTATGCCTTGTCTTGTAACAAGTCTGCTATTGTTCCTATGGATCAATGTGTTGACATGTTCAGCTTCAGCCTTACTGTCCAATCCTTAAGAATCTTTTTCCTCCGAAGTGCCAGTTTTGAGTTTAATTTGGCCCTGCCAAAGCTGTTGAAAACTGTTTTACATTAAGTTATTTCAATAGCCTCTTTACTTCCTCTCCCTGGAGTATTGAATATTTGCAGCCACTCTTTAGTTTTTCTTGTTGTGTTACCTTGCTGTCACCGTGTTTAGTGGTGATGACTTCAGACCCAGAGAGCAGGATATTAAACATAAGCTGCCCTTACTAGGGATCTGATTTTTCCAAACTATGTTCCCTGTAATTCTTACTTCCATTATGAAGATCTCCAAGGTCAGTGCACAGCACTGGTTACCAGAACCAGACCTCAAAGTCCCAGCATGTCAATTGGCATGCATGGAACCTTCAAATGACTTCTACATGATAACTTAGGGGGGTCTATTGTTCCCACAGGTGTCTGCCTAATGCACAATTTTAATTGATCTTTTACTGTTTTTTAAAAGTTGCTCACCAGATCCATGATCTTTGTTTGGTTCTCTTACTCGAAGCCTGCAACTAAAGGATTGGGATTTTCTTCACAGGCTGCTATGATTCTCTGTGCAGCCTTCAAAAACTATTTCTGACTCTCCAATTTGACTATGGAGCTGCTTTGGGAGTTCATCAACTGTTGTTCTTCTGCTGTTTTGGCATCGCAGTTTCAGCGCTCTGTAGTCCATCACTGCTGCCCCCATGTCATTTAGGAAAAAGTGGTGGGGTAATGGGTAATGTCACTGGACTTGTAATACCGAACCCAAGGTTAATGTCCTGGGGATATGTGT
This sequence comes from Ginglymostoma cirratum, assembly GCA_024137785.1. Lineage (NCBI taxonomy): Eukaryota > Metazoa > Chordata > Chondrichthyes > Orectolobiformes > Ginglymostomatidae > Ginglymostoma > Ginglymostoma cirratum. The sequence goes on from JAHRHZ010000032.1 coordinate 4,754,692, forward strand.
TAGAATCCCACCACAGCAGATGTTCAAAATTTGAGTTCAATAAAAAGTTAGACTAATAGTGACAATGTAACCATTGTAAATTGTCATAAGCACTCATTCAGTTCACTAATCCCTTTAGGAAGGAAACCTGCCATTCCCCTCTAGTCTAGATGCGACTACAAACTTACAGCAATGTAGTTGATTTGGTCCTAGCCATCGATGCAGACATCTCATGAAGAAATAGATGTTGATTAGTTTTGGAATGATTACCTAATTGCCGGTATTTTCAAATAACAGCTGATTAATTACATACTGCTGAATTATAACTCCGTACGGTGAGGTCCTACATTGTTGAAACCATGATCATTCTCCCAATATTTCTGAGTCATATGCCATCTTACGTAATTATGTCGCAGTCATTAACATTTACAAACCCAGATACAACAGAATTCGTGGCAAAAACATGCTGAATGATAGGGAGATAGGATGCCTCAGGAGATGTGACTTTAATTGGAACAATCTGTACTATGAAGAAACCAATTAGAAATAAACAGAAAATACAAACAAAATATAAGAGTTTTGCTATTGTTCCAGTTCCTTCTTGTAGAGACAGTGCAGAACTTCCTGAACAGAAAATAGAGAAGCAAATGATGTGATTGTTATTTCAAATATCGCAAAGCATTTAAAAATTATTAAATGTTATTTAAAAATTATTTAAAATTATTATAGCACCATCCATAGACATAACATGTTACAGGCACGTTAAAAATGCTTCATTGACTGAAATGCCATATAATGGTCTGAAGTTGTTAAGGGCATTGTATGAAAATATTTTGTTTATAGATCCAATTCTGTGAACTATTTCAGGGCAAATGCAGGAAGGATGTTCTGAATGACCAGGGAGTCCAGAACGAAGGGTCACAGTTTAAGGATACAAGGTAGGGCATTTAGGACAGAGATGAGGAGAAATTCCTTCACCCAGAGGGGGTGAGTATGTGTAATCTGTACCACAGAATCAGTTGAGGTTAAAAGATTGAATGTCTTCAAGAAGAAGTTAGATGTAGTTCTTAGGATGAAAGGGCAATCGGCGAAAGTGGAAAAAGGGTACTGATTAATCGTGATCATATTGACTGCTAGAGCAGGCTGAATGGCCTACTCCTGCTCCTATTTTCTCTGTGCCTATGTTTCTATTTCCCATTTTAATGCATAACTAGTCAGTGTCTGGTGATTTTGCACTTAGGATGTCAAGATCTATGGTCTATTCAGATCGATCAATTTACAGGCAGGAATAATTGAATTAGAGCAAGAAACACAACAAAAAGTGCAGCTAGTTGGTTGATTTGCAATACTGAATGATACCAACAATAGGGGTACCATTCCCACACCAGTTGAGCTTAACATAAAGGACCTGCCTTCACAACCTCACCCCTTGCCTGACCTGTGGTGACCTTCAGGTTAAACCACAACCACTCATCCAACTCTAATGCGAGAGCAGTCCTATGGAATGATGGTTACTGTACTCGACAATAGGGTTTTGATAAAACTGCACCTGGAGTACCATGCACAAGGGATCACAAAAGATCGTAGACCAGTTGAAAACGTACTTTTGTTTTGTCTTCACAAAGGACACAAATAATATGTCAAAAATGTTGGGGAAAACAGGATCTAGTGGGAGGGAGGAACTGAAGGAAATCAGTATTAGTAGGGAAATAATGTTGGAGAAATTGACAGGATCATAAATCCCAGGGCTGACCAATCTACATCCCATAGTAATTAAGGAAGTGGTTGAAAAATAATGGATACATTGGTGGTCATCTTTCAAACTTCTACAGGCTCTGGAACAGTTCCCATGGTTTGGAGGGTAGCTAATGTAAACCCATTATTAAAAAAAAAAGCTAGAGACAAAACGGAATTATAGGCTGGTTAGCTTGAAATCTGTAGTGGGGTAAATGTTACAGTCCCTTATTATAGATTAATAGCAGAACACTTTAATAGCAGAGTGAAAAACAATGATAGGATCAGACAGATTCAGTATGGATTTACAAAATAGGGAAATCATGCTTGACAAATTTACCAGAATTTTTTGAGGATGTAATTAATAGGGTTGATGAGGGGGTGCCAGTGGGTGTGGTTTACTTGGACTTTCAGAAGGCTTCCAATAATGTAATACATAAGACATTAGCATGTAAAATTAAAGCATGTGAGATTGGGGATAATGTACTGACATGAATAGAGAGCCAACTGGCGGACAGGGTACAAAGTGTCGGAATAAACAGGCCTTTTTCCAACTGGCAGGCAGTGACTAGTGGGATTAGTGTTTAGATTCCAGCTATTCATTAATATATATAAATGATTAGATGAGGGAACTAAATCGAATATCTTCAAGTTTGCAGGCAGCACAAAGCTGGGTGGGAGAGTGAGCTGTGAGCAGAATCTTCAATATGATTTGACAAGTGACTCGAGGGCAAATGTACACAGAGGTTGTATAATATGGATAAATGTGAGGCTATCCTCTTTGGTTGTAGAAACAGTAAGGCAGATTACTATCTGAATGGTGATAGATTACAAAAGGGGGAGTTGCAGCGAGATTGGGGTGTCCTGTAGAATAGTCACTGAAAATAAATATGGAGGTGCAGCAGGCAGTGAAGAAGGAAAATGTTATGTTAGTCTTCATAGCAAGAAGATTTGAGTAGAGGAGCAAGGACGTCTTCCTGCAATTTTACAGAGCCTTGGACTGAGGAGAAATGTCTTGCATGAGAAAGTAGTGAACCTGTGGAATGCTCTGCCACAGAAAGCAGTTGAGGTCAAGCCATTGAATGTTTTAAAGAAGTAGATAGACACAATTCATGGGGCTAAAGGGATCAAAAAGTATGAAGACATATAAGGAACAGGGTACTGTGTTGGATGATCAGCCATGAGTATATTGAATAGTGCAGCATGCTCAAAGGGCTGAAATGACCTAGCCCTGCTCCTATTTTTGATGTTTCTTCGTGTCCTTGTCTAATCAAGGATGTTAGTTACTCTGGAGATGTTGCATAGTACATTTACTAAACTGATCTCTGAATAAAAAAGTTGTCCTGAGGAAGTTGGCCAATATCCTCTAGAGTTTAGAAAATATGTGCTCTCATTGAAGTATTTAAAAACCTTAGAGGGCTGGACAGGGTGAAATTAGAGAAGTTCTTTCCACTGCCTACAGAGGCTATGACTAATGGTCATAATTTCAGGATAAGACAATGGCTATTTAAGATTGAGGTTTTGAAAGATCATGTAGTTGAAATGTTTTTGAATTCCAGAGGACTATGGATGCTTAGTCAATTAGTCTGTTTAAGATCAAGATCAATAGACTTGAACCTCAACAGACTTGAAACACAAGCATTACCAAAGGACTTAACTGAGAAATGTGATAGTAGACTGGAAAGTGATGTTAAGGTACAAATTCAGTCTTGTATAGAATGGCAGTATGGGTTTGATGGGCTTGGGGCCTGCTGTGTTTTTATTTCTTATATTCTTACTTAGGAGGAAGAAGGGAATATGTATTGCTTAGATTGGAGGTCATTTCCAGGTATTGAAAGTTATTGCTGGGGATTCAGTGGGGATGGGAGTACTGGAAAGGGTGCTCAGTGGAGGCAGAAGAGATTTTCTTCCAACTAAACTACTCAGTGGAGGCCAAATTCTGTGTCCTACAGATTAAACAGGCACAAGAACTCAGTTTACAAGCACCATCCCAACTACTAGTCATTTTTCCTGGAGATCGGAGGGGTTAGCAGTATGCATTGCTAATGGATTATGTGATTACATGTCTCATTAAGCCTGATTATGTTGTGGCACAGAGGTCGTGTCCCTACTCCTGGAGCTGGAGGCCTGGGTTTAAGTCCCACCTACTCCAGAGATGTGTAATAACATTTCTGAACAGGCTGGTTAGAGAAATAAGTTAAGCCTGATTGTCAGAGACCAACTGGAATTCACCAGCCTTTAAATATTCAATTAAAGGAAATTGTGAATCATACGTAACAATGTCAGACAGAGCAGTCTGGTCCCATAGAGAAAGTTACAAGGTTTAAGAAAGTGACAGAGAGATCGATCTGGATCTTGTCAAAGAAAGATGACCCTCATCCTTAGCAGAACTAGATAGTAGAGGAAATGAAATGAAGAAGAAAAGGAGTATAGGGTTAAATATCACAGCGTGTCAGAGAATAAAGAGAGTCTGTTTCTATCTTTTCCTCAAATTAAAATCAAGTTAGCATGAACAAGTGAAATCCACTGACCACACAACGTATACATACCTTTGTTTCGTGTTTAGTAGAATTTCGCAATGAGGATGAAGTAACATATGAGCAGAATGAATAAAATATAGCGGACGTTTGACAGGACAGTGCCCAAAGTGATCTTGGTTTCTGCAACACAATCATACTGAATAAAATATAATCCTTCAATTGTGAGAAAACTATGATTTTTATCACAAAGTGAAATCTAAAATCATTGATAAGTGAGGGAAATCAGCAGCCAATCTTAAAAGATGGTGCTGTAGGAACAGATAACATGGTGTGGAGCTGGAGGAACACAGCAGGCCAGCATCAGAAGAGCAGGAAAGTTGACGTTTCGGTTTAGGACCCTTCTTCAGAAAGATCACCCTCATCCTGCGCAGAACTAAATAGTAGAGGAAATTTAATGAAGAAGAATAGGGTGTCTGAAGAAGGGTCCCAACCTAAAATTCAACTTTTCTGCTCCTCTGATGCTGCCTGGCCTGCTGTGTTCCTCCAGCTCCACACTGTGTTATCTCTGACTGTAGCATCTGCAGTTCTTGCTAACCCCGCTATAGGAAGAGATTTCTTCAGATCTCTGTTTTAATAAAATCTATTCTATGGAACAGACAAATGAAGGCTGACTCTCCCTCCTCCTGCTCCTGCTCCTGGCAGAGGATTTTGTCCCAGCTCCTGCCAAAGCCCCAGCCTCTGCCTGCCTCCTCAGCCTCCCCCTCAATGGCACATGTGGTTTAGATGCCGTTATTGCATACTGTATGTACAGTAATGACTGCATTGGTGCATGCAGCGACATTTCTTGCAGACTGCCCTGTTGCAGGCAGCTGGCATCTGAGGTCACATCTGCAGTGTGCAGCAGCCATTTAGTGATGTAGGTAATCATTCTGTCGAAAGACTTTAGAGCTTTTAGTAGCTAATTCAAGTTGCAAGAACCAGTTCAATAAAAATTGGAAGGGAATTAAAGGCCCATCTTTGTACTTTATTTATTTTTACTAGGCATAATATTTCATTTGGAAAGTATAAAAGAAAATAGTCCTTCAGGTGTTGCTGACAATTTTAGCACAATTTCCAAGTTGTGCGTAGTCATCTAGTGAGGGCTCAGTGCTGTCAGTTCCTTCCCTTTCCAAATATGCAAGTTCTTCTTTGTCCCATCCCATCTCTATTATTTCTGCCCACCACTACTTATAATGAGACATAATTAAAATATAAAGAGGCAATTCTAATGGGGAAATGAAAAATAGCAGCAATATAATGCACCTACTTTCATAGGGGTCATATTTGTGAAACAGATCTGTGAAAATTAAATTTAAGAAAGTTAGTATCAAGAAACAAACTTTCAGCAGTAAGTATTTCAGAAGTGTGATAATTTTTGGCACTCCATTGTTATTATAATCACAAATAAATAAAGAGAAACATGATCTGTTAAAGTTTCATCTAAAAAAGTGATCTATCTCTCAGCAGATACTCAGAATGAGACCAAAGTATAGTTTTCTCCGGAATGACAGTGTTGCTTTTGCCAAGTTTTGTGACATTCACATCAAACCCTAGAAATTGATATAAGGAATAAATTTGAGGTAGCAAACAAGATCTTCATAGAGATCTAATGACAAAGTGCAGGGGAGTAGGTTGGTGGAAGCACTGGAAGGGATGTTCCATGTTTCCAATGTGAAATCACCACTACTTCTAACATGCGCAACTTGAATTTGGGTTCTTAACATAAAGTGTTCAAAGCTGTAGATGATGAATAGAAGACATAATCACATCAAAGGAAGCACCTCAAAAGGTACAGAACAAATTCCATAAAAATTATAAATGAGCAGAACAATGGCAAACTAAATTTATCCAGATACATATCAAGTAACTCATAAAGAAATAAAAGAGAAATTATATGCAAATTCCATGAGATCACTAAGGATAAAGCCAAAACAGTCATAGAAGTCTAAGTACGGTCATAAAAGTTATAGAATTGTACAGTACGGAAACAGACCCTTCAGTCCAACGCGTCCATGCTGACCAGATATCCTAAATTAATCTAGTCCCATTTGGCCCATATCCCCCTAAACCTTTCTATTCATGTACCCATCCAGATGCCTTTTAAATATTGTAATTGTACCAGCCTCCACCAGCTCTCTGGCAGTTCATTCTGCGTGATCGCTGGTTGTTTTTTAATCCCACAACATTTTGTCTTCAATCCCCACCTCCCCTCCTAGGTGTCTGTAATGAATTCTAACAGACTGTAATTGATGAGTTTCAATTCTAGGCAGTAAGAAATTGGGAATAATTATTCCTATTACCCGCCATAGACCTCAGGGTGACAAACAGCCGTCACCATGACAACTGCCCCAGCCCTTCACACTCGGCCACTTCCCCTACCCCACATCATCATTAAAACAATATTTTCCACCATTGAGAAACGTAAGTAAAACTACTGATAGGTGATTCTGCCTTTGATTTCAAACCCAAGTCAAAAGTCCTTTCTAAATGAAGGCTTTGACTTTGTTTTCTTAAGATACAGTTGCAGCAGCAACGAGCACAGGAAATGAGTCAGGCACCATCTTGCTGCACTTGACACGTATACTTAACATGTCAACATGCCCAGCCAACGAGGTACAACAGATAATAATTAATTATCAGTATTGACCTATACATCCCAAACATTAGAGTATATATTTTTTATTCACTTGTGGGGTGTGGGCATCGCTGGTTGGCCAGCATTTATTGCCCATCCCTAGTTGCCCTTGAGAAGTTGGTGGTGAGCTGCCTTCTTGAACTGCTGCAGTCTACCTGCTGTGGGTTGACCCACAATGCCATGAAGGAGGGAATGACCTTTCAGGGGCTAGCAGCAGCAGTCAGGTCAGTGGCACTGTGACCGGCTCTGAAGCTCAAATGGAAAGGGTACAGTCAAACAGATTGAAACTGATAGGAGACTGAATTGTGAGGGGGACAAACAGGAAATTCTGTTGTTGCAGAAGAGGCACCAGGATAGTGTGTTGCCTCCCAGGTGCCAGTGTCAAGGATGTCTCTGAGCGGTTGCAGAACATTCTGAAGGGGGAAGGATGAACAGCCAGAGGTCATTGTGCACATCAGTACAAATGACATGAGTAGACAAAGGGATGGGGTCTTGCAAGATGAGTGTAGGGAATTAGGTAAGAAGTTAAAAAGCAGGACCTTAGGGGTAGTGATCTCCTGATCACTCCCAGTGCCACGTGCCAGAGAGGCTAGAAATAGAAAGATAAGGCAGATGAATGCGTGGCTGAGGAGTGTAGGGTGTAGGGGGCAGGGTTTTCTCTTCTTGGATCATTAGGATCTTTTCTGGGGTAGAGGTTACCTGTACAAGGGTTGCACTTGAACCAGATGGGCTCAAATATCCTTGCATGGAGATTTGCTAGTGTTACCCAGGAGAGTTTAAATTAGTTTGACGGGAGGGTGTGGGACTCTGAATAAGAGAGAGACCATTGAGAAGTCAGGGGAAAATACATTAGCCATCGAGAGCAAGTTTACTATTCAGGATAGACAGGGGCACAGTGAAGGGAAGGAAAAGACTTCTGGTTTAAAGTGCATTTATTTCAACACATGAGGTCTGACTGGCAAGGCAGATGAGCTCAGAGCATGGATTGAATCTGGGGACTGGTATATTTTAGCCATAACAGATAATATGGCTGAGAGAAGGGCAGAATTGGCAGCTCAATGTTCCAGGATACAGAAGCTACAGACATGACAGGAGTACAAGTAAGTAAAGAGGGGATATTGCCCTTTTGATAAGGGAGGACATAACAACAGTGTTTAGAGAGGATATTCTCAAGCGGTTATCAAATGAAGAACTTAGGAACAAGAAGGGGCTGGTCACTCTGTTGGGATTGTATTATAGACCCCCAAATAGCCAGCGGGTACTAGAGGAGCAGATGTGTAGAGAGATTGCAGATACCTGCAGGAATAATAGAGTAGTATTGGTTGGAGATTTTAATTTCCCCTGTACTGACTGCGCCACCTAGAGTGTAAAAGGCCCAGAAGGGGTGGAATTTTTCAAATGTATCCAAGAAAGCTTCCTAAATCAATATGTAGAGGGCCCCCATCGGGAGGGTGCAACACTAGACCTCCTCTTTGGAAACAAGGTCGGGCAAGTGATTGAAGTATCAGTCGGAGAACACTTTGGTTCCAGTGACCATAACACTCTTAGTTTTAACACAGTTGTGGAAAAAGTTAGGACCAGTCCATAGGTTAAGGTGCTAAATGAGAGCAGGGCCAATTTTGGGGCCATTAGGCAGGATCGAGCAGCGATCGACGGGATGAGTCTGTTTGAAGGAAAAGAAACAGCTGGCAAATAAGAGGCTTTTAAAAGTATGATATCAAGAGTCCAGGCACAGTATGTTTAGGGATCCCTGGCTGACGAGGGATATTGAGGCTCCGGTCAGGAAAAAGAAGGCTTCCCTTGGGTTTAAGCTATCGGGCTCAACTGAATTCCGAGAAGACTCTAAAAAGTGTAGGACCACCCTTAAGAGGGAAATCAGAAGAGCAAAAAGAGGATATGAGATCGATCTGGCCGATAAGGTTAAAGATAATCCAAAGGGGGTTTATAGCTATATTCAGAGTAAAAGGGTGGCTAGGGAGAGAATAGGTCCCCTTAAAGATCAGCATGGCCATCAATGTGTGGAGCCACAGGAGATGGGGGAGATTTTTAATGAATATTTCTCCTCAGTGTTGACTGAGGAGAGAAACTTGGATGCTAAGGAAATAAGGGAAATAAGTGGGAGTGTTTTGGTCTGCATACACATACCCAGAGAGGAGGTGTTTGAAGCCTGAAAGAAGGTTAAGGTGGATAAATCCCCTGGGCCTGATCAAGTCCATCCTCAGATGTTATGGGAGGCTAGGGAAGAAATTGCAGAGGCCCTTGCAGAGATTTTTGCCTCAGCTTTAGCCACTGGTGAAGTTCCAGAAAACTGGAAGGTGGCTAATGTTGTTCCATTGTTTAAGAAAGGTAGCAAAGACAAGCCAGGGACCTACAGGCCAGTGAGCCTGACATCAGTGGTAGGCAAGTTATTAGAGAAGATACTGAGGGACAGGATCAAATATAATTTGAATAGTCAAGGTCTGATTAGGAATAGTCTGCATGGATTTGTGCACGGGAAGTCGTGTCTGACGAATCCTTTAGAATTTTTCAAAGAAGGAACGAAGAGGATGGATGAAGGTAAGCAGTGGATATTGTCTATATGGACTTTAGTAAGGCCTTTGACAAGGTCCCGAATGTCAGGCTAGTCATGAAAGTTAGGTCGCATGGGATCCAGGGAGAGCTAGCTAATTGGATTCAAAATTGGCTCGAAGGCAGGAAGCAGAGGGTGATGGTTGAAGATTGTTTCTCAGACTGGAGGCCTGTGACTAGTGAAGTGCCACAGGGGTCAGTGCTGGGACCTTTGTTATTTGTTATTTACATAAATGATCTGGATGTGAATGTACAAGACATGATTAGTAAGTTTGCAGATGATACAAAATTAGGAGGTATCGTTGATAGTGAAGAAGGTTATCAAAAATTACAGAGGGATCTTGATCAGATGGGGAAGTCAGCTGAGGGTTGGCAAATGCAATTCAATACAGGTAAGTGTGAGAAGTTGCACTTTGGAAAGTCAAACTACGGTAGGACTTATACAGTAAATAGTAAGGTCCTGAGGAGTGTTGTAGAACAGAGGGACCTAGGAGTACAAGTACATAGTTTGGTGAAAGCAGCGTCACAGGTCAACAGTTTAATGAAGAAGGCATTTAGCATCCTGGCCTTCATCGGTTGAGGCACTGAGTGTAGGAGTTGGGACATTATGTTATAGGTGTATAAGTCATTGATGAGGCCACACTTGGAGCATTGTGTACAGTTTTGGTCACCCTGTTATAGGAAAGATATAGTTAAGCTGGAAAGTGTGCAAAGAAGATTTACAAGGATGTTGCCAGGATTAGTAAGCCTGAGTTATAGGAAGAGGTTGGCCAGGATAGGACTTTATTCCTTGATATGTAGGAGAATGAGGTGTGACCTTCTTGAGGGGTATAAAATCATGAGGGACATAGACAGGATGAATGCATATCGTCTTTTTCCTAGGGAAGGGGAATTGAAAATTAGAGGGTTTAGGTTTAGGGTGAGTAGGGAAAGATTTAAGAAGGACATGAGGGGCAACTTCTTCGTGCAGACAGTGTGCGTTTATGGAATGGCCTGCCTGAGAAAGTGGTTGAGGCAAGTACAGTAGCAACATTTTAAAAACATTTGGATTGGTACATGGATGAGAAGGGTTTAAGACCATAAGACCATAAGACATAGGAGCAGAAATTAGGCCATTCAGCCCATTGCGTCTGCTCTGCCATTCAATCATGGCTGATAAGTTCCTCAACCCCATTCTCCTGCTTTCTCTCCATAACCCTTGATCACCTTAATAATCAAGAACCTATCTATCTCAGTCTTCAATGTACTCAATGATCTGGCCTCCACAGCCTTCTGTGGCAGTGAATTCCATAGATTCACCACTCTCTACCTGAAGACGTTTCTCCTTATCTCCGTTCTAAAAGGTCTTCTCTTTACTCTAAGGCTGTATCCTTGAGTCCTAGACTCTCCTACCAATGGAAGCATCTTTCCAACATCCATTTTGTCCAGGCTATTCAGTATTCTGACAGTTTCAGTTTGATCCCCCCTTCTTCTAAACGCCAATGAGTATAATCTCAGAGTCCTCAAACGTTCCTCATATGTTAAGATTTCCATTTCTCGGACCATTCTCGTGAACCTCCTCTGAATCTGCTCCAGGGCCATTACATCCTTCCTGAGATATGTGGCCCAAAACTGCACACAATACTCCAAATGTGGCCTGACCAGAGCCTTATTAAGCCTCAGTAGTACATCCCTGCTTTTTATATTCAAGTCCTTTCAAAATAAATGCCAACATTGCATTTGCCTTCCTGACTACTGACTCAACCTGCAAGTTTACCTTGAGAGAATCCTGGACTAGGACTCCCAGGTTCTTTGCACTTCAGTGAGGGATATGGACCAAATGCGGGCAATTGGAACTAGTTGAGAGGGCACCATGGTCAGTATGGACCAGTTTGGGCTGTAGGGCCTGTTTCCATGCTGTATAACTCTATGTGGTGAGTACAGGTGAGTTTTGATCAATGATAACTCCCAGAGTGTTGATAATGGGGGATTCAGTAATGGTAACACCATTGAATGTCAGGGGATGTTGGGTTAGATTGTCTCCTATTGGTGATGGTCGTGGGCTGGCATTTGTGTAGCGTGAATGTTACTTGCCACTTGTCAGTGCAAGCCTGGATATTGTCCAGATCTTGTTGCATTTGGACACAGACTGCTTCAGTGTCGGAGGATTCACGAATGGTGCTGAACATTATGCAATCATCGGTGAACAATCCCATTTCTGACGTTCTGATGGAGGGAAGCTCATTGATGATGCAGCTGAAGATGGTTGGGCCCAGGACACTACCCTGAGGAACTCCAGCAGAGATGTCCTGGAGCTGAGATGACTGACCTCCAACAACCACGACCATCTTCCTCTGTTAGAGGGAGTCATAACCAAGCAGTGCAAAGTAATTGTGAGATGATAAACTAACTACTGTGTGTAATCTTTGTTGCAGCAGCACAAGGGAGAGGATCAAGCACTAAATGCTACATGCAGGAAATAATCAGAATGTTAATCTTTAGGAAGTGGGTTCTGAATATGAGGCAAGACCGGTAAAGCCTGTGATTTTTAACCTGGGAAAAGAACGTATAAGGGGAGACGTTATAGAGTTTTTATGGTCATTTATGATTAAAAGATTGTCAATTATATATTTGACGTGTTATTTTAAGTTAAATTGTAAAAGTAGGGCAATATCAATACTAAATCATTGATCGGTTACAGCACAGGAAGTTTCTGTATCCATGCTCTCTCACTGCTGATTTCTTCATATGCTTATCTCTTCAGATTCTTATCAATTCTTTTATGAAAGCCATGATTGAATCTTTTTCCACCATTTCATGCATGCATTCCAATCCTAACCACTTGCTGTATATAAAAGAAAAAATCTGCATTAAACTCTACTTTGTTTTACCATTCAACTAACATGTTCTTTAATTCTTGGTTGTTTTGTCAATGGAAACAGTCTCTGCCTATCTACCCTCTTCAGGCCCCTCCTGACTTGAACACATCTACCAAATCTCCTCTCAAACTTCTCTAAGGAGAACTACCCCAGCTTCAAAGGTGGCAAACATGAGATTACACAGGTGCCACATACTAATACATTGCAACGGATGATTGGTAGGCAAAACTGTAAAGGAACAGTGAGCTAATATAAAAGAGGGGATGGTTCACATTAGGTGAAACTACATCCCCCATGACAGTCAAAGGTACGGCAATCAAAGCCAGAGGTCCAAGGATGATAAAATAAGTAGAGGCTGGATATTTGCTGCAGCTGACACATCTACTGAGTAATCTGAGGTTGCATGCTGCTCCTTAACATGTGGAACCATGTGCCCAGGTCATTATTGAATGCTCAGAATAGCTCACAGTCGGACTGCTTCTGAGGTCCTGCCAGCATTGAAACATGCACCCACTAATAAACTGGAGCAGCTGCCACTGGCAGTAGTCTATCACACTATCTTTTGTCCATGAGCAAAAACGTAAGAGAGGACCCAAAGAAGTGAAGAGTTAAACCATCTTCACATCATTGCCTCAAAAGAACATAGAACATAGAACAGTACAGCACAGTACAGGCCCTTCGGCCCATGATGTTGTGCGGAACCTTTACCCTAAGCCTGAGGTCTATCTAACCTCCACCTCTACCTTATACTATCATCCATATGCCTCTCTAATAGTCACTTAAATGCCCCTAATGAGGCCGACTCCACTACCCTCTCCGGCAATGCATTCCATGCCTCTACCATTCTCTGAGGAAAGAATCTACCTCTGATATTTCCCCAATATCTACCTCCACTCACTTTAAAACTATGTCCCCTCGTAATAGCTACCTCCACCCTAGGAAAAAGTCTCTGGCTGTCTACTCTATCTATACCTCTGATCATTTTATACACCTCTATCAAGTCACCTCTTATCCTTCAAAAGAGAAAAGCCCTAGCTCTCTCAACTTTTCCTTGTAAGACCTTCCCTCCATTCCAGGCAACATCCTGGTAAATCTCCTCTGCACCTTTTCCAACACTTCCATATCTTTCCTGTAATGAGGTGACCAGAACTGGACACAATACTCCACATGTGGCTTTTGTATAGCTGGAGCATAACTTCACGGCTCTTGAACTCAGTCCCTCTATTAATGAAAGCTAACACACCATTTGCCTTCTTAACAACTCTATCCACCTGGGTGGCAGCTTTCAGGGAACTGTGGACATGAACCCTGACATCCCTCTGCTCCTCCACACTGCCAAGAATCTTTCCGTTAACCCTGTATTCTGCTTTCAAATTTGTCCTTCCAAAATAATCACCTCACACTTTTCAGGGTTAAACTCCATCTGCCACTTCTCACCCCAGCTCTGCATCCTATCAATGTCTCTTTGTAACCTAGAACAGCCCTCCGCACTATCCACAACTCGACCCACCTTCATATCATCCGTGAACTTAATAATACACCGTTCCACTCCTACGTCCAAATTATTTACAAAAATCACAAATAGAAGAGGACCCAGAACAGATCCTTGCGGTACACCACTCGTAACTGAGCACCATGTTGAATATTTTCCGTCCACTACCACCCTTTGTCTTTGAAGGGTCAGCCAATTCTGAATCCAGTCTGCCACATTCCCCCATCCCATGCCTCCTTACTTTCTGCATGAGCCTATCATGGGGAACCTTATCAAACGCCTTACTTAAATCTATGTATACCACATCCACTGCTCTACCTTCATCCACTTGTTTGGTCACCCCTTCAAAGAATTCAATAAGGTTTGTGAGGCATGATCTACCCCTCACAAATCCATGCTGACTATGACAAATCAAACTGTGCCTATCCAAGTGATCATAAATCCTAAATCTGAGAGCCCTTTCCAATAATTTGCTCATCGCTGAAGTAAGACTAACTGGCCTGTAATTTCCGGGGTTGTCCCTATTCTCTTTTTTTGACCAAGGGAATGATGTTTGCCTGTGTCCAATCTTCCAGCATTATACCCATGGACATTGAGGATGAAAAGATCATCGCCAAAGGCCCTGCGACCTCTTCCCTCACTTCCCATAGAATCCTTGGATAAATCCCATCAGGCCCTGGGGACTTATCTATCTTCAAGTTCCTCTAAATTCCTATTCGTCTTTCACACTAGCATCCACCTCCTCTAGCCTACCAGCCTGTTTCACACTGTCCTCCCCTACAACTAGGTCCTTCTCAGTTGTGAATACTGAAGAAAAGTATTCATTAAGGACCTCTTCTATCTCTTTAGGCTCCGTGCACAAATTCCCTTTACAATCCTTGATTGGGCCTACCCTTTCTCTGGTCATTCTCTTATTCCTCACGTACGTGTAAAAAGCCTTGGGGATTTCCTTGAAGTGGAAGAGGGAGTATGAGTCACAATCATACACCATGAAGATATCAGTCAAGGAAAAATTGGCACTCATGTTAGAGATGAGATTGTAAATGACATTGCACTTATTAAGGAGTTGTAATATACTGCACATACCCAGCAGCATGCCAGACACAATTTTCATTGGAAAGCCTTGTTCCAAGAGAAGCTTTTACTCTCTAATGCCAAATGTCATGATCTCCTCTAACATGCGGGTGCTAATGTCCACATAAGGAGACCTGTCCCTATCCATCATTAGGCCAACATGATCAGCAAACATTCACAATCATACCTTACAAATGCACCACTTGTGCATTGCAGATATAATCATAGAATCCCAAGAGTGCAGAAAGAGACCAAACAGCCCATTGAGTCTGCACCGACCTTCAGCATCCCACCCAGACTGCCCCCCTCCACTTAACCTCGTAACCCTGCATTTATTATGGCTAAACTATCTAATCTGCATGTTTCTAGGCACTATGGGGCAAGTTAGCATCAATCCACCTAACCTGCGCATTTTTGCATTCAACTTAGTGGATTCTCATGTGCAATTAGATCACTGACACTGGGTGAGGAGCATGAAACCACCATGCAGAATATTGCAGAGGTAGATTTGGGCAACTCTCCCTGATGGAGAGAGGACAGACACAGCCTTGCCGAGCCATGCAGATGCAGAGTCTCAGGAATGGAGCTTCTACCTTGTAATTTAGAAGCATAACTTCTGCTACTGGCCTAAGTATCCTAAGGCTGTGTAGGATTGTGAGCTAAAAGTGGAAAAGTCCAGCCAGTTCATGTGCATGGCTATGGCTCAGAGTCTGTGTGTGCATAAACCTCTCTGTTGAGAGAGTCGTGAACCACATGGTGAGTGAAACAGTTAAGTGAGTTATGCTTTAGACATACAGTCAGCGATACACAAAGCGAGCAAAGCATGGGGCAACTCCAGATGCATAAAGCAATCAGAACAAACAAAGCATTCAGACTATCAAAGTTAGCAGCTAGAAGCCACACTATCAGAGGCCTTACGGGATAGAACAGACAATGCCTATGAAAGACTGTGGGAAGCAAAGATAATATGGGACATGCAGATCAAAAAGTGTGGGAATTGTAATATGTGTGCTTCATCTGTATAAAGCTTGAAGATTATCTGGAACCCAACACACTGAGCTTTAACCTTCCCCTTCATATATGTGTCTGAAAAAAATGATTGCTACCCTGTTTTCCTGAAGTCTTGTATCAATCTATTAAGTGCACCTAGAAGAGTGAGCCATTAGTGGCAGCACCTTCAATGCATAAAGGAACTGTCCATTGATGTCCACATGATGGAGCCTCACATTAAGTTTTCTAGATTAGTCAGTGGCATTGGCGGCACGTTAATATTTTGAGAGGATATCAGTTGGGTCCCTCCTGATGCTCCCCTCCAGACATCCAAGAGTACAGGAAAGAGGGTGTCAACAAGGAGAGATCATGTGGCGTTCCTAAGAGGTGCCTGTCTTTGTGTCTGTGCAGCAGGGCCAAGGTGAGGAGGCTCCCCCTGTAATGATTCAAAAGCAGTTTCCTCTGGAGACCCCCCATCCATTCATCCATGATGACGTTAACCACCACAGATGACTCGTCTAAGATAAGTCAGCAGGATGCTCCCACCTTCTTTCAGTCCACAAGGAGAGAATCACATAGAATCAGCCAATGGCAAAGGCGAAAGCCTGTTAGGCAGAAGATAACAAGGTGTAGAGCTGGATGACAAAAATCCAGCTCTAAACTTTGTTATCTCAGATTCTCCAGCATCTGCAGTTCCTACTATCTCTGTTAGGCAGAACATTGAGTGAGTCATTGTGTTTTCTCCTTGCTGCTTGCAATGTAGTAATCTTTTCTAAATATAATAAAAATACTGACATTTGAAGGCATGGGTGTGAGTCTCACTTTTTTGATGGTAAAATGTGAAGAAGGGTATAAACTGGTGAAAGAGATAAAGAATTCCTCAGCGGTAATACCAAAGGACAATGTGCATCATTCATTGGCAGTAACTGTGTGCATGTTCCAGGCTGCGTTAGTGATGCCAAGGGATTATTTTCTTGTTTGTTCATTCATGGATGTGGACGTAACTGGCTAGGCCAGCATTTATTGTCCATTTTTAATTACCAGTGGGCAGTTAAGAGTTAACCATATTTCTGTGGTCTGTGCCCACACGTATGTCAGATCGGATAAGGACTGTGGCTTCCTCTCGTAAAGGATGTAAGTGAACTAGACAGATATTTACAACAATTAACACTCATTAATAGGTTGGCTTGTTTTATGGTTCAAGATTTTCATTGACTCAAATTGATTCAAAGACTTTAGGGAGATTCCTAGAACTTTCTAGATGAGGGACTTTACTGAAGTTTGGATAAATTGAAGAAGCTGGGATTGTTCTCCTTAAAGAGAAGGTTGAGAGGAATTTTGATTGGTATTAAACATCATGAGGGGCCCAGCGTAGAGATAGTTTCCATTGACCAAAGTTGTGGGGACCAGAGGGCACAGAGGAAAACATTTTTTTTAAACTCAGTCTGTGCATTAGAGTCTGCAACACACTGCCTGAAAAGTTAGCGGAGGCAAATTCAACAGTGGCTTTCCAAAGGCATCTGGATAAACCCTTTGGGGGTGGGTGAAAAACCTGCAGCGGTACTGGATAGAAAGGAATGGGGAAGGCTGTGCTGCTCCTGCAGAGAAAGAGAGCTGATGATGGTTTTCTGTATTTCTGGATCTTTCTACCAATTGAGGCTTACTGTAATAGCGTATACTTCCAAAATATTAACTAAAGGACATGTGCTGCTGTTATAGTTTCACCGTGCTTTAATGTTGTAGAAATTCTAAGAATGAACACATTACTTCGTGTACGATTGCATCTTACATCTGAAACAATTTCTCCAAAGTACTAACCTGCCTTTGTAGTTACATGTACTTCTGTGCACATTTTTGTGGCTGTTTAATCACCAATTAGTGAACACAATTTCACAAGCTATTTAGTGCTCTTGTAGTGCACTGACAGCATAACGTGAGCTGGGCCTGGATTCAAGTCCGAACTACTTCAGTGTATTATAACAGGATGATTAAAGCTTTTATAAAAGGCTCTCAGTTAAATTCGAGGCCGAAACATTCACTGGATACGGTTGACGAGTGGAAAAGGACATGAGTTCTGACGAAGAGTAACTAGACTCTAAGACCTTAACTCTGCTACCTGCTCACAGATGCTGCCAGACCTGCTGAGCTTTGCCAGCAATTTCTGTTTTTGTGTTGGAAAAGGATTACTGATTTGATGCCCGAATGGGTACTAGACAGAGCACCAGACAGTGGGAAATGTTCCACGCTGCTGTCAGAACAGCCTGAAGGGAGCTCATTTATGCTAGATTACATTCATAGATTATTTCTCATATTCTCATGTTAATAGTTCATAAACACAGCAAGTCTGGCCATTCAGGATTTTCAGATGTACAAAATTTGCTTTTTTTGGTTTCCAATTCAATACCTAACCCAAACTATAGGGAGTTTCATTGAGATATTTTCCCTTACCTTGAACAATTAGGTGAGTCCCGGGGCCAGTGATCTTTCTCAGTTGTGAACCTTCACGAATGACCATGTTGCAATAATACAAACCAATGTCAGAATAGCGAACACCTTTAATGAACAATCTGCTGTGAAAATTAGGCATGTTGCTACTGAAGAAAATGAAACGACTATCCTCCTCAGTACTGATATTTCTCACTTGCTTTTCACCAAATTCACTTTGGTAATGCCAATAGAAATGGGCTTTCACTGCTTTGCCTTTGTATTGCAGATCACAATTGAAGCGGGCAGAGTGGTTTGCCAGCAGCCTCAGTAATGAGGGAGATTGTAGCAGCTCCAGTTCAGTGGCAGCACCTATTATAACACAATTTTGAAGATAGTAAAGAAAATACGCGAACCATTCTAAAAAACCTGCACAGTACTAAATAGTTAATTATGCATGTTACTTCAAAGTGGAATCAATGTACTTACACACTGAATACAACAGCAATATAACAATTAACATCATGCCTTGGTCACAGTGATAGGAACAACCACGGCTTCTGGCTGAATAAAAGCAACTGAGCCACAATTTTGCAGTAATTTCAGTTCCTCTTCCGTAATAGAAAACTCTTTTCTTAGAATAAAGTTGCTATCAGAAATGATCCTTATTTTTGTTTGAATATTCAATTGAAAAATCCGTCTGGTCCATGAATTTCTGAGAATTTAAAGAACATTTCCAAAAATCTTCTCATTAGTTGATAATGGAGAGTCAGGTCAGTGATTTTTTTTTTAATAAAGTTACTTTCTTTTCATTTAGAGGTTAATTTTTAGCACGAAACGCCCTATCTGATTGGCTGTAGAGAATGTTACTTGGACCAATTCCACCAGAACAGAAAAGGCCATGAAATGAGCTCACAGAATTTTATACGATCAATGGGGTGAAGGGCGAAAGATTATTTGGTTGAGTTGGAGAGTCAATGACAAGGGTTAATCAATTTAAAATAACAACTAAGAGAATGAAGAGAGACTAGGAGAGATATATTTATACAGCAGGTTATTAATGGTTACTATGCCTCTTCATTGTGAGTAATTGTATTTTTAAATACAATGTAAATATATATTTGGAGCAGAGAGATTAATTTCACAATGAGAAATAAGCTGTTGGAAAAACTTCGGAAAGCCAGGCAACATCTTACAGAAAAATGCATGTTTCAGTCACTGATCTTCCATCAGGTTTCAAATTTCCAGCACCTGCAGCATTTTGCTTTGTATTAGATTTGGAATGCTTTAGCATAGAGTTAGCACAGATATCATGGTCTAAATAGCCTGAAACCTGCGCTGGTATCCTTTTTTGGTTCTATAATGTCATGAAAGCTGATTGAGTACATGCAAAGCAAAAATTTTGCCATAGTTGGAACTTGACCTCTTGCCTCCATTTTGTTGTTGCCACTAAATTAGTTGTTTGGTAGGAGAGAAGTTGAGAATTGCTGAATACAACTTGAGACAGGCTTTGAAGCTTTTTCTGTTGCACTCATCAGGACAAATGCAAGAATACCAAAATTCAAGGGGAGCAACAGTTTATACTTCATGAGCAATTGGTGCTGATTAGTTGCTAAATCAATTCTGATTGATAGAAGCATTGTTGTGAAGAGTGCCCAGGGACATTATTGTCACCACACTTTTTTTTAATTCAAAAAGATACAATGACTGGACTTTTTTTCTGCTTACAGAGGACTGGTCATTTATGTGAATATATGTAGCTTCGAACAAGTATAAATGAACCACATTGCGAGCCTGACTGATAAACCTAAATTGGTTGTTTGCGTAATCTTCAAGTAATTGGGAATGTTCAAGAAATGCTGCCCAATCACAGAATCACATTGAAAGCTAAATATGGAGCAGAATCTTATGACAGCCTGAATGGTGTGGACTGTTGTAAGAAATGTGGCACAATTGCACAATAAATCCAGTGAGGGAGGCCTATCTCAACATTGGGAGTAACCTGATATATCTGTTAACTGAGATCTGGGTATTGAGGTGATATTCTCGCTAGGGAGCAGTGATTGTTGTGAAGCTTCATCAGAGGCTGCACTGATGATGTTACCCAGCAGGGTAATGATACGTCTGCAGAATAACAAACCAGCTTGGCCAGCCAACCAACCACAACATCCACAACCCGAGCTACAAATCTACTCTAAAACCTTAGAGCAGTGATTGCTTATTGAGGGGATTATTGCTTGTTAACAATTTTATTAAATATACATCTCACCTCATTAATATGTACCTTTCCATCCTACCTTCCACTGCAAACAAATTAGATGTCAGTAAATCTCAATATGAAAATCAGGCCAAGAATCTACCAACATTAGCTCTCCACTGGTTGCTAAGACCCTCTATGTTAGACCACCAGCACCAACATCTCAAGGCACACTTCATAGGCCCTAGTCATGTACATCCCATGTCAAAGGATGTATGCCTCGAAGGACCTTCGTAACACATGTCCAATCCACTAACTGTGAGTTTATGCGCTTCAATGTGCACCTTGGGGCAAAGCAGCAACTACCAGTATAATGTTGCAGCAAGGCCACTCCACACTCAGAAACACAGAACCCAGCTCAAGGACTTTCATCTCTGAATTGTCTCCTTGCTGTCATGGTGCTCACTCTCCTTGACTCTATCTGGATGCCCACAGCATCCTTACCTTGCCTTGCATTTTTGTGCTTTACCCCCTCAATGATAGGTACCAGGCACACAGTACTTCTGCCTTGCAGTGCTGTTTTGTGCAGGCACAAAGCCAGGAAACCTGTCGTGCTTGTTAGTCGTCCTCAGTCAGGTCAAGGCCTTCGATCACAGGGTCCCAACAAGTATGTCGAAGCCAGTTTTCAATACCAATCTAGAGGCTGCACACAGTCAGTCAGCCACACAGTGCAGAGTCAGGATCCTGTCTTCGAAAGGGGTGAGGATTGTTACTTGAGAGGGACTGGTGTTAACGGAGATGAAAGTGGGTGGCACACCTATTACATCTGGTGTAGGTGGGCTGGTGTCCCAACCCAGAGAGTAGGACAATGCAGAGGACATGCAGGGTTCGTGGTGTTGTTGGTTTGATTGGGTGTGAGCAAGTGAGGGAAGATGTTGCAGGTAATAATGAGAGCAGTAGAGCATGAGCCATGGTGGATGGTGGATGGTGGATGGTGGGTATGGCAGTAGAAGCAGAGTAAGTGTGAGTTATCAGAGAGAAGATAGTGGCACTTGTACTGATGGAGTGAAGATGTCTTTCTTCCAATATTGCTGGGCAATGGCTAAGACTGCATTGACTTGGATGACAACCTCAGGTTGCCAATGGTCTGGTGTTGAGGCTTCCACTGCTAGTCCCGGGGAATGAGGATATCCCCCTCTGCACCACCCTGACCAGCAGAAGATCCAGGTCCCTGCTGACTTTCTCTTGTCGTATATGGCTGGGGAGAAAATGTCGGGAAATACGCTGGGCAGCTCCAGTCAAACAGTGCTTGTCCAGGTGCATTACACTGTTTTAAAGATGGCACCTCTTCAGGGATACCCTAGCAATAGTGAATCCTTCTGGGTACAGCATTTGGTACAATGGGGTTACAGTTGAGTTGGGGGCACCAAGATGTATTAAGATTAAATGTTCACAGAGCAAAAGCAGGGTAAATTGCATTTATTTCTCTTCCAACATGGTTAAAGACATTGATTGTGTTTGACCGTGTTTTGCAAAGTGAAAAATATAAGTTATAACCGTGATTGGTATGTGTCTAGACTTTTTTTATTAAGCCCTAAGAAAATGAAATCCTTTAAAAATCTGGAAGTAATTGGATATAACAGTTAATGATAAGGCACACAAAAAACAGTACCAGACGTAGACCACTCAGTCCCATGAGGCTGGCCTGCCATTCGATAAGATCACGATTCATGTGTTTGTGTTTCAAATGCAACATTACCATCTACCCTGATAACATTTGATTCCCTTGCCTAACAAAAATCTATCTGCTTCTGCTTTAAAAATATTTAATAACTCCTCCTCTTTCTCCTTCTGAAGTAGAGTGATGC
Source organism: Ginglymostoma cirratum (assembly GCA_024137785.1). Taxonomy (NCBI): domain Eukaryota; kingdom Metazoa; phylum Chordata; class Chondrichthyes; order Orectolobiformes; family Ginglymostomatidae; genus Ginglymostoma; species Ginglymostoma cirratum. The sequence continues at coordinate 4,777,030 of JAHRHZ010000032.1, forward strand.
AAAGTCACACAATCCTCTAAGAGAAAACAAAAATCCCCTAATCTCTGAAAGTTTTAAAAGGGTGATTCCAAGTTTAAAAATAGTGCCCCCTAATTCTGCACTAACTCACTAAAGGAAACATTCTCTACATGTCCACATTGTCAAGTCCAGTTAGGATCTTATACACTTCAATCAAGTCACCCAACACTGTTCTGAACTTCAGTAGAAACAAGCCCAACCAGTCCAAACTACCTTGATAAGATAACACACTCATTCCAGGTAGCAATCTAGTAAACCTTCTTTGAATTACTTCCAAAGCATTTACATCCTTCCTTAAATAAGGAGAACAAAGCTGCACACAGTATTCAAGAGGTATCACCAATACCCTGTACAACTGAAGTATTACCTTCCTTAGTTTATGTTCAGTTTATCTCATAATAAAGGATAGTGTGCCATGAGGCTTCTTGATATGTGCTGTGCCAGCCAACCTCATAACTATGCTAGTTTGTTATGCCAATCAGCCCTGCATTTTTGTAAAGACCTTTGCTGTGGCACCTTATCAAGTGCCTACTGGAAGTCCAAGTATATCTAAAGGTTCCTCTTTATCCACAGGACATGTTACTCCTTCAAAGAACTCCAAGAAATTGGTTAAGCACCAATTCCCTTTCAGGAAACCATATTTAAGTGAGCAGCTATAATCTCTTCAATGATCAATTCTAACATTTTCTCCATGACAGATAAGGCCTTTAGTTTCCTGCCTTTCTCCCTTTTTGAAGGGTCATATTCAAACTTTCTAGTCTGATGGAATCTTTCCTGAATCAAGGGACTTTTGGAAAATTAACCAGCATATCTATAACTGGACGTGATCTATTTGGATTTCCAGAAGACCTTTGACAAGGTGCCACACAGGAGACCGCTAGATAAGAGCCCATAGTATTAGGGGCAAAGTATTGGCATGGATAAAGGATTGGCTAACTGGCAGAAGGCAAAGTAGGGATAAAAGGATCTTTTTTGGCACAGTGGTTAGCACTGCAGCCTCACAGCACCAGGAAACCCAGGTTCAATTCCAGCCTCAGGCGACTGTCTGTGTGGAGTTTGCACATTCTCTCCATGTCTGCGTGGGTTTCCTCCGGGTGCTCCGGTTTCCTCCCACAATCCAAAGATGTGCAGGTTAGGTGGATTGGCCGTGCTAAATTGCCTGTAGTGTTCAGGGGTGTGTGGGTTATAGGGGGATGGGTATGGGTGGGATGCTGCAAGGGTCAGTGTGGACTTGTTAGGCCGAAGGGCCTGTCTCCATGCCATAGGGATTGTATGAATGCTATGAATAGTGGAGTTCTGCAGCGGTCAGTGTTGGCACTACAATTATTCACATTAACAATCTGGATGAAACTGAGGTCTTTGTTGCTAAGTTTGCAGATGACACAAACATAGGTGGAGGGACAGATAGTGTTGAGGAAGGAGGGACGCTGCAGAAGGACTTGGACAGGCTAAGTGAGTGGGCAAAGATTTGGCAGATGGAGTGCAATGTTGGAAAGTGAGGTTATGTACTTTGGTAGGAAGATAGGGATAGACTATTTTCTAAACCGAGAAAGGCTTTGGAAATCAGAAGCACAAAGGGACTTAGGAGTTCAATATCAGCATTCTCTTAATGTTAACATTCAGGTTTAGTTGGCAGCTGAGAAGGCAAATGTAGTGCTAACATTCATTTCAAGAGGGCTAGAACACAAGAGCAGGAATGTCCTGCTGAGGTAGACTGCATTTGGAATATTGAGAGCAGTTTTGGGCCCCGTATCTAAGGATGGATATGTTGGTATTGGAGGGTGTCCAGAGGAAATTTTCAAGAATGATCCTTGGGTTGAAGGGTTTGTCATATGAGGAGCTGCTGAGGACTTTGCTTCCGTACTCGATGGAATTTAGAAGGATGATGGGGGAAATCTCATTGAGACATACAGAATACTGAGCAGCCTGGATAGAGTGGACATTGAGATGATGTTTCCACTAGTAGGAAAGACCAGGAACTGAGGGCACAGCCTCAGAGTGAAGGATGACCCTTTAGAACAGAGATGAGAAAGAATTTTTTTAGCCTAATGGGTACTTAATCTGTGGAACTCATTGCTGTAGAAGGCTGTGGAGGCCAAGTCATTGAGTGCATTTAAAACAGAGATAGATAGGTTCTTGATTAATGAGAGGATTGAAGGTTACATAGAACATAGAACAATACAGCGCAGAACAGGCCCTTCGGCCCTCGATGTTGCGCCGACCTGTGAACTAATCTAAGCCCATCCCCCTACACTATCCCATCATCATCCATATGCTTATCCAAGGACTGTTTAAATGCCCCTAATGTGGCTGAGTTAACTACATTGGCAGGCAGGGCATTCCACGCCCTTACCACTCTCTGAGTAAAGAACCTGCCTCTGACATCTGTCTTAAATCTATCACCCCTCAATTTGCAGCTATGTCTCCTCGTACTAGCTGACATCATCATCCTGGGAAAAAGACTCTCACTGTCCACCCTATCTAATCCTCTGATCATTTTGTATGTCTCTATTAAATCCCCTCTTAGCCTTCTTCTCTCCAATGAGAACAGACCCAGGTCCCTCAGTCCTTTCCTCATAAGACCTTCGCTCCAGACCAGGCAACATCCTGGTAAATCTCCTCTGCACCTTTTCCAATGCTTCCACATCCTTCCTGTAATGGGGCGACCAGAACTGTACGCAATATTCCAAATGAGGCCGGACTAGCGTTTTGTACAGTTGCAGCAAGACATCACGGCTCCGGAACTCAATCCCTCTACCAATGAAACCTAACACACCGTATGCCTTCTTAACAGCACTATCAACCTGGGTGGCAACTTTCAGGGATCTATGTACCTGGACACCAAGATCCCTCTGCACATCCACACTACCAAGAATCTTTCCATTGACCCAGTATTCTGCCTTCCTATTATTCTTCCCAAAGTGAATCACCTCACATTTATGTGCATTGAACTCCATTTGCCACCTTTCAGCCCAATTCTACAGTTTATCCAAGTCTCCCTGCAACCTGCAACATTCTTCCACACTGTCCACCACTCCACTGACTTTAGTGTCATCTGCAAACTTACTAACCCATCCACCTATGTCTGCGTCCAAGTCATTTATAAAAATGACAAACAGCAGTGGTCCCAAAACAGATCCTTGTGGCACACCACTAGTAACCAGACTCCAGGCTGAATATTTTCCATCAACCACCACTCTTTGGCTTCTTTCAGAAAGCCAGTTTCTAATCCAAACTACTAAATCTCCCTCAATCCCATGCCTCCGCATTTTCTCCAATAGCCTATCATGTGGAACCTTATCAAAGGCTTTACTGAAGTCCATGTACACCATGTCAACTGCCCTACCCTCATCCACATGCTTGGTCACCTTCTCAAAAAACTCAATGAGGTTTGTGAGACATGACCTGCCCTTGACGAATCCATGTTGACTATCTCCAATCAAATTGTTGCTTGCTAGATGATTATAAATCCTATCTCTTATAATCCTTTCCAAAACTTTTCCTACAACAGATGTAAGGCTCACTGGTCTATAATTACCTGGGTCATCTCTACTGGCCTTCTTGAACAAGGGCACAACATTTGCAATCCTCCAGTCCTCTGGTACTAAACCTGTAGACAATGACGACTCAAAGATCAAGGCCAAAGGCTCTGCCATCTCCTCCCTAGCTTCCCAGAGGATCCTCGGAAAAATCCCATCTGGCCCAGGGGCTTTATCTATCTTCACACCTTCTCGGATTGATAACACCTCCTCCTTACTAACCTCAATCCTTTCAAGTCTAATAGCCTGTATCTCAGTCTTCTCCTCTACAATATTCTCCTTTTCCTGAGTGAAAACAGATGAGAAATATTTGTTTAGCACCTCTCCGATCTCCACAGGGTCCACACACAACTTCCCACTTCTGTCTTTGACTGGCCCTATTCTTACCCTAGTCATCCTTTTATTCCCCACATACCTATAGAAAACTTTAGGGTTCTCCTTAATTCTACCTGCTAATGACTGCTCATGTCCCCTCCTTGCTCTTCTTAACTCTCTCTTTAAATCCTTCCTAGCTAATCTGTAACTCTCCATCGCCTCATCTGAACCATCTCGTCTCAATGTCACATAAGCCTCCCTCTTCCACTTAACAAGAGATACAATTTCTTTTGTAAACCAAGGTTCCCTTACCTTATCACTTCCTCCCTGCCTGACAGGGACATACCTATCAAGGACACGCAATATCTGTTCCTTAAACCAGCTCCACATTTCGATTGTCCCCATCCCCTGCATTTTGCTACCCCATTCCATCCCTCCTAAGTCTTGCCTAATCGCATTATATGGTTATGGAGAAAAAGGCAGGAAATGGGGGTTGAGAAACGTGTCAGCCATAACTGAATGGCAGAGAAGACTGTTCCTATATCTTATGGCCTTATGGTGTCTACGACATTAGTAGCAATATCTTTCAAGATCCTAGAGTGAAGTCCATCTGAACCTGGAGACCTGTCAGCCCACAGTTTCATCAGTTTGCTTATTACCACTTCCCCTGAGACTGTAATTTCATAAAATTCTTTTCTCTTTTCCACTTCACGATTTCAGCCAAAGTGGAATTTGTGAAGACAGAAGTATTTGTTCATTTCATTTTCTTATTATCTAGTATTAACACCCTATTTTCATTCTTGAGAGAACAAACTCTATTTTTACTCTTTTCCCCCTTTAAATACCTATAGAAACTCCTATTACATTTTTTACATTTTAAGCTAACTTCATCTCATACTGTGATTTCTTCCTCTTTATTAACCCTTTCCTCATGCTGTGCCATTTTTATATTCTGACAAGTCATCTGACCTTTTACTCAACTAGGCAGTTATACACCTTTTCCTTAAGTTTGGTGCATCTGCTAACATTATCAAATCAGCCACAAATGGTGGGATTCCTTTTTTAATTTTTCCTGTATAGTTTCATACTTATTCTGAAATATCCCCTTAAATATCAGTGGTTGCTTCTTGATTGATCATCCCTAGCCAAGGATGCCAGTTTACTTCAGCTAGCTCAGCTTTCATGCCCAGAGTGGTCCTTACTAGTCTTAGGCATAGTTGTTTCCCATTCAAGCTGAAAATGTAACATTCAATCACATTGTGCTCACCGATACCTCGAAGGTGCCTTTATTCTAAGATCATTAATTAATCTTGTCATATCGCACATGGTAACAATTTTGATGTAACCTGTTTTCTCACAAGTTCCAGAATGTGCTGCTGTAAGGATCAAAATAAAATAAACTATTCCCCAATCTCAGTATCAGCACTCTAGTCTCAATCTGAAACATCTGGGCTGTTGGTGTCATCAGTCAAACTTGAGTCCTTTCATAAAAGGTAATTGTGGTTTGGGCATTTCATGTGAACTCTTGCTGGTACATTGGTATTTTTATGGTGATAATCCATGCATGTTCGATGCAAGCACAGTTCAGAAACCAAAAGAATAAAGTTTAATACTTTGAAATTAGTTTTATTAAATAGGTTAAACACAGAATTTGTGCATCACATGTTATTTAAAATTCAAGCTTTAAAAATCTGATGAACACAGCAGGGTTTTAAAATAAAAACAAAATCATAATAAAGTATATAAGGAAAGGCCTGATGCTTTTTTTAAAAAATCCAGCACTTCAATGTAGCACATGAAATTGTTTCAGGCTTCAAAAGAGCCAATTGTTTGTCATGGTCCATAGCCTTGATTAATCAAAACATTGTAGATTGGCTCTGCTCAATACGACGGTATCTACATAAGTAGCACTTGTGTTCATCTAAGAAGTTAGTATAAAAAAAGTAGACAATAAAACAACATCTCACACAAATTGATGGAATTTCATGTGGGTAGTCCATCACCCATGTTTCCCAATCTCCGGCAGCCATGATGAAGTTCCAGTTCAACAGCCAGTATCCTATTAGGATTTTTGCCTCCCCTAGCATCACTTATTTGCCACACTACCATATCTTGGGTATTCTTCCTCACCCCACTCCCCACTCAGCCCAAGGGTTGTTAGTCAGAGGCCAGCAGTTCTGCAACATTGCCGTTACTGCCGAACCAATGTCACCAAAGTGACAGCTACTGCTGGTATTACAGTTAGTTAATGGAAGGGAGAGCTTCATACCACCACCAGACCCCTTCCCCGGCTCCTTGATACTGGGTCCCTCTATCATGCACAGGTGACAGGTGCCTCCACTTGTTGCTAGCTGAATACCAATGATGATTTTATGAGGCACTTGAGTGGTTATTTAAGTGCCTTGCTTCCTTTCTGGACACAACGGCTGCCAACCCCAACCTAAAATACACTGTTGACAGTGCAACGGTTGAAGTTAGTTTTAAATATTTCAAACTGGCACAAAGCTGGTGTTAAAAAAAGCTGTATAAATTTCAAATAATAATGTCAATCATAAAATTGATTTAATTTTAATTGTGACTTCAGTATTGAGATCGCTAAGTTAAGTTAATCAATACTTTTAAGTAAGAGCTAAACTTCCATTCAGTATGAATCCATAATATAAAATATGCATGCAAAATGTGTATAATCTAAAATAAATTCACATACAAAATTACTGTGTTATAGATTGGGTACATTTCTACAAATAGCACATGCAATGTCTCCTTACCCAGATTTTTATTTCAAAAGAAACATGCACCATTCAGTCAGAAAAAGTTCTGAATGAAACCAAGTTCAATTGAATCCATTGCTTGCTATCACCAAAGTGTATCACAGTATCCCATATAGCAATTTACATTAATTTCCCTCAGGCCTTGGTATCTTGATCACACCTCCATTATTTTCAAATGGGGTTCTGTGCATCTTAACAAAAATGCATTGCTTCTAGTACAAGGTAATGCCATTAAAAACTAGATCCTGTACTTTATTACACTGTGCTGCAGAGTATTCATTTGTGAAATCTGCAATAAAAGTACATTGTTACCCCCTTGTTATTACTATATTGCAGAACTCTATATTTGAATAGGTGCTGGTTCAGTGAATGTTCAAGTTACTTCTCTTGGAATTATTACTGATAAATTAGTTAATTTGACAAGATCCTAAATGTAATTAACAATGGGTAGATCAGAACATCTCTATCTCTGTCCACATCTTATTATTAAAATCTATAGCAAACATTAAACTGGCTAAGTTTTGAGCATCCCTGAAGATCACAGATTCTTCCAGATTGGCTGAACGGCCATTACTTCACTGCAATATTTTTTTTTTTTTTTTTAAATATCAATGATAGGTCTGTGGTTTCCATTTCTTGGTTTTTTTTCTTTTACAGAGCAACAGTTCTAACCAGGCTCTGGTAAGTGTTGCTATTTATTGTTCCAGAGCATTCTGAACGTTCAGTCAACTTTCCACAACAGGACCAGTGTGGCTGGCCAGGGTGACCTTTGTGCCCATGTCCACAGCCTTGGTACCCACCTGCCAATTGAATACAAAGAACAAAGTTTCACAATATTGTACATTCAGCAATCCCTGTAAATTTCATGCAGTGTCATGTCAGAAACAATGCCCATCAAACTAACTACATTTCTACCTTCCACAAAAAGGCAAACAGTTACGTTCATTCTATATTGTATTTTTCTCAACAAGTTGTTCCTCCATGAGCTGGATGGAGCATTATACATAAATAAGTTACCTCTTCTTCTGTGTCCACATTTAACTACTTCAAACTAGTCATGATAAGTTTAAAGTCAACAAAAATGCACCTCCCTTTTCAGTAGACGATTTTTACACTTCCAAAAGAAATAAATTAGGAGGATTAATAAAAAAATTCTCTTCCAATATTATTTGTGCTATTTCAGTTTTTGTTTTATTTCTAAGCATTATTTATATCGACTACCAAATCACTTTTATTACAACCCAGTAAGAATTAAAACATGAAGGAGAAAACAGAGTTAACATTTAGGGTCTGGTGACCCTTCCTCAGGAGCTCTAAGGAAGGGTCACTGGACCCGAAACGTTAACTGTTTTCTCCTTCACAGATGCTGCCAGACCTACTGAGCTTTTCCAGCAACTTTGTTTTTTGTTCCTGATTTACAGCTTCCTCAGTTCTTTTGGTTTATATTAAGGATTAAAAAGGTGATCGGTGAGAGGTGTAACTCACTCATAAAGGCTATCAATAATATATTAAAGAATCAGCAAGTGTAGGTTATAATGTAGTGTATACGAAAACATACATTCTTGAGGTCTTGGGGATATTATCATTAATTGTGTATTAATTTAGTCCTTCATTGCATTCAGGTGGTAACCATTAAATGGTGTTTTACTTGTGCTTCTCAGAAAATAAAGTATAAGAACCTATAGCTGTAGAATTTGGAGGTTCATATTTGTACTGTGTATCTCTGTAAATGATGTTTTGAATGATTATGCCCGAGTTTTATAATTCACTGTCTGCTTATCTGCAACGGAACAATTATAATTGAGAGATTTTCTATTAAACTCACCAGGCATTGTGCCTCCACAACCACAACGGACATCCTTTTGTCCACCACTAGAACAGAATGTGCAGCAATGAAATATACCAGTGTGCTTACGGAATTTACTTGTGACTGTTACAGTGAATGGAGATCCCTGGGAAACGAACAGCAGTTACTGAAGTTATATTATACTTAATATTGAAAAAATTCTTTAATGTTACAAGACAGCAAAACAAATGCTTCTTACTGTAAGTTATTCACCCCTTCTTCAATGCACAGAAGTGACCAAATGTACAGCCACTGTACTGAAGGGCAATATTTCAATTACTGTAATATTCTATCCTCTCCAAGTTTTATTTATAATATTTGTATTAGAGGAATGACATTTTAAGTCACATTATTTTAAATCTACAAACTGGACTACTCCAGAATATGAGAGTTCAAATCACAGCAAAACAATTTAAGAAATTCCGTTTTTTTTTGCTTTCAAGCCTGGAGATTGCAGCAAGTGACCGTAAAGCTGTGAGATTGTTGTTAAAAACCCGAATGATGTGGTTTAGGCAGTAGATTCACTTGTACTTACGCAATCTAGCCTAGAGGTAACTACATTTAGACACCAAAGTGATTGACTTTAATTGCCCTCAGAAATGGCTGTGTAAACCAATGTATCAGCAATTCAAAAAGACAGGGCCTGTGCTGAAACAGACGGACTAAAACTGATTTATTTATAAGGGATCTCATGTTGAGGTTGTACAGGACATTGGTGAGGTCACTTCTGGAATACTGTGTGCAGCTCTGGTTGTCCTGTTAGAAGAAGGATATTATTAAACTGGAGAGGATTCAGGGAAGATTTACCAGGATGTTGCAGGGAACAGAGAGTTCGCGATATAAAAATAAATTGGAAAGACTGGGACTGGATTTTCACTGGAGCACAGGAGGTTTATAAAATCATGAGGGGCATAGGCAAAGTGAATGACAAGGGTATTTTTCTTAGAGTGGGTAAGTTCAAAACTAGGGGGCATATTTTTAAGGTGAGAGGAGAAAAATTTAAAAATGATATATATGGGGCAACTTTTCTTTTTTTTTAAGAAAAAAACACAGAATGGTTCGTGTGTGGAATGAACTGCCAGAGAAAAGATTTCGAGGAAAGTGGGCCGAGCACAAGCAGGTCAGACTAGTTTAGTTTGGGAACATGGTTGGCGTGGACTGGTAGGACCGAGGGGTCAGTTTCCACGCGATATGACTCTAGTGCCTCTATAATGAAATATCAGAGATCTGGAAAGATACAAAGTAAGATTGCATTGAATCAGTCCACAAGGTAGAAAAATACCCTTTTCTAGAGCATAGGGACAAATTTGGAAAGGTTTGTTCATAGGGAATACCCAGAAACATTAGAATTATAGAAAGACTACGGCACAGAAATGGGACATTCAGCCCAAGCAGTCCATGCTCCATTTAAGCTCTACTCAACCTTTCTTCTGTTCTTCCTTTTTATCCAACAGCATAACCAAAAGCAAGAAAAGGGTACTGATAGTCAGAGATTTCAACCGTTCCAATTCTAACTAGCATAAAATCAGTGCAGTGGGCACAGAATTCTTAAAATACATTCATGGAAACCATTGTAGTGAGTATCAGGAAGCCAGCCAAGTGGAAGGTGTATTACGTGATCAGCATTTTGTTGGTAATGATCATAATTCATTGATACTTATTATAAAAAAGTTCAAAGATAGATCTAGCAAAAAAGTTGTCAATTGGCACAAGGTCAATTTTACGAAGCTGAGATATGTTTTAACAAAAATGTTTGAGAAACAACAACTTGAAGGTGACATTCAAGAAAAAGATTGTGAAGGTATAGAGCAAAATGTTCTCACAGATAAAGGCTGAGACTCTCAAATCTAGGGCCTTTGGGCAATCCAGGAGTACACAAGGTAAGATAAGAGGAAAAAGTGAAAGCTTGTAGCAGATGCCGAGAACTCAACAGTGCAGAGAGACTCAAGGAGTACAAGAGATATAAAAGTTGAAGTATTTTTCAAAATATTAGAAAAACAAAGCAAGTGAGATATTATTGGCAAGTAAAATCCAATGATATTTGTAAATACAAAAACAAAAAGTGATATGTAGGACCTATTGGAGCCTAAAACGATAACTAGTCTGTGGAGGTGAAAAATTGGGCCATGTTTATATCTGTCTTGCCAAAAGAGGGAAATGATCTAAGCACTGTCATCAATGAGGAAAGAAATGAAACACTGAATGTGATAAACGAGAGAGATGAATTATTAAGACATTCACCACCTTTGAAAGTAGATAAGTCACCAGCCCTGGACGAGATGTATCTCAGACTGCTAAGAAAAGCTGGGGGAGGAATTATTGAAAGCTCTGACTATCATTTTCCAATCCTCTCTGTCTACTCAAAAGATTTCAAAACATTTAAAGGTCATCATCAGCATTTCCTTTGCAAGAAAGAAACAAAACAATTTTACATAAATGCTTCATAGAATCAGTCAAAGCAGAATTTCTGCTTTGCTAAATGCTCAGTTCAATTATCCATTTGAATGAGATAAAGATTATACGCACAACTTTTTAAAACCGTAAGAGCTGGCAATTTTTCTTTAAAATGAGGTACCATATCAAATCCAAAATTTGTGGGTTGTTGCTTCTGTGACAAAGCTTGTGAATTGAAAACAGGTGTGTTTGGGTTGCAGTGGTCTTGAAATCTTGAATTTCTAAAGATCCAACTGATGGAGCTGATCCAGGTTTGACTCTTCTTACTGCATTATTTTGTTTGTTCAGTACTTTGTTGTTTGTTAATGGCATTTTGCAATTAAATCTAAATTTAGTTACTTTTGTTGTGCAAAGTAAACAAAACACAAGGGCTGTTAGCAGAAGAGAGAGTCTTACAAACTTAAAATAGTGAAAGATCAGAACAGGCAGATAATTGAAGAGAAATAGGAATGTAGCAAGCATTGGAAAGAATTATAAGGCTTTATACAAGATGCACAGTATTGTTGAACAATCAGCTCTGCACTAAATGCCTTCTGCAATTAGCCTGAGTAATGGGGCAACTGCACCGCACTCTAGACAAGTTGACAAAGCATGTTTTTCATGTAACTTCTTAAAATACTCATGGGTTTCAGAGTTTTAATTACTTTTTATTGATTAATTTATAGAATGTGGACAACACTGGCAATTATTTACTGTCAATCACCAAGTGTGCTTTGGAAGGTATGCACACACAATGCTAGGGAAACAAGTTAGGGATTTGGACACCACAAATGATGGAGGAATAGTGATAGGTTTGAAAAAAATCAAGAAATTGTGGTAGTTGGATGGGAACTTGCAGGTGTGGTGTTCCCATGCACCTACTGCTCTTGTTGTTCTAGGCACTAGAAGTTATCAATTTGAATTGTGCTGGGAAAACGATCTTTCTGAGTTGCTGTTGTGCACCTTGTGGATACTATACACTCAACTCATGATCAGCAGGTGGTGGAGCAAGTGAATAATTGCTTGGCAGTACAGAACTGAAACCTTACTAAAAAAAGGAGATAAGAGGCAAAGCTTTTTGTCTTGAACTCATTGGGACTTGGAGCAAGGCAGAACACTAATTTCTACAGCTTGAGAAGAGGGTTGGGCCATTGTTGGCATGAAGATACAGCATGAACAGTTAACTGTCTATTTTCATTCTTAGAACAAGCAGGCAGAGTCTGATTTGTCAGGGTGTTGCTATGGGAGTGTCACAGAAATTGGCAGGCATCATTCCTCTATTGCCAATTGAAAAGTAGCAATGAATATGCAAAATCATTTTGCCTACACAGAATAGCATCCTGTCTGTTAATACATATTGATTCCATCATGCGCAAATGAATCTTGTTACGAGCCCAGCTAATCATTTTAAGGGGCTCCTAGTGTAAGTTCTTAGCACAGTCTGTATAATATAATTACTAGTCATCCTTAGGTTGCTGGTTTTAATAGGTGGCACGGTGGCTCAGTGCTTAGTACTGCTGCCTCACAGCGCCAGGGACTTTGATTCCAGCGTCGGGTGACTGTTTGTGTGGAATTTGCACATTCTCCCTGTGTCTGCATGGGTTTCTTCCAGGTGCTTCGGTTTCCTCCCAAAGTCCAAAAATGTGCAGGCTAGGTGGATTGGCCATGCTAAATTACCCATAGAGCCCAGGGATATTTAGGTTAGGTGGGTTAGGCGTGGGGAAAATCAGGGGGATGGGTCTGAGTGGAATGATCTTCGCAGGGGCAGTGTGGACTTGTTGGGCCAAAATGGCCTGTTTCCACACTGTAGGGATTCTATGAATTTGATAAATGCGAATAGCATTTCTGACTGGCTGCCAGGAGGCATTTCAGAATTTAAAAGCCATGTTAACCACAGCACCAGTTTTAGCCACAGCAAATTTCTTGAAACGCTTTATAGTTGCTATTGATGCCAGTGATGTAGGGGTTGGAGCTGTGTTGATGCAGGAAGATGATGGTGGAATTTGAAAAGTCCACCAGAGAAAATACTCCACTTCAGTATCTGAGGAGTCACAAATGATGCTGTGTATTTTGCAAACATCCCCTCTTCTTAACCTTATGATGGAGGGAAGGTCACTGATGAAGCTGAAGATGATTGGGTCCAGGACACCGACCCCGAGGAACTCCAGCAGTGACGTCTTGGAGCCGAGATGATTTAGTTCCAACAACCCCATTTACAAACCCATTAGCTTACCTCAGTCATCGACAAACTGATAAAGAGGTATCAATGACAACGCCATCAAGTTACATTCACATAGCAATAACCCATTAGTGACACCAAGTTTAGGTTCTATCAGGGCCACTCAGCTGATAAACTCATCACAGCTCTGGTCCAAACATGGGACAGAGTTGAACCAAAAATAAATGCCTTTAACATCAAATCAACATTTGATCAACATGAACTAACATTAAAAAGGGAAGGGTGAAGTTGCTGCAAAGATTTCAATCTGTAAAACAGCCCACTAAAATAATCCAACTCAGAACAAAGAAACAGCTTATACTTCACTCTCCATACCATATAATGAGCCACAAAACCACAATGATTCTAATTAAATATCCTTGGGGCATTTTGCGAGTAAAGTGTAAATCAGAAATGTATATTTTACATGATCATGTGCATGCCTTCTACAGACAAGCATATTTAGGTGGTCAGATGCAACCAGAAAATCCACTTAGAAACACAGAGGAACTATTTTAAACCCTTAAAGGCTGCATTCAAGCCAGGATCCAAAAGGTATGAAGAGCCAAGTCAACTTACACCCTTGTGACCTCAATCCTTTGTAACTCACTTGTACATGCTGTCCCTTCACACAGACATATCCCTCATACAAGCCTGATATCCGAGGTGTGTACATAAATCGATAAGTTCCATCACGATTGTCGTGTAGTATTGTCTTGAGACTGCTGCATGAGAGAGAAGCAAAGTATTCACAAGTTTTCCATTCAGTTAAACAATAGATTACTGTTGAAGCATTTTAGGATTAAAGATTTCTTTTTAAAAAGCACGCAAATATAGGTGAAGAAAACATGGTTTCCTGAATATCTGGATTACTCACAATCTGTGATTGAAATGTAATGTAGGCAACTGGTCTTATTTCAACATTCAAGGTGGAATTTTTTCTTAAGAATTTTGAACTTCAGTCCAATATTTCTCAGGATGACCCAACAATAATTTGTAAGGTTATACAAGTTAAATATATAGTACATTCAGTCATTGAAGCCCCACATAATAGGGGCAATGTGGAGCAGTGCATTTGCTATGTGCACTTTGTTGTGAGAACAAAGGTGACTTTGGACTTAAGAGGAATAGGATTTTCCACAACACAGACTTTTTGACCTGAAGTCTGGGTCTGTTATATAGAATAATTGATAGAAACTAGCTGTCAAGATTAATCAACAACTCTGATATCATTATATCATGGATTGCACCAGGATCAGGACAGTGGTGGCCAAACTGGGATTTTGGCCTTTTTGCCCATGTAGCAATGCTGGATTTCTCATGTTCCTATGAAGGAATCTGTAGAAGCATTCAGAGAAAAGAGCAAGTCATTTAAAAGGAAATGAAAGCATTGCTTCTCAGCTGCTTTCAATGTTTCATTATCAGCTACAAGAACAGCTTGAACAAGGAAATAAGACTTAAATGACATCAACCAAAGATGCAAGTATGCGGTGAATAGCCAATACAATAAATATAAGCAGATAATTAACTTTAGTCAATGGGGAACATTTAGGATGATAAGCAATTTTAAAAAAACTACTACTTCTCAAAAGATTTGAGAACTATTCATTCAGGAAATATCTTTAAGTAACTTTGACTATTTAAGTCAATGAATTGTTTTCAAAGGATTCAGGAACAGATACATTTTGAGGGATCATCTGCAAATTGCACCTTTGTTAAGTAAGCTAGGGTACGTAAAAGAACATTGACTGGCCCAGATTGTCTGGCCATTGCACAGTCATTTTTTTCCCCCCCAAAGTAGACAGTAGATGCACATGGGGACCCCTCAGAATTCCTCCATGGGGTGGATGAGCTGTTCAGTAACCTTAACTTAACTCACTTTGTGTAGTATTAATGCTGCATGTTGTCATGCAGTAATTTATGGTACAGTTAACCCTTGCACAAATCACTCACCATTCTTTATTCTTCTTGTTATAGATGCTGACCTGAATGGATTCACCTCCTCGCCCTATCTGCTGCCCGGATTGGTCATTACAGACCAGTGCAAATACACTTGGCTGGTCTTGCCGAGCCACATGGAGGCCTGAGTGTGAGCAAGTTAAAATTGTATTATGGTGAATGCATTGGTGTATGTACAAAAACAATTAACATAATAAATAGATAAACACACAAAATCACGTATTCCTACAGGTCCCACTTGCCCTGAATATACAGAAATCATGAATTTTATCCATGTGACTCCATGCACAGCGAAAGACTGGTTTGATTGCCACACCCTGACACTGTACTGACTAGAAGGTGCTGGAGGTACCTTGTCTCAACACAGGCCAGGAACAATTCAAACTGAAAGAACTGCAGATGCTGCAAATCAGAAACAAGAAACAGAAATTGCTGGAAAAGCTCAGCAGCTCTGGTAGCATCTGTGGAGAGAAATCACAGTTTTGAGGAAGGGTCATTTGACCCGAAACGTTAACGGATTTCCATAGATGCTGCGAGACCTGCTGAGCTTTTTCAGCAATTTCTATTTTTGTTACAGGAACAATTCACCTCCCTGTCCATTGGCTGGCAAGAAATTTAACAGCATGTTGCCATTTCAGTTCTCTTAGCTACAGTTGTCTGCTTCATCATAGAAAATTCCGTAATTCAATCTCCATTCACAAGCTTCAAAATCTCCCCTCCCCCAACCGCATCCCAAAACCAGCCCAGCTCGTCCCCGCCTCCCTAACCTGTTTTTCCTCTCACCTATCCCCTCCTCACACCTCAAGCCACACCCCCATCTCCTAACCTCATCCCGTCCCCTTGACCTGTCCATCCTCCCTGGACTGACCTATCTCCTCCCTATCCCCCCACCTACACTCACCTTTACTGGCTCCATCCCCGCCTCTGACTTGTCTGCCTCCTCTCCACCTATCCTCTCCTCTATCCATCTTCTATCCGCCTCCCCCTCTCTCCCTATTTATTTCAGAACCCTCTTCCCCTCCCCCATTTCTGATGAAGGGTTTAGGCCCGAAACGTCGAGTTTTCCTGCTCCTATGATGCTGCTTGACCTGCTGTGTTCATCCAGCCCCATGCTTGTTATCTCAGACGTATTCCTTGCTGAGCAATTTTCAGACACAGGGTGGAAGTCACACACTGTAAGCAGCGAAAAATACATCAAGTCACTACAGAAACTGGGCTCACTATTTTATATGTCTGTAACTGGAACATGGTTACTTACCTTCCTGTCCTGTTGGTTCCCATTGATGAAATCCATACAGGCAAATTTACTGTTATATAAAAACAAAACTCCACACTACTTGTTATTGAGAGCCAATTGCATGCAACAAAATATTCTTGACATGCATCTCCTGTTGACTTTGATATAAAAGGCAGCAGGGAAACCAGTTTGTGCACTAAACTAATTTACAAGTCTTGTATGAAGTAATTAAGGTTAAATTTTACCATTTAAACAAAAGTACTCATTTTCACAGTGCATTGAGAAGAGTCAATTGAGGAAGAGAAAATTCCACCTTATGGATTAAGCACATTGTTAAAACCCTCGCTGATTTTTCATTATTTCTGTTTTATTCTTCTGTAAATTTTGCTGTAAATGAATGAAGGACTACAGGACAGCTTGGGTTAAAAAAAAGATCTGGCAAGCTCTTTGTGTGTGTGTGTGTGAGAGAGAGAGGGGGGTGCTGGGCCTGGAGGGGAGTTGAAGCCTTCATTAAAGGGTTTTCACAGTCACAGTGAACCCCACCCTGCTCTTCCTCCCTTGAAAGAGCATGGTATTTGAACTGACAGCAGAGGTTGGCCATTAAATGAAGGAAGTGATCACAGAATGTCTGAAGGAGGCCCTATATTCAACAGATTGTCTTTGTTGAACGGTGACTCAGGCCTCATGGAGTGATCAGTCTAAACAGGGCAGAACCAGAATTAAAGTTTTTTTTTGACCTATGTTTTCTGAGAGCTGGTTCCGGGCTGCTGCTGAGATAGAATGAAGATTTGAAAGTTCCTGCCTAATCTGACACAGCAGCTTCTGGATGCCCAAAGAAATGAAAGTTACATTAGAAGTATTGCTGTCTTTGCTTCAATGAACTGAGAAGGTGACCTTGATTACCATTTTAGGAAAACCAGCCAAGGAGTCCATATTTATGCCTGCAAAACAATGCATTGTGAAAGCCATTTAAATAATCTGGCCAGTTTTGTAATTTTATTTATTCCCTTAATTGTGCTTCTTTGTCTGTCCGTCTATTTGACTGGGCTGAAAACAAATGTTTCGGGTTTGAAGCACAGATGTTAATCAGCTTACCATGCCGCTAAAGTTTCTCTCTGCTAATATTAGTTTTTATTTAATAAATTGTTAAGCCTTTTGTTTGAGATACAAAACTGATATCTGGAAGTTAATTATTCTGGGATTCGTTATTCATTAGTCTGGTTATGAATACTGAAGTGACTATTTTGGGTGTTTCAATAGTATAATTTTGTCGTGTTGTGAAATGCAATCTCATTCAAAGAAAAAGTGGCCTAATTCCCACAGAAACAACTATAGAGAAGACAAATCAGAAAGGACGGCATCAAAATAATTGCAAAATTTAATATTGTCGACTGCATTCAGGAAGCCAGCCTTGTCTCAGATTAAAGCCTTTAATATTCTTTGTCTTCTTTTGTACTGGTCACAATTCCCTTTTAACTTTGTACTTGTATGTGTGTATGTACTTATGCAAGAAGTTTGCGTTTTAATAGCAACGCTCCGCATTGGTTCAGCTGTATGTCAGAGGGCAACAGCCTGTTATTTTAGAACGTATAACTTTTAAAACTTTTAACTTGTTAAAACTTTATAAATTTGATTAAGATGAGGCAACTTTAAAAATCCAAAGCCACTTCAAGGCTAAGGACAGACTCTTGAAAGCCAGATCCATCAGAACCTGTTACTGCTGCTGGAATGCATTAAGAAATGCAAAGCACTAGACCTTCACACCACAGCCATCATAAAGACCAACCCACACAAACTATACGGGGACCCACTGTTGGAAATATGCATTGAAATTTGTATTTCAAGTAAGGTTTTGAGAACTTTTAAAGATTACTGAAAAGGGAAGATATTGTCTCCACTGCGTGCTCTGTCTCATTGTCTCACTCAACGAAAGTGGCCTAGTTCCCACACTGAACAGCCTCCTTATGTGTTGTAACTATTCGAATGATACAGGTTCAATAAACAGCCTTCAAAGTAAAATTGGGTATTTGAGGAATAGTTGTGTGTTTAATCTCGCACTGACATGCACTGTCCTCTGGGAGCTCTATGGAACACAATAGCAATTATCCTTAATTTCTCTGTAACAATTGAGCAGCACTGACAGTCATGCTGTTTTTTTAAAAGATGTAGTTTGAACAAAAATGGCTAAAGATATGTAGTGCTATTAACAATACTTGATATTGGATACTATTTTAAATGAAAATTATTGCAATACCAGTCATTATTGTATATGAAGAGCACAGCAATCCTACTGCTGAACTTATGCAACCGCATATCTCCATTCAGTGTGTGCAAAACAAACCAGCTTATCACAATCTGTTCCATATCTTGTGCCTTTTATCCTACATGCTTCAGTTGTGCTAATACCCCAAATTCCATACAGTATCAAAAGCCTTCTGGAAGTCCGTATACACAACATCTATTGCAAAGCCCTCATCAATTCTTTTCATTCCCTCATTAAAAGAAAAAGGTAAATATACACAATTTGTCCTTATCAAATCCAGACTGGGTCAACTTTACTGGTCCAAGTGACTGTTAATTTTCTTGCAGACTATATTTTCCAAAAGGTTCCCCTTACCTATGCTAAATTGACTTGGCCATGATTGCTAAGGTTATTTTTCTCAATTCTTGAACAAGAGGGTAACATTTGTAACTTTCTAGGCCTCCGGCACCAGTTTTGTAGATGAGTAGGTTAGAAGACTGTGCCCAACTGTTTCACAATTTCTACCCTTCTATCTGCTGGTATTATAAATGACATCAGATCGAGATTGGATAATTTATCCAGGTTAAGGACTACAAATCTTTCTAGTACTTCTGCTTTTTTAACGTAAACATTATTCCAAAACTTCATTCACCTTCATTGGCAAAGTCATCTTTTATCAATAAACATGAATAGATCTCAAGCATTTTTTTGGCCTGCACCAATCATTTCCATTTTAGGCATGCAACATAGACTGTAAAGACCATATCTTTTCATGTTTCTGTATTGGAATGTTCAAAAGCCAAAGATTTTCAAAGGATTGCTACATATTTTAAAAACAAGTAATCTGACACTTATTCTAAGTGCTGTTTAAAGAACTGTTGGTTCAAGTATTTGGGGGGGGAGGGGTGGGCTCACACTGTAGGGGGAGGAGGTCAAGCTAGAGAGAACAATGTGTGACAAATGGAGATTTGGCCAGAAAACATGTAGCAGATTAGTCAGTTACACCTTCTGTTTTTGCCAACACTGTGTCATTGGCTCACAGGTAGTCTAACAGATTGGAGGTGTGAATTAGAAACCATAAAACATCTGGAAGTGAAGGAGCTGTTTTTGCTCTGCAGTAAAGAAGCATCTCAAGCCTGAAAATAAGCAGCTTACTTCCCCCTTTCTGTTGCTGTAAGCTATGAATCTTAAATAATAAGTCAGAGACCTTTAATAGTGTCAACCAGTCACCCTGTGCCTCTGCAAACAAGAGAGAATCGGGAAAAGGAAGATCAAGAAGCAGGGCTTCTAGAAAGATACACTCTTGGAAATATGCACTGAAATCAATACTTAAGGAAGGTTTTGAGGACTTTTGAAAATTACTCAAAAAGGAAGCTCCTGTCTCTACTGCTTGCTCAGTCTCTGACAAGGAAGTGGCCTAGTTCCCACAGAAACAACTATATAGACATGACAAACCAGAAAGGAAAGACTTCAAAATAATTGAAAAATCTACTACTGTTTACTGGATTCAGGAAGCCAACCTTATCTCAGATTAAATCCTTGATTATTTTTGTCTTTTATTGTATGGTCACGTGTCTGTCCCCTTCCCTCCCTCCCAGTGTCTGTCTGTCTGACCCTCCTCCTGGCCAAACCCTCCACCACCGTGTGTCCATTTTTCTCGCCTCCCCACCCCCCGTGTCTGTGTGTGTGCGTATGCGTGAAGATTGCTTTTTAATTCACAGTGCTGTGACTGAAAAAAAAGCCACAGAATCCCTACAGTGTGGAAGCAGGCCATTCAGCCCATCATAACCACTCCAAACATCATCCCACTCAGACCCACCCCCTACCCTATTCTATCCCTGTAACTCTGCATTCCCAATGGCTAATCCACCTAGCCTACGCAGCCCTGGACACGATGGGCAATTTAGCATGGCCAATCCACTTTAGCTGCACATCTTTGCATTGAAAGAGGAAATCCCTGCAGACACAGGGAGAATATGCAAGCTTCACACAGATAGTTGCCTGAGGGTGGAATCGAACCCAGCTCCCTGGCACTGAGAGGCAGCAGGGCTAACCACTGAGCCACAGTGCTGCCCCCATCTCAGCTCTAAGTGGTCGATCACGGATTCTGAGAATGTGTCTCAATGCTCTAGATGCCCGCAATCAGAGAAACATTTTCCCAGTATCTACCCGGTCAATCTGCTCAAAATTGTTATATATTTAAATGAGACCATTTCTCATTCTCGCATACTCCCGAGAATACAGAGTAGTCTACGCCTAAGAGGAAAATCCACTAAGCCCAGGAATCAATCTAGATAATTTATGTTTTGTTCCTAAGTCTGTCCTGAGGAAGGAAACTGAAACTATACACAATACTTCAGGTGTGGTCTCAACAAAGCCCTGCTCTCTATAATTACTGTAACATTTATTTACACTTGTAATTGAATACCTTTGTAACATGCAAAAGTCTCACATACCATCAGCTTTTCTAAATACTTGCTGAAGCATGTCAACTTGGTGATTCATGAACAAGTGTTTTCAAATCTCTTTGATTGCAAAGATTTACTGGTCTCCCACCATTAAAACATTTCTACTTTTCCCATCAAAGTGGATAGTTGCACACTTTTTCATTATATGTTCTATCTGCCACATTTCCCAATCAGCGATATTTCCTGAAGCATTTTGCAATATCCCTGTGACTTCCACTCAACTTACTTTCCGTTTACCTTTGTGTCAACAGTTAACTCGAGTACATTACATATCCTCCTCATTGAAGTCAACGGACTGTAAAAAGCTGAAGTCCAAGTACTGATCCTTGTGATACCACACTCATTACAGCCTAACCCCAAAGTGACCCACTTATTCTCACTGTTTCTTGTCCATTTGCCAATCCCCAATCCATATTACACAAAAAACCCCAAAGAACTGCATATGTTGGAAATTGGAAACAAAAGAAAACAGAAATTGCTGGTGCAGCAGATCTGGCAGCATCTGTGGAGAGAAAGCAGACATAATGTTTGAGTCCAGTGACCCTTCTTCAGAACTGATTATACTAGGAAAAAGTTGGTACATATGCTGAAGATGGGGTGGGGAAGGGGAGGAGTAAACAATGGAGATCGATCAGAGAGCGAGAGCGCAATAGTCGGGCAGATGGAGGAGTGAATCAGCCTGGGAGAATCAACAGCTGCTAATGGTCAAATATTGGGTATTTTTGTTTTGTGTAGCACCTTATTGAATGCTTTTTGAAATTCCAAACAGTACATTCACTGGTTTTTCCCTCTACAAAACTGTTAGTTACAATCTTAAAAAAGATTGGCATTTTCAATGATTTCTTTATTACCTTGGTTATATCTCCCTCTAATTACCTGATTTACATTTCATTTGACAATGTAACGGAGCCTATAAACTGCTCCTCTCAGGGGGATTTGCCCCTTGTTGCTTCTTAGCTACACACAATGTAATCTACTCCTTGATATGCTGAGCAGTGATTCCTTGTCTCTAATGTATAGATGCCATAATTTATTGTCTGGTCTACCCACTCCTCCCATTCTACCGATGGCTTCTAAAGCTCAAACATCCTGGTTTATTTATTTCCCAAACTTGGCCACTCTGCAACAATGTTCTGGATTGAATGCTTCCCCCACCAATAGGTTTCAAGTTAGGCAGAGAGATGTTAAATCCAGCAGGTTAGCCTGCCCATAGTTTCTGGGGGCCCTACACCATCCGCAATTATATCATTTACAAAAGGGAAAACTGAATTGCAGTGACAAAAGAGCTGCTTTTAGAACAAAAAAAGGATTTACCAGGATGGCTGCAGAATTTCACAGCAAGGAATTTGTTACCTGTTGTGAACCCTGTTTTTGTGGCTTTGGATTCCTGCACTGTCCAGACAATCAGAAGCCAAGGAGTTGTTTACAAGTGAAGCTAATTGTGGTTTTCAGCTTAATGTTGGAACTGGAAATAAGTTACAGCGGCAGAGACAGTGTGGAAAAAGAAGTGTGCAGATCCTTTCCTAGCCCATAAGCTGCTGTTCTCTGCATTAAAAAAATACTCAGTTCAAACCTGATGGAAACCAATTAATTTTCATACAGCAGTTGCTACATACTGTGACTTTTGGATTGATATATCAGAGACATTTTCCAACTGAATCAGTTACTATATTTCTTATTGACCAGTGGAAGCAATCCAGAGAAAGATAACTGAGCAATAAAGTAATCTGGCCAGCTGAAGAAAGGTTACCTCAAAAACAAACAGAAATTGCTGGAAAAGCTCAGTAGGTCTGGCAGCAACTATGTACAGAAATCAGAGGTAACATTTCAGGTCCAGTGGTCCTTCCTCAGAACTGCTGAACTTTTCCAGCAATTTATGTTTCTGATTTCCAGCATCCAAGTTCTTTCCTTTACCTCAACAATCGGAGCCAGGAAGCAAAGACCACTGAGCTGACATTGTCAGTAATAGAAAAAAAAAACTGCAATCTATTTGCCCTATTTATTTGTACACGTGTGTCTGAGGGGGAGAGTGTAGGGGAATTAGAGTTTTAGTTAATACTGTTATATGTCAATAGCTTATATCCGTTTATGTACAGCTCAAGTCTAATTAGTTGGAAGAGATAATTTTTGGTCAGTACAGAAATCTGGTCCATGCTTTCTATCGACCTTGGTCTGA
Organism: Ginglymostoma cirratum; assembly: GCA_024137785.1. Lineage (NCBI taxonomy): Eukaryota > Metazoa > Chordata > Chondrichthyes > Orectolobiformes > Ginglymostomatidae > Ginglymostoma > Ginglymostoma cirratum. The sequence goes on from JAHRHZ010000032.1 coordinate 4,800,252, forward strand.
AATTCAGATGAAGGGAGATACTGTGTGTACCTTAAGAAAAAAAAGCTTTCATATTTGGTACATCGCTCAGAATATTAGGGCTTGATCCATAACACGCTACCCTAGTGGGTTGTAACATCTGTTATACACTGCAGCTTTGCCCTGTGCTGGTGCAAATGCATCAGAAGTCATGCTTGCTTTCATTTTGCTGTCTCTCCTTTCTTATCCTTTCTCACTTTCACAGTGACCTGAAATGTTAATCTTAGAAGAAAAACCAGAAGATTCAGTCCAAGTGTGGTGATGCTGGTAAAAAATAAAATGAGATTGCCCCCATGCCATCAAGATGAACCAAAAGACCCATAAGACCATAAGACATACGAGTGGAAGTAAGGCTATTCGGCCCATCGAGTCCACTCCGCCATTTAATCATGGCTGATGGGCATTTCAACTCCACTTACCCGCACTCTCCCCGTAGCCCTTGATTCCTTGCGAGATCAAGAATTTATCAATCTCTGCCTTGAAGACATTCAACGTCCCGGCCTCCACTGCGCTCCGTGGCAATGAATTCCACAGGCCCACCACTCTCTGGCTGAAGAAATGTCTCCTCATTTCCATTCTAAATTGACCCCCTCTAATTCTAAGGCTGTGCCCACGGGTCCTAGTATCCCCACCTAACGGAAACAACTTCCCAGCATCCACCCTTTCTAAGCCATGCATTATCTTGTAAGTTTCTATTAGATCTCCCCTCAACCTTCTAAACTCTAATGAATACAATCCCAGGATCCTCAGCCGTTCATCGTATGTTAGGCCTACCATTTCAGGGATCATCCATGTGAATCTCCGCTGGACACGCTCCAGTGCCAGCATGTCCTTCCTGAGGTGTGGGGCCCAGAATTGGACACAGTATTCTAAATGGGGCCTAACTACAGCTTTATAAAGTCTCAGAAGCACATCACTGCTTTTATATTCCAACCCTCTTGAGATAAATGACAACATTCCATTTGCTTTCTTAATCACAGACTCAACCTGCAAGTTAACCTTTAGAGAATCCTGGACTAGCACTCCCAGATCCCTTTGTACTTCGGCTTTATGAATTTTCTCACCGTTCAGAAAATAGTCCATGCCTGTATTCTTTTTTCCAAAGTGCAAGACCTCACATTTGCTCACGTTGAATTTCATCAGCCATTTCCTGGACCACTCTCCTAAACTGTCTAAATCATTCTGCAGCCTCCCCACCTCCGTACTACCTGCCTGTCCACCCAACTTTGTATCATCGCCAGAATACCCCCAGTCCCTTCATCCAGATCATTTATATATAAAAAGTGAACAGCTGCGGCCCCAACACTGCACCCTGCGGGACGCCACTTGTCACTGGTTGCCATTCCGAAAAAGAGCCTTTTATCCCAACTCTCTGCCTTCTGTCAGAAAGCCAATCCTCAATCCATGCCAGTAATTCTCCTCACTCAGCATCCTCCTGTGAGTCACCTTATCAAAGGCCTTTTGGAAGTCTAGATAGATAACATCCACTGGGTTTCCCTGGTCTAACCTACTTGTTACCTCTTCAAAGAATTCTAACAGGTTTGTCAGACACGACCTCCCCATACTAAACCCATGCTGACTTGTTCTAATCCGACCCTTCACTTCCAAGAATTTAGAAATCTCATCCTTAACGATAGATTCTAGAATTTTACCAACAACTGAGGTTAGGCTAATCGGCCTATAATTTTCCATCTTTTGTCTTGATCCTTTCTTAAACAAGGGGGTTACAACAGCGATTTTCCAATCATCTGGGACTTCCCCTGACTCCAGTGACTTTTGAAAGATCACAACCAGCGCCTCCACTACTTCCTCAGCCACCTCCCTCAGAACTCTAGGATGTAGCTCATCGGGGCCAGGAGATTTATCAATTTTTAGACCTTTTAGCTTTTCTAGCACTTTCTCTTTTGTAATGCCTACCATACTCAACTCTGCCCCCGACTCTCCTTAATTGTTGGGATATTACTCATGTCTTCCACTGTGAAGACTGACGCAAAATACTTATTAAGTTTTTCAGCTATTTCCTTATCTCCCATCACTAGCCTTCCAGCATCAATTTGGAGCAGCCCAATGTCTACTTTTGCCTCTTGTTCATTTCTTATGTATTGAAAGAAACTTTTACTATCATTTCTAATATTACTGGCTAGCCTACCTTCGTATTTGATCCTCTCCTTCCTTATTTCTCTCTTTGTTATCCTCTGTTTGTTCTTGTACCCTTCCCAATCTTCTGATTTCCCAGTGCTCTTGGCCACTATATAGGCTGTCTCTTTTTCTTTGATACATTTCTTGACTTCCTGTGTCAGCCATGGCTGTCTAATCCTCCCCCGGATAATCTTTCTTTTCTTTGGGATGAACCTCTGTATTGAGTCCTCAATTACACCCAGAAACTCCTTCCATTGTTGCTCTACTGTCTTCCCCGCTAGGCTCTGCTTCCAGTCGATTTTCGTCAGTTCCTCTCTCATGCCCCTGTAATTACCTTTATTTAACTGTAACACCATTACATCCGATTTTGCCTTCTCTCTTTCAAACCGCAGACTGAACTCTACCATATTATGATCGCTGCCTCCTAAGTGTTCCCTTACTTTAAGGTCTTTTATAAAGTCTGGCTCATTACATAGCACTAAGTCCAGAATAGCCTGCTCCCTTGTGGGCTCCATCACAAGCTGTTCCAAAAAGCCATCCTGTAAGCATTCCATGAATTCCCTTTCTTTGGATCCACCGGCAATATTATTTACCCAGTCCACCTGCATATTGAAGTCCCCCATGATCACCGTGACCTTGCCTTTCTGACATGCCCTATCTATTTCCTGGTGCATCTTGCACCCCTGGTCCTGACCACTGTTAGGAGGTCTGTACATAACTCCCATTATGGTTTTTTTGCCTTTGTGGCTCCTCAACTCCACCCACACAGACTCCACATCCTCTGACCCTATGTCATTCAGTGCTATTAATTTGATTGCATTCTTAACTAACAAGGCAACCCCACCCCCTCTGCCCACCTCCCTGTCTTTTCGATAAGTTGTAAATCCTTGGATGTTTAACTGCCAGTCCTGAACCCCCTGTAACCACGTCTGTGATTAGATCATGCACCGGTCAGGCTAGGAGAAGCCAGCCAGTGGGCATTCCACTAGGATCACCACCTGGGACAGTGATGACCCTCCTGCTTGAAGCTGCTAGTCAGAGGCTGAAAGTCACAGAAATGGAAGCAAAGGCAGGGAGTTGGTTCACTCACACATTGGCCACAGGATTTTTGACCAGTCAAGGAAGCAGCCAGTGCTTTTGCCACCCGGGAGCAGAGTTAATGGTGGTGGTGATGTGACAAAGTCTTCAAGGGTCTCAATTATTGTTGTATTGGGTAGATGGTGAGGACCCCGTTTCCCTCCCCCCTCCCAATGGCAACCTGCCCAACCATGTTCCCTCCTAAAATTTTTCTCGCTGCTTTTCAGGAGGCGAAGATTCCACCCGTTGTTTCTCCCTCTACCGAGGCTCCTGAACTGCTGATTATTTACAGATCTTTCTGTTACTATCACTGGCAGCAACTAATGGATCTCCATGTTATTCTGCATACATGGGAATTCCCAAAATTACTGTCAGTTTCTGTATAACACTGATAGTCTCATCACTGTTACCAAAGCAAAGACCATGTGAAAATAGTTCTAAGTTTCTACAGATTTAGTTATGAGCTTTCTGATTAGTTCGACATTGACCCTCTAAATATTCTGACTGAATTGAATGTTGATTTGTTCTTGCTACAGATAAAAACATGATGCAAGTAAGGGCCCAAGGGAATCCAGGCAAAGTGATACACTGGATCCAAAACTGACTGAGGCTGAAAATAGAGGCTGATGGTAGAGGAATAATTCTGCGACTAGAAGTCTATTTCCAGTCAGTGTTGGGGCCCTTGCTGTTTGTGATGCACATTAATGATTTGGACTTATATATGAAAAGGGGTATGATCAGAAGTTTGTGGATGACACACAAATTGGTAGGGTGGTAAAAATTGAGGAGAAGAATAGCCGTAAACTATAAGAGAACATCAATGGACTGGTCAGGTAGTCATCCAGCAGTGGCAAAAGGAATTCAACCTGGAATAGTGCTAGGTAATGCATTTAGTGAGGCTGACAAGGCAAAGTGTACATAGTGAATGCTGGGACCGGAACACATACTGAAAATCAGAGGGACCTTAGTGTGCATGTCACAGATCCCTGAAGGTAGCAAGGCTTGTGATAAAGTGGTTAAGAAGGCATATGGGATACATGCTTTTATTAGTGAGGTACAGAATAAAAGAGCAGGGAGGTTATGCTGGAATAACCCCACTGTATAAAACACTAGTTCGGTCACAACTGGAGTACAACAAAGGAGTTCTAGTCATTCAAAAAGGTGCAGAGGAGATTTACCAGGATGCTAGAATGCCTGAGCCAGGAGGAAAGGTAGGAAAGGCAGGAAAGGCTAGAGTTGTTTTTCTTGGAGTAGTAAAGATTGAGAGGGTACTAGATAGAGGTGTACAAGGTTTTGAGGAGCATAGGTGGGATGGATACAAAGGCACTGTTTTCCATTAGAAAATGGGTCAATAACTAGGGGCCAAAGATTTAAGGTAAGAGGTAGGAGACTAAGAAGACAGTTAAGGATAATTCTTTTCACCCAAAGGACAGCAGGAATCTGGAACTCAGTGCCTGAAAGGCTGGTTGATCATAAATACTTGTAATATTTCAGTAGCATTTACATATTCACCTGGAGTACCATAGCCTCATGGGTTATGGGCCAAGACCTGGAACGTGTTATTAGTGTAAATCAGACTTTTGTTAGTGGGGAAAGATTTGATGGGCAAAATGGCCTCCTTCTGTGCTGTAAATGTCCGAGTCTATAAGATAACCCTTTTTCATCCAGTGATTATAGTGCTAAGCAAACATGGAAAACAGAGGTAGTCTTAATTTACATTCATAACACCTCCAGCACGTTACCACCCTGGGACCACCAGCATTATCTACTTTCTTTATCACAGACTCTCGATGCTTTATTTGTTAGACATCCTCATTTCATATTTGGCACTTCCCTTCCACTTGCCCACAAACTCACACTGAAATTTGTACCATGTCTCCAATTCTCATACTGCAGCCAAACCCATTGAAAAAAGGAACAATAATTCAAAAGCTTTAAAAGAAATTCAATGCTTGAAAAGCTGTCAGTCTTTCTCTTGCTTACCTTCACCCTGAAGGAGACACTTGCTGGGATCAAGTGTCTTTGTGACAATGATTCCGAATACCTGAAATCCATTGCATTGTCCTGCTTTCTCCTGTTGCTGGAATTGTATTCCATCATCCTCTCTGGGTTGAGTGCTGTAACTGGTCTTATTCAACAGTTTCAACCGGTTGACTACCACACGTTTAGTTAGTAGGATTTCCACAGGAGAACCACTGGTGAGCAAGTGCTCGGTGAAATCCACTCCAGTCTTCATATCTGCCAGGATCTGTTGCAACTGGATCTGCTGAAGATTCAGGGAGTTCTCCTTCTGGATCCTCAGCTCTTCCAGTTCTTTCAAAAGGCTGCTCCGATGTTTCTCCAATGCTTTGATATAATCCTCTGTAAACTTATTAATTTCTTCAGTTAAGGTTCTTAGTCGCTTTTGCACCAGCTGCCTTGTATCTGCAATCTTTTGCAAAGTCTCCTGCAATCCAGCAATATGTGGCTGTGTTTGCTTCAGAAGCTGCCTGATGAAGCTGCCATATTTGTTAATGACACTAGCGACAAAGTCACAGTTGTGGTCACGGTGATCCACCATACAACAATCCCTGCACACCAAACAATCACATGTCTCACAAAACAGCCTCAACTCTTCTGCAGGGTGAACAAAGCACATGACGGACTTATTGACTCTCTCATTTCCACCTTGTAGGTCTGTAAGGGCCACTGTGTTGTGAGAAGCAGTCATCTTCTGCCTCCTGCAGGGGATGGATGGATTTGTTTTACGGTTTAAATAATATGACAACCAAGATTTAAAAATACTTTAAATTACATGCATTTTTTAATCTAAAGAAAAAGATCATAACTCATCATTGTGTTCAACAAAGATCTATTTTGCTGAGAAAGAGAGAGACCCAGCCAAAAGAATAAATTATTGTGGCTGACCAAGGAAGTTATAGATTGCAGTAAGTTGAAAACAAAAATGTAAAATGCTGTGGAAGTTAGTGGTTGGCCAGAGGTTAGGGAAGGTTTACAAACAAACCAAGGGAGATTGTGAAAAATTTCAAAAATAACGAAACTAAATGCAAAACACAAATACAAAAAGACAGTAAGAGCTTCCACAAGTGAATTAAACAAAAGTGAATATCTTAAGTAAATACTGGCATATTACAACATTATCAATGGAAAACTAGTAAACGGATGAGACTTGGAACCAATATGTCGATTCTACCTTCTTGTGAAAAGACAACTAGAAGCATCTTCATAGTAGAAGAAAATCAGGAGGCAAAGGGAGGGGGGAAATTTAAGACAATCACTGGAGCAAAAGTAATAGACAAACTCATGGGACGAACAGCTGACAGAGCCAAATTTCCTGTAGAGATAACAGATGCACTGATTGTAATCTTCCAAAGTTCCCCAAATTATGAAAATCTCCCAGGTGATTGGAAAATATCAAATGTCAAACTCCTAACCAAAAGAGGAGGGAACAGAAAGCTGGAAAATACAGGCTAGTTAGTTATATCGGATAAATTTGGCTAAAGTGTAAAATGGGAGAAATCAGAGGTTATCCACTCTGCTAGGAAGAAGAGCAGAACATTTTTTTTTAAAAAAAAGGAAAGGTGGCAGAATGTTGCAGTAGACAGAGATCTGGATGTCACCATACGTTAGCATGCAGTTACAGCAAATAAAATAATGACGATTATTGCAAAAGGGTTGTAGTATATAAGTAAGTAGGTATTGCTGAAACATTTCAGGGCACTGGTGAGACCACCCTAGAGTACTGTCGTAGAGTTTTGGACTTCTCATTAGAGATATAGATTTCATTGGAGGCAGTTCAGAGAAGGCTCACTAGGTTAATTGTTGGGACAAAGGCCTTTAATGATTCACTCACAGGACATGGGCATCACCACCCAAATCAATGTCAGAGAATTACTTGCAATGATTTCTCTTCTTGGTCCATTACTATCACCTCTGGCGCTCCTTGGCAATCTAGACCTGGCTCCTTCCGATCCTTTACCAAGGGCTGTCAGTGAGTAAATCACCCAAATAGTGAGACCCAGCTTTACCACACCACCACTTCTCTTGACCTCTCCATGTTAGACTCTGTTCACAGCCAGTGCTGGTTGCGTGGATATTTTCTCCATGTGAATATTACAAAGTCCAAAACCTTTGCATTCAGTCCCTGAATATAACTCCACTCTAGTACCCAACACCGTCTAAGGGTGTAACATTAAACCAGATGTACACAACCTCAGTGTCACACCTCAGCTGAGATCAGCTTCTATCCATGTATGCACACTATCATTCAGACTGTCTATCTCAACGTCTGTAACATCATCTGACCCCTGCCACTGTTTCAGCTCAAATGATGCAAAGACCTCATTCATCTCCTTTGTTACCCTGAGGTTTCACTATTTGAACTCAGCTTTAACGAACCTCCCATTCACGTTCACCCCAGTGATTTCTGGCCTACTTTGGTTCAGGATTAAGCAAAACCTATTTCAAAGTGGACCTCGTTGCTTTCAAACCACTCCATGGCCTCATCCCTCCTTATCCCTGCAAGCTCTTCTAGTCCCATCTTCCTGATCGCCTCTAATTCTAGTTTCTTCCCTTCAGCATCTCCAGTTTTAATTGTTCCACCATGGTGGCTGTGCCTTCAGCTGCCTAGGCCCTAAACTCTGGAATTCAATCTCTACCTTGATTTCATCATTTAAAAGACTCTTCAAAAATAAATCGTGCAAAGTTAATCAAAGTAATTTATTTGGTCAAGTATTAACCTGCCCCTGTGAAATGTCTTTGAGTGTTCTGCTATATTTATATCAAATAAAACAAAGAACTATTGATGCTGGAGATCTGAAACAATAACAGAAATTGCTAGAGAAACTCAGCAGGTCTGGCAGCATCTGTGGGAATAGAGCAAAATTAACATTTTGAGTCACTAGACTTGAAACATTAACTCTGCTTCCTTCCCATGGACAGTGTGAGACCTGCTGAGTTTCTCCAGCAATTTCTGTTTTTGCTAAGTGCAAGTTTTTCTTATAATTAAAAAAATTTTTTTCTCCAGTTATAGAGTCATACAGCATGGAAACAGACCCCTCAGTCCAACTCGTCCATACTAACCAGACATCCCAATCCGGCCTAGATAACAAGGTGTGGAGCTGGATGAACACAGCAGGCCAAGCAGCATCATAGGAGCAGGAAAGCTTGATGTTTCGGGCCTAGACCCTTCATTAGAAAATCCGGCCTAGTCCCATTTGCCAGCATTTGGCACATATCTTTCTGAACCCTTCCTATTTTTCTACCCATTCAGATGCCTTTTAAATGTTATAGAATCATTGAATCCATACTGTGTGGAATGAGGTCATTTGGCCCATCAAGTCCACACCAACTCTCCAAAGGAGCTTCCCACCCAAAGGCATGCCTCATACCCTATCCCTGTAACCCTGCATTTCCCATGGTTAACCCATCTAGCCTGCACATCTTTGGACTGTAGGAGGAAATCTACACAGACACCGGGAGAATGTGCAAACTCCACACTGTCACCCAAGATTGGAAGCAAAGCCAGGTCTCTGGTGCTCTGAGGCAGTAGGACTAATCACTGTGGTGCCTTAATTGTAATTATACCAGCCTCCACCACTTCCTCATTCCACCCACACACCACTCTCTGCCTGTAAAAGAAAACTTACACCTCAGGTGTTTTTAATTCTTTCCCATCTCATGTTAAACCTCTGCCCTCTAGTTTTGAACTCCCCCCACCTTAGGAAAAAGACCATGGCTATTCACTCTATCCACGCCCCTCATGATTTTATAAAGCTTTATAAGATCACCCCTCATCCTCCGACGCTCCATGCATAAAAAAAATCCCAGCTATTTAGCCTCTCCCAATAACTTAATAGTTCATTGGAATCACTGTTTGACAGACCCAGTAAACAAAATGTAAATGAAGACCAGAGATAATAGGAACTGCAGATGCTGGAGAATCCGAGATAACAAGGTGTGCTCCTATGACGCTGCTTGGCCTGCTGTGATCATCCAGCTCCACACCTCGTTATCTCTGTAAACGAAGACCAATTACATCCCAATGACCTGGGTTTTACCTGTGTGCTTTGGAGCAGAAGTCACAGAGATTTGTTGAGCAGATGGGACACCTTCTTTCAGCATTTCCATCGTTGCAAAGATCACAGACTATCCGGTAGTCAGGTCTGTTCAGACTCTCCAGGAAAACTTCATTCTGCATTAGATGGTTACTGGTCAGTTCTCGCAGGCCAGCAGCAGGTACGTTCACTTCGTAGTCGCAGGCTGGACACAGGATACAGGTCCTAGGCTCGGTGCAGTCGAGTGACCCAGATTCACCCTCTCGCCGAGTTCTGGGAATTGAGAACTGTTCCAACCCTCTCACACAGTCCAGGCAGAACGTATGAAGACAAGGCAAGATCCTTGGATCAGTGTAAGTGTTTTTACAAATCGAACACTTTGTCCTGCAGCTCTTTGGTGATTCTGAAATTGGTGCAAAAGTGTTTTCCTGACTCGCCGACATTTTTGGATCTTTTACACACAACTAAATCTAATTCAAATTCCTAAGTGCTATGTATAGTAAACATCTCAAAACCAAAAACAAAACCTTAAGTATTTTAGTTGGCGTATCAACAGTTAAGATCTCAAGTGTTAATTATTTCTCCTTTTTACTTATTCCAAAGCTGCCTATTGGTCAATAGGCTCGAAAACTTGCATTACATTTTTTTTACAAAAATCCCAGTCCATTCAAATAAGTGACTAAAAAGTTGAAGACATGTTGCCAGTCACAGGATTGATTTGTACTTCTAATTTGAATATAGGATCAGACTTTGTCGTCAATTGATTAAAATTGCTGTATTTCCAAAGAATTTGTTATCAATCATTAAACTATGACAGTGATTGACACTATTGTGCGGACCACCATATAATACGAAACAGCCGATTTCCCGTCAGCTAAACATAAATCAACCCAGTCTCGACTCGTAACACATTCCCTGCTATTCACTCAACTAGAAACACCAACTCCCCCCAACTTTCCATAAGTTTGTTTCTTTCGGTTTTCACCATTGTACAACATTGTTTAAAATCCGAAAAAAGAACACTGCTATTCCAGAATAAAGTTTCGAACACAAACTATTCAATCAAACTCGTCACTTTCTGTGTCTCCCCAATTTCCTTTGTGATTGACAGCTAAGCAGTCCAACCAGCAGTTTCCACACTCAGGTCAATCCCAGGAAGTGCACGATCAATGCTCAAGAGTTTGCCGTGAGGCGTTTCGAGCAGAAATGATTGGAAGGTGCTGCCAATGCCGGATCGGAGGATAAGTGTTGGGGAGTCTGCCCGTTTTACATCGTGTCATGCGCGTTCACAAGTCTGTCAAACTTGCACAACCACAAAATACTGAAAATGTTGCAAATATTTCGGAACATCTGTGCAACGAACGGAGAAATCAACATGTCATTAAGTGGCAGCTTTAGCTCAGTTACTAGCACCCACATCCTTCAGGTAGAAGATGAACACAGCAGGCCAAGCAGCATCACAGGAGCAGGAAAGCTTGACGTTTCGACCTTGTTATCTCAGATTCTCCAGCATCTGCAGTACCTATTATCTCCTTCAGGTAGAAGATTGAGTTCAAATCAAACTCTAGGAGATCATCTCAGGCTGTCACTTCAGGGAGGGAGTGTTGCCCTGTTTTATCCATCTTTCAGATGAAATGGTAAACCAAGGTCCTATCTACTGTCTTGGGGATGTAAACAATTCCATTTCGCATTTTTGTAGTAAGAGTGGAAACGCTTGCAGGCATACAGCACTTCATCACAAATCACTTTACAGTCAATGTAATATTTCTAGATTGTAGTCATTATATTAATGTAAGAAATTCAGCAACCAACATGCTTCCAGCAAGAACCCATAAATCACAATTTAATATTGATCTAATTGACCAGGATATGTCTCAGGACTCCTATTTAATACACCAACAAAAACAAAGTTGCTGGAAAAGCTCAGCAGGTCTGGCAGCATTTGTAGCACCTTCCTAAGGGTCAGCGGATCCGAAATGTTAACTCTGTTTTCTTTTCCACAGATGCTGCCAAACCTGCTGAGCTTTTCCAGCAACTTCACTTTTGTTCCTGATTTACATCATCCGCAGTTCTTTTGGTTCTTATCTCCTATTTAAATCTATTTGTGCTCACGCTTTGTGCCTAATTCGATGCGCACAGTATCTCAGTCATGCCTTTTCACAGAGTTCCTCTTCAGCCAGAGCTAAAGGGTCACAGTACTCCTTGTTGTAATAACTGTTGAGGGATAATTATTGGCTTGTCCAGGAGGATTACTCCCCAGCTCTTCTTCTAGACAGCACCATTGGTAGAAACTTCCCGGTCCTGAACAACGTGAGTATTGATGAGTCAGTTGGGAAAAAGCAGAAATTAGGTTCTTGAGACCCAGAAACAGATTCAACAACTAAGTTTTGAATGGCGAGAAAAGAATCTTGTTACTGAGCAGTTAGAAGTGTACTTACATTTATTTGTATACAGTAGCATGACATTACTAACTCACCTCACAGATATGTAGTTTCCTTTAGTCCCAACGAATGGATGGAAACTAGACAGAACAAGTCCCCATATGAAAGTCAGAACAGTAACCTGGTGATTCCATCTTGCTGCTTTTTCCTCTCGGCCTCCATCATGGACAGCATTCCCCCAGCATCTCACAGCGTGGTCCATAAAGCTCCAGAAGCTTGACACCATCCAGCAAAGCAACCTGCTTTATTGGAACCCTATCTCACAGCTTCAATATTCACTCCCTATACAGGGACACACAATGTCAGCAGCGTGTACTACAAAAGGTACAGCAACAACTCTCCACAGATCCTTGAATAAAACAATATAAAAAAAAACAAAGAAATGCAGGTATTGGAAATCTGAAACAAAAACAAATTTCTGGAGAAACTGTTGTTCAAAACTGTTCTGAAGAAGGATCACTGGACCCAAAATGATCTGCTGAGTTTCTGTTTTTGGCTTCAGACATCACCTTCCAAAAATCAGCAATTTCTACAACCTGGATGTACAGAGTCAGCAGATACATGCGAACCCCACTGTTTGCAAGTTCTCCTCCAAAGCTGCTCTCTAAACTGACTTTGAACTATGTCAACATTTCTTCATTATCACTGGTGAAAAATCGTGCAAATATGTCCCTAACTGCATTGTAGACATATCTGCAACAAATGGACTACAGTGGTTCAGAATTAAATCCAGTGCTACCTTCTCAAGGGCATTTTGGGATGAGCAGTAAGGGCTGATCTAGCCAGCTTTGCTCACATCATATTAATATAGAAACATGAAAATAGGAGGAGTCAAAAATTCAACCCTTCAAGTCTGCTTTGTCATTCAATATGATCATAGCTGATTATCCAACAGTGCCCTGTTCCTGCTTTTTCCCCCTTGCTCTTTGATCCCACTAGTCCTAAGAATTATATCTAATTCCTTTTTGAAAGCATTCAATATTTGGGCCTCAACTGCTTTCTGTGGCAAATAATTCCACAGGCTCACCACCCTCTTAGTGAGGAAATTTCTCCTCATCCCTGCCCTTCATGGCCTATTCCATATCCTTAAACTGTGACCTCTGGATCTGGACTCCCCAGTCATCAGAAACATCTTTCTTGTGTTATGCTGTCTTGGCTTGTTCAAAATTCAGAGGTTTCTTCTAAACACCAGTGGATATAGTCATTAACCAATCCAGTCTCTCTTCAACCCTGCCATCAAAGGAATCAGTCTGGTAAAGCTTTGTTGCTCTTTCTGCTTAGCTAGAACACACTTCCTCAGACAAGGAGGCCAAAACTGCACACAATGCTCCAGGTACAGTCTCACCAAGTCCCTGTACAATTGCAGTAAAAACCCCTGCTTCTATATTTGAATCCTGTCACTATGAAGGCCAAAATACCATTCACCTTCTTCAGTGCCTGCTGCGCCTGAATGTTTACTTTCAATGACTGATTTTGTTGCATTTCCCCATTTCCCAATTTATTGCATACAGATAAAATTAGCTCATTAAATGAAAGACTATTAGTTAATTAAAGAGAAGTAGAATTGGACAGCAAATTCTATTCTGGTCCTCCCTGCACATATTCAGTTACACATGAAAATCCAAATATTCCTGACCAGGTTTCTGCCCTCTTATGTAAATATTGCTGCATCTATACAAATTTGGTTGGGGACAATGTTACTCTGTATTTTGTTTTATAGCCAAGAACTCGTTAAGACACTAAATGCATGCAGTTTATGTGAACGATTATTTTCCAGGTGTCTCTTTGATTAACTTGTTACATGTTTCACATTGGTGGCAGCTTGAAAACCATTGCGTGGATCTTGCCTGCCTGTAAACTCTCCACTTCGTTAGATGCAAAGGTCACCAGGGTTGACCCAGAAAGTTCACAAGTTTTAAACGCTAACGATGTTTGTCATATAGCTTCTCACTCCTGCTAAGTATGTCAAAAGATTGCACACTTTTAAGTGGTTGGATCCACTCATCAACCACAAAGCTAATGAAAATGTTCTTCGGCTGAGCTTTTCAGCATTGTATTAGAAAAATATACAACTGCAATCCACAGTCCAGACACCTCTATTTATATTAACCTTTCTGCTCTTTGAACTCTTTTTGATATGGACTTTGCATGCTTATGGTGCAGTCACATTTTTAACCAAAATGCACAGTTTAGGTTTACAATATATTTACACAATAAGAGATTAGATTAAGATACTAAATACAAACAATACGATGGCCTAATTAATAGAAGAGCGTTCCATTGCACCACCATATCCCCAACCTATCGCATTTCCAAATGGCAGATAACATTACCATGCACTCACTGAAGAAGATAACATGTTCAAACTACACAGCAAGACTTCCTCTTCACAAAAGTGAATAACGGGAAGAAAGTGAAAGTATTTGATTTTCAGTTATTTTGTTGGAAAAGTAACTGGATATTTACCCAATTAAGAGTGTCAGTTATTGTTACATATAGAAAGCATTTTACCATTGGAATAGGAGACATGCTTTAACCATATACATGCTGAAAGCTGACATGGATGTTATTCTTTGGTAAACTAAAGAGAACAAAGGCTTTAAAATGTTCTTAAATTTCCTGTTTAGTTTTCTGATGATTCATTCTATCTTTTAAAGATTATTTGATCCTCTTAGTTTCTATATAATGAGAACCTGGATCAAGAACCTTTGTCCACGTTGCACTGATTCCTTTGAATTAATGCAGATCCTAAAATTTTGTTATCTATGTGGAAATGGTATTCAACAAAATATATAACCCAACCTTACACAGATTGTTAAATGACTAATGTGCCTTTTCAGGTTTTATTAATCAAACTAAATCTCTTAGAACAGATAATAATGTAAATATACTTGCATTAATGTTAGCCAATCTACCAATAAATGAATATTAGGGCTTTTTTGGCTGTGAAATTAATGATAATAGTAACAACACTAGTCTTATTCTGCACAATTCAGACGTTGACCTCTCCACAAAATTAAACTTGAAAGTCTGGACGTTGCTTCCTATGATATTGCTACATCCCTGTAAAATTTACAAAAATAGTATCTCACTGGCTGGATTCACAATTAAATGTGTGGAATAAAATGAAGTTGCAGTACCTGGTACTTGCATAATAAATACGGATTAAGCCCACAAGAAAGAAATGGACCTCATCCATTTGAATCTAAGTATCCTTCTAATGACGTGGTAAGTTTTATTTTAATTCTAACTAGCCCTGAAAATTCAGTTTTTCACGAATGTGGAGCCATCCCTTGAGGTTATCGTTATTACTTGGGATTTAAAAGAAATTTAAATACTTCTGTAAGACCTTTTCTTTCTGAATTTTGGATTTTATCTCTTAATCTAATTTTATTGTAACCACTTGATTTTATTTTCTGTGTGTAATTTTAAAAGTAAATTAAGTATTCTAACTTATATTTCCATTCTTAGATTCTAAACCTCATCAGTTCAGATTGTTCATTTGTAAATGAGACTCTTGATATCTATTAGTTTATTGTAGATGGTTGTACATGAAAGATAAATAGGTCAGCAATAAGAATGCACTCCAGCCCTCCCCACAACACCCCACAACCCACACACACGAACCAAAAGTTCGTTGAAGGATTTCAAACCTAAATGTTGCTTTGCTTTCCTTCCAGCCACAGACAGACACATCACGTATCACCAGTGTACCGGTCTGTAAATAAATGGTGGTTATATATTAAGATATTAATTCAGTAATGTCAGTCATCACACTAAAAGTGCACCGGTTTAAAAAAATGATATTTTTTCATTGAGGTCCACTGTAGCAATGTTATGGTCAAACACATTGTCTTCGGGAATTGGTTATATCTGCAACTAGAACAGAAGCCTACAGCAGTGTAATCATCAGTGCAACAAAAAAATTAACAATGCAGAAAAATTGCAGTCAATAGGCACCAGTTGTAATTGAGAGTTTTCCAGAACACTCGATAAAGCCCAGCAAGATTTGTTTATGATGGAATTAGGTTCTTTACAAATGGAATTAATATTATCTCACCTAGTGTTTCAGGGCTATGGAAAAAGCCTGGGGAATAGGGTGTGCTGTGTTGCTGTTGCAGAGAGTCAGCAGAAACACGTTGAGCTGAACAGCCTCCTTATGTGTTATAACTAGTCTTGTATGTTCAGTAATAGCCTTCAAAGTAAAATTGGGTGAGTGTGTGAGGGAGAAAAACATTCCGGGATACAGGAAAAGAGTTAGATTCTTGTCTTCCTCTTTGAAAGAGTTGGCATGGACTCGAAGGACTGAATGACTTACTTTTCGGCTGCTCTTTTCCATGAAAAAGAGAAATGGAAATACACACAAATTTATCTTGATATTGGCATGCTGTGTGTGCTAAGTGCTGAACTTAATATTTCATTTCATGTTGAATACAAAATGGTAAGTCATGCAGTCAAGATGTTCTCAAAATTGGACAACCCAAAACTAAAACAATTCAATTCTTCAAGCAAAGGAATCAGTAATAGTTGTGTATTTAATCTGGCACTGACATGCACTGACCACTGGGAGCTGTATAGAACAGAATAGCAATTATCCTTAATTTCTCTGCAACAATTAAGCAGCACTGACGGTCATGCAGTTTTTCAAAAGAAAATTGTAGTTTGGGACAAAATGGCTAAAACAAAAAGATATGAAATGCTATTAGCAATATTTGATATTGGATACAATTCGAAATGAAAATTATTGCAATACTAGTCATTATTGTATATTAACAGCACAGCAATCCTACCACTGAACTTAAGGAACTACATATCTCCATCCCTTGTGTAAAAAACAATTTATCATAATCTGTTCCATTTCTTGTGCCTTTTATCCTGCATGCTTCAATTTTGCTAATACCCCAAATTTTGTACCTTATCCAAAAACTTCTGGAAGTCCATATACACAACATTTATTGCAATACCTTCATCAATTCCCTTTGTTGCCTCATCAAAAGAAACTCCATCAAGGTAATCATGCACAATTTGTCCTTTAGAAATCCAGGCTGGCTCAACTTTATTAGTCCAAGTAACTATTAATTTTCTTGCATACTTTCCAAAAGGTTCCCTTCACCTATATTAAACTGACTTGACCATGATTGCTAAGGTTATTTTTCTTACAATACTTGAGTGTAACATTTATAATTTTCTACTTCTTTGGCACCAGTTTTTGGGTAAATTACCCGGGTTAAGCACTGCAGATCTTTCTAGTACTTCCATTTGTTTAACCTTAACATTATCCCAAAACTTCATTCACCTTCATTGGCAAAGTCATCTTTTATAAATAAGCATGAATAGATCGCAAGCATTTTTTTGGCCTGTGCCAATTGTTTCCATTTTAGGCATGCAACGTAGGCTGTAAAGACCATATCTTTTCATGTTTCTGTATTTTTGATTTTGGACTGGAAGGTTCAAAAGCCAAGGATTTTCAAAGGATTGCTACATATTTTAAAAGCAAGTAATTTGACACTTATTGTAAGTGCTGTTTAAAGAACTGTTGGTTCAGATTGTGGGGGAAGGTCAAGTTGCAGACAAGTTAGAGACAACAATGTGTGACAAATGGAGATTTGGCCAGAAACATGTAGCAGATTATCCATAGAATCCCTACAGTGTGGAAACAGGCCCTTCGGCCCAACAAGTCCACACCGACCCTCAGAGCATCCCACCCAAAATACCTTCTGCTTCCCAACATTTTGTCATTGGCTCCCAGGTATTCTAACAGGTTGGAGGTGTGAATGTTTGGATAGAAGCCATAAAACATCTGGAAGTGAAGGAGATAACAAGGTGTAGTGAAGTGAATCACAGAATCCCTACAGTGTGGAAACAGGCCCTTTGGCCCAACAAGTCCACACTGAACCTCAGAGCATCCCACCCAGACCCACCAACCCTGAACACTATGGGCAATTTAGCATGGCCAATCCACCTAACCTGCACATCTTTGGACTGTGGGAGGAAACTGGAGCACCTGGAGGAAACCCACGCAGACATGGGGAGAATGTGCAAACTCCACACAGACAGACACCTGAGGCTGGAATCGAACCTGGGTCCCTGGTGCTGTGAGGCAGCAGTGCTAGCCACTGAGCCACTGAACCACCCTGTGAAGTAGAGTTGTTTTTGCTCTGCAGTAAAAAAAAATGCATCTCAAGCCTGCAAATAGACAGCTTACTTCCCTTCATCAGTTACTCTAAGCTATGAATTTTAAATAATAAGTCAGAGACCTTTAATAGTGTCAAACAGTTGCCCTGTGCCTCCTGCAAACAAGTGAGAAAACCAGAAGAAGGAAGATGAAGAAGCAGTGCTCTGATCAGGAGAAGGATCATCTCAGGAAGTCCTACAAAAAGGATCATTGTGCTGCCTTCCTGTCTTTCTCTCTGCCCATAATATCAATATATTTTGTATCTGTCTGTATATATAGGTGGGGAGTTTATTATTAGGCTAGAGTGTTAACTTGTAGAGGTGTAGATCAATGGCTCATAATTGCTTATTTGTAGTTAAAATCTATTTATTTGTAATAAAATGTAATTCTTGTTAAGTGCAGAAACCTGGGCCATGCTTTCTGTCAACCTGCATCTAAAAGAGAACTAAATTGGGGAATTCTACATTTTTAAAAAATCTTTAGATTTATGTCATCTCCAGGAATAATGGGGCTTGATTTCTAGTGTGCTACCACAGTGAGGCATAACAGGGCATAGATAAATTGTTTACATTTGTGGGAGAGGCCAAAAGTATAGGATAAATATAAGATAGTCACTGATAAATTCAATTAAGAATTCAGCAGAAACTGGCTTACCCACAGAGGGGTTAGTCTCTGGAACTTGTAACCACATGGAGTAGTTGAGGCAAATGTCAGAGGTGCCAATTATAATAGAAGCATTAAATTACAAACAGCGAATAATACATTCAACGAATGGGGAAAACTATAGCGAATGGTTTTCAACATAAAATGTTGAGGTTATGAGTTTAAGGTCAATAATGAGTAGACCAGGATACTTTCTAAATGATGAAAAATATTGGAGGTCCAAAGAGATTCAAGGTCCACATACACAGAACAAAACTGTCATAGTCTTGTACAGAACAGATCTCAAGGAATACTATCCTTTACGTCTGCCCCACTGTAGATCACAAATATTAAAGTACTGTACAGTGTGAAACAAAGTATTTTAAATTGTTCTTAAGGAGGGATGAACAAACTATTCGATGGACATGTTCTGTTACTTTAATCATCATAATACTAAGAAGATTTGAGATCGAAAATGATGCCCAAGTGCATTAATGCATTACAGCCTGGAACGAACTGGAGCTTCTCCAGATCTAATTATTCGCAGCTAATAGCATTGATTAAATATGTTCCTATGTGCTTTACATACTCTATATAAATGTCAAACAAAGCAATTCAAACAAGGACAGTTCCGAGCAGTACTGAACATCCAATTAGGTCTGTCCGAACAAACGATAGACGGCCGCCTTCATGTACGACCAAAGATCTACCATGAAATCCATCTAAAGTAGTGGACAAACATGCTCTAGTTTAAAATTAAAGAGCATGTGAATGTTAATAGAATTGATTTTCACATAAGTATTACTCAATTAAATTAGACTGCCTCATGTCATACTCAAAAGCGGATAATTTCTTTAAAATAACAGCAAGTTTATTTTTCTTTTGTTGTTGCTAAATGGTTGTTTTCGATTAATATAGGTAACATCACTATGGACAATATAAATATTAATCTATATTGCATATTCATCGCTAATGTGGTCAGAAGCACAATATACGTAATTAATTCTGTTTCTCTCTCTACAGATGCTGCCAGACCTGCTGAGTTTCTCCAGCACTCTCTGTGTTTGCTTCAGTTTTCCAACATCGGCAGTATTTTGCTTTCATTTTACTGGTTAGGTGAATGGTAAATGGGATAAGCATGTATATGGAGAAATGGCAGAAAAATGCTTCCAAGGATAACTCATCAGTAACTGAGGCGGAGCAGAGAAATAACCAACAATCTGGGCAAAATATAAAAAAAAAGTGAGAACATGGAAAGATGGAGAAACAACCGCAGGGTAAAAGAAACGAGATTAAAAGCAGAAACTGCCGGAGAAACTCGATTAACGTTTCGAGTCTACTATGAGCCTTCCTATATTGGAGTCGAAAGGTTTACAGTGCTTCCTTCTCCACAGATGCAGCCAGACCTGCTCTGTTAGAATGTGACACATTGAAACCTTTTGAACTTCTTTTTCCCGATCACTGAGAATATAAGAAGATTGGAACAGAGACAAAGACACCGGGTTAGGTTTTTGATATTCGCTTAGGATTTTAGACAGACAGGTGTAAGTGTTTCCATTGAGATTGGGATCGTAAAAGTACAAGAGGGCAGTGAGACGGACAAAACTTATTTTCCTCTCAGGAAGCATGGCTAGTGTTTTTATACGACTGTGGGGAGGTAGGTTGGATTGATTGTTACACTCTCAGATATACTAATGTACAAGAGGAAGGAGCGTGCTCTAAGTCCATTCATTAAATGGTACTTGTTCCTTTAGGAAGAGTTTAAAAGCACTGACACTCGGGAAGAATGTATGACAAATCTGAATTTATCATTTTGACAAACGAATCAATTTTAAGCCTCAGTTAAAAAGTGAAGAAGCAGAAGAATGGCTTAATAGGTTGTGAGTCCATAATCACAGCCGCTTAATCTCACCCTATGAACTTCATTTACAGGTAACTGGTTAATTCCAGTAATGATACACTACCGCATCTTTCTTGCGGCAATGGGTTTGTTTCTGCTCTAGTGGTGTTCAGCTCCCCAAGTGAACGGTCAGTGATTAGACTATTTAGCAGGGTTTTTTAAAAAAATGATAAACGTTTGCATCTCTTTGACTTTACTTCTTAAATGTTCTGGTGGCATTGTCAACTCATTGTCAACAAATAATGACATGGGACTTGTTAAATTTACAAGTCTTGTACGAATGGTTTGTCATGACAATTTCTTCGCTTAACAAAATACGTAAATGTTTGAGGCTTCACTTTGAAACCGTGAAATAATGGAATGATTCCAGATAAAGTTATGTAGAACCTGAAATTATTGTAAACAAGCTAGTTAGATATTGTCTACAAGCATTGATAACTGTCAACTTTCAGGAAATGTATAAATTATAGAATTAAATAAGCAGAGAGCATCACAATAGATTACTACTGGCATAGATTGAGATCAACAGTTATAACGAATACTTTAATTAAACCAATTACATGATGCTCACACCATGATTTTAAGCTCAGCTGGGCGAATCTCATCAACGTTCCTCATTTGTTAGCTTATGCTTATTTTGATGAATGCTAATATAAATGATTTATATTGGGAGAACAGTGGTTTCCCTTTAGTTTGCCAATGCAATGTTTTTAAAATCATGATTGATGGTATTGTGGAGCATTTTGTAGATTTTGAAGGGATCCTACATACAGAACACTTTGAAAATCAAAACTTTAAGCGTAATTTTCAATCGTTGATCTCGCTGTGTCTTGCATTTGCACAATGAATGTTAAAATTCTATTAGTTATAAATACAACTAAATGTCTGTCTGTTTCGACCAAAGGCAATAAGACACAATGACACATTTCATTTTTGAGTACAATATTAATCAAGGTTCATTTCCCAAATGGAGGTCCTCAAAATGGAAATTGGATTAAATCAGAATTATTTTGATTTAAATTATATTGTGCTCAGTGTTTGTGAAATGACTAGTCATCTGCAGACAAAAATATTCTATTGCTACACCTAACATCATCATGTGTTTTTGGAAGCAGATCGCAATCTTGAAACATTTCAGTTAACTTCAAATTCAAGTTATCTCTTCCTGATCAGCAGTTACTTCAATATGTTTTCTCCTAGTGTCCTAGATTCTACAAAATTGTCTTTTTTTGTACGTTTGTGAGCTTGAGGAGAAAATGCCATTTGCAGTCATTCTGTGCATTTCAGTTACCAATTTTATAATTGATTCATGAAATCGATAAATCTGATTCCATTTCACTAGAATAAATAAGAAGCAAACCACAAGAGAATGTAAAAGTTACCATTCAAATGCAGGTTTCACTTTCTCTTTTTCCAGCTTTACATCATCAGTAAACTTGGATAATTATACTTCATTTCCTCATCCAAGGTCTTGATATGAACAATAGCTGAGGTGCTTGACTTGCCAAATGCAGTCTGTCAAACCAACGATGACTATTTGCATTCTGTCCATGTTATCATATGACAGGTTATCACATGTTTCTCATGTGTAGCACCTAATTCGGTCATTTCCAAAAATCCACATTCACCTTCATCCTGCATCAATCCTTCTAGCTATATCCTCAAAAACTAATAATTTGTGGAACAGGTCTCCGTATTGTAAGAGAGATAATAGGAACTGCAGATGCTGGAGAATCCGAGATAACAAGGTGTAGAGATGGATGAACACAGCAGGCCAAGCAGCATCATAGGAGCAGGAAAGCTTGACGTTTCGGGCCTAGACCCTTCATCAGAAATGGGGAGGGGAAGAGGGTTCTGAAATAGATAGGAAGAGAGGGGGAGGCGGATAGAAGATGGATAGAGGAGAAGATAGGTGGTGAGGAGATAGACAAGTCAAAGAGGCGGGGATGGAGTCAGTAAAGGTGAGTGTAGGTGGGGAGGGAGGGAGGAGATAGGTCAGTCCAGGGAGGACGGACAGGTCAAGGGGGCTGGATGAGGTTAGTAGGTAAGAAATGGGTCTGCAGCTTGAGGTGGGAGGAGGGAATAGGTGAGTGGAAGAACAGGTTAGGGAGGCAGGGACAAGCTGGGCTGGTTTTGGGATGCAGTAGGGGAGGGGAGATTTTGAAGCTTGTGAAATCCACATTGATACCATTGGGCTGCAGGATTTCCAAGCGGAATATGAGTTGCTGTTCCTGCAGCCTTCGGGTGGCCCCGCTGTGGCACTGCAGGAGGCCCAGGATGGACATGTCGTCTGAGGAATGGGAGGGGGAGTTGAAATGGTTTGTGACTGGGAGGTGCAGTTGTTTATTGCGAACCAAGCGCAGGTGTTCTGCAAAGCGGTCCCCAAGCCTCCGCTTGGTTTCCCTGATGTAGAGGAGGCCACAACGGGAACAGCGGATACAGTATACCACATTAGCAGAGGTGCAGGTGAACATCTGCTTGATGTGGAAAGTCCTCTTGGGGCCTGGGATGGGGGTGATGGGGGAGGTGTACGGGCAGGTGTAGCACTTCCTGCGGTTGCAGGGAAAAGTACCAGGTATGGTGGTGCTGGAGGGGAGTGTGGAGCAGACAAGGGAGTCACGGAGAGAGTGGTCCCTCCAGAAAGCAGACAAGGGTGGGGAGGGAAAAATGTCTTTGGTGGTGGGGTTGGATTGCAGATGGCAGAAGTGTCAGAGCATGATGCGTTGGATCCGGAGGTTGGTGGGGTGGTACGTGAGGATGTCCATGTTATCCCAGCCTCACCATAAAACCTGCGGACAAGGGAGGTGCAGTTGTAGTATGGCGCACTGACCTCTACATCGCTGAGGCCAGGCGCCAAGCTCCAACACCTCCTCCTACCGCCCCCTGGATCATAACCCCACCCCCGAGCACCAAACCATCATCTCCCAAACCATCCACAACCTCATCACCTCAGGTGACCTCCCACCCATAGCCTCCAACCTCATCATTTCCCAACCCCACACCGCCTGCTTCTTTCTCCTTCCCAAAATCCACAAACCTGAATACCCTGGTTGGCCCATTGTCT
Organism: Ginglymostoma cirratum; assembly: GCA_024137785.1. Lineage (NCBI taxonomy): Eukaryota > Metazoa > Chordata > Chondrichthyes > Orectolobiformes > Ginglymostomatidae > Ginglymostoma > Ginglymostoma cirratum. The sequence continues at coordinate 4,823,764 of JAHRHZ010000032.1, forward strand.
CCGCCTGCTCCTGCCCCACCAAACTTATCTCCACCTATCTCGACTCCATTTTCTCCCCCTTGGTCCAGGAACTCCCTATCTACGTCCGTGACACCACCCATGCCCTCCACCTCCTCCAGAACTTCCAATTCCCCGGGCCCCAATACCTCATTTTTACCATAGACATCCAGTCCCTGTACACCCGCATTCCCCATGCAGATGGCCTAAAGGCCCTCCGCTTCTTCCTGTCCAGCAGGCCTGACCATTCCCCCTCCACTGACACCCTCATAGGCTTAGCCGAACTCGTCCTCACCCTCAACAACTTCTCTTTCAATTCCTCCCACTTCCTACAGACAAAGGTGGCCATGGGTACCCGCATGGGCCCAAGCTATGCCTGTCTCTTTGTAGGTAACGTGGAACAATCCCTCTTCCATACCTACACTGGCCTTAAACCCCACCTCTTCCTCCGTTACATTGATGACTGTATCGGCGCAGCCTCGTGCTCCCACGAGGAGCTCGAACAGTTCATCCACTTCACCAACACCTTCCACCCCAACCTTAAGTTCATCTGGACCATCTCTAACACCTCTCTCACCTTCCTGGACCTCTCTGTCTCCATCTCGGGTAACCATCTAGAAACCGATATCCATTTCAAGCCCACCAACTCCCACAGCTACCTAGAATACACCTCCTCCCACCCAACTTCCTACAAAAATGCCATCCCCTATTCCCAATTCCTTCGCCTCCGCCGCATCTCCCAGGATGAGGCATTCCACTCCCGTACATCTCAGATGTCCTTGTTCTTCAAGGACTGCAACTTCCCCCCTGCAGTGGTCGAGAACGCCCTTGACCGTGTCTCCCGCATTTCCTGCAACTCATCCCTCACACCCTGTCCCCGCAATAACAACCAAAAAAGAATCCCCCTCGTCCTCACGTACCACCCCACCAACCTCCGGATCCAACGCATCATCCTCCGACACTTCCGCCATCTGCAATCCGACCCCACCACCAAAGACATTTTTCCCTCCCCACCCTTATCTGCTTTCTGGAGGGACCACTCACTCTGCGACTCCCTTGTCCACTCCACACTCCCCTCCGGCCCTACCACACGCAGCACTTTTCCCTGCAACTGCAGGAAGTGCTACACCTGCCCCTACACTTCCCCCATCACCCCCATCCCAGGCCCCAAGAAGACTTTCCACATCAAGCAGATGTTCACCTGCACATCTGCTAATATGGTATACTGCATCTGCTGTACCCAGTGTGGCCTCCTCTACATCGGGGAAACTAAGCGGAGGCTTGGGGACCACTTTGCAGCACACCTGTGCTCAGTTCGCAACAAACAACTGCACCTCCCAGTCGCGAACCATTTCAACCCCACCTCCCATTCCTCAGACAACATGTCCATCCTGGACCTCCTGCACTGCCACAATGATGCCACCCGAAGGCTGCAGGAACAGCACCTCATATTCCGCTTGGGAACCGTGCAGCCCAATGGTATCAATGTGGATTTCACAAGCTTCAAAATCTCCCCTCCCCCTACCGCATTCCAAAACCAGCCCAGCTTGTCCCTGCCTCCCTAACCTGTTCTTCCTATCCCCTCCTCCCACCTCAAGCTGCACCCCCATTTCCTACCTACTAACCTCATCCCGCCCCCTTGACCTGACCGTCCTCCCTGGACTGACCTATCTCCTCCCTACCTCCCCACCTACACTCACCTTTACTGGCTCCATCCCCGCCTCTTTGACTTGTCTGTCTCCTCACCATCTATCTTCTCCTCTATCCATCTTCTATCCGCCTCCTCCTCTCTTCCTGTATATTTCAGAACCCTCTTCCCCTCCCCCCTTTCCGATGAAGGGTCCAGGCCCGAAACATCAGCTTTCCTGCTCCAATGATGCTGCTTGGCCTGCTGTGTTCATCCATCCCCACACCTTGTTATCTCCCTATTGTAAGGTCAGATTGACTCTGTATACTCATGATTTTCTAAGTGCAATGAAGTCATGTACCTATTGAATGAATCATGTATTTTCCATACCGTCTACATCACCTCAAGGAATATGCTCCACCCCGCCCCCAAGCCAGGCCCACAACCCACCATCTCCACCAACAACCCTTCAAACAGAAAAGTGCATAAAGAAATAGATGCAGAACATTTACGCACTGCATTGATAATCATTTCACCACATACCATGTTTAAAGAGCCTAATCCGCACCAGAATGTTCTTTTACAAATACCCCCAAAATTGAACGGGTCACACCCGCTACACCCGCATCATTCTCGCTGCGACTTGAATTTCCTGCATAATAACCAATAGTTCCAAGTGACCAGAGAGGCAGCATCATCCTCAGTAACATGGGCGCAGTTCTCAGGCTCTGGCTCTTGGTCTTAGGTAAGGATTCACTTTGATTCCAGCTAGAAGTCATTACAGTTAGACTTGGGTTCTGTGGAGCTAATGGTCCCATTTGTTGTCTTGTTAAGTTCCAGGGCCTGTTGTCCCTCTGGAAGTGATTGAGTCTCCTCCAGTTCTCTCCCTCCTGAGAGGACAGACAGCTCGGATCAACTGTCGCCTGATACCGGGAGAGGAGCGGGTTGATTTGGTGAACTATTATTGGCGTCGGGCAAGAGACGTTCCTGATTTCAGCAGCAACAAATCCAGGAACTTCGTGAAAAACAGCCCCCGTGTGTCCGTGTGTATGTCTGAGAGTTTTCTCATTATCCGGGAGCTGATGCTGAATGATTCCGACATTTACCAATGTGTGGTTCTTAGAGAGAAACCTCGGCCCTGGAAATACTTCCTGGGAAGTGGAACAACATTGAACGTCCAAGGTAATTGTGAAAGATCCTAAATATTCAGCAGGAAAGGTTGCATCTGGAAACAGAAACAAGTCACGGTTCAGATAAACGACCTTGCTGATAAACCGTTCACCAATTAAACCCCTAACTTCTTCCAGTTCGCACCAAAACACGCCGACCTGAGCCGTGACCTGTTTCTGTCCCCACAG
>JAHRHZ010000032.1:4831745-4895148 GCA_024137785.1 Ginglymostoma cirratum
GTCAAGTTTTCCTGCTCCTATGATGCTGCTTGACCTGCTGTGTTCATCCAGCCCCATGCTTGTTATCCACCTCATATGATCCTGATTTTGTGGCACCTCTTGTGTGGCAACTTATGCAATGTTTTCTGAGAATCTAAAGAAGTTAAGTCAAGGCAAACAAACACATTAATGAAATTAAATGCATCTTGGAGTCTAGTAAGTGGGGAGATAGGAAAAGTTGGGGTGGAGGAAAGTATTTATTTCCTTTTACTTTTCTATCCTTTCTGCCCTGTCAGAATTAGCTCTTGCTCTACTACAGGGGAAGGATTAGCTTTTTGCTGAGTATCTGGTGAGTGACTAACATCTATTCTATTCTTAATTTTAACAGTATAAATTCGTAGTAACATTACTAAAATATATCAAAAGGAATATAAGTGTATAACATAATTAAACAAATTTAAACAATTAAGGATTGGAGACCAGGTGAAATGTCAAGGCTGAAGTATGTGGGAGCCTCTGGATGCAATTGTGGCCCAGGACAAACACTTCAGCAGCAAGCATTTCAAGTTTTAGATGCTTTGGCTCAAAGTTTATGAGCTGGAGGCTGAAGGAACGTTACTGAGGTTCTTGGTATCAAGAATAGTCAAACCATTTAGGAAAGAGCCTTTGAATTTGGTCAGGGACAGGAATATGTGAATGTAAGTTTGGCGGGGTGTGGGGCGTCACTGATAAGGGAAACCAGAATGAAGTTGCGGCTCTGCAATTGCCCAATCTGTCTGAAGTGTTCTTAGTTTGTTTGGATGAATGCGCGGTCTGTATGTTCAAATTCAAAACTAGAGAGGAATATTTTGAAATTAGGGTCAGCTGTTTCCAACAGATTAAGAGATTATTTTTTAATCAGAGGATTGTGTAACTTTGACCTGACCTTAGAATGCGGATCAGAATTACCTTATTGAATGGTGGACTAGGCGTAGGGGACCAAACTGTGTATTTCTGCTACCATTTCATATGTGTTTATGAAAATCATGGCCTGGTTAATTGACTTCCTGTGAGAAACAAAAAAAAGTGATGTCAATCCATCAGCACTTTTTTTTCCTTGAAATCTTATTGCCCCCAGCACGAACTGTTCATTCTGTTCAACAACGCATAGAATTTCTAGCAAGATAAATTCAAATAGACACTTACATAACATCTAATTAATCCTAAATGATGATTTTAAAAACTCAGACAGTAATGGACATTTACCTCTCACCTCATATAAAGTACTACCGGTAGTCATTGTAAAACTACCAACCTAGAGTTTAATTCTTATTTTAAATTAATTAAATTGTGTTGAATTAGTTCTAAAATGTATATCTAAATTACTCTGCAGCACATCATATCTCAAAAGTGAGAAAACTTATAATTGAAAGGAATTTATTTTACAAATATAATGAACATACGAAAGCGTGTGGTACTTATATGACAGTATAGTGGCGTGTACAGTGCCGAGGTTGTGAGTTCAAGGTTCACCTGGAACTTTTTAAGGGCGGCACGGTGGCTCAGTGGTTAATACTGCTTCCTCACTGCGCCAGGGACCCGGGTTGGATTCCACCCTCGGTTGTCTGTGTGGAGTTTGCACATTCTCCGGTTGCGCATTCAACCGTGCCTCCGGTTTCCTCCCACAGTCTAAAGATGTGCTGGCTCAGTGGATTAGCCATGCTAAATTGCCCACAGGGTTATAAGGTTATAGGGGGATGTTCCGAGGTTCGGAGTGGACTTGAAGGGATTCTATGTTAAAATATAATGCAAATAGCATAATTGATACTATGTATAAATCTATCACTACATCGATAGCTAGTAAGGACAAAAGTGTAGAATTAAAGGTGGATGACTGGATACAGGTAAGTGTCTTCCAGCAATTCTTTCTAAAATAAGCAACTTTGTCAGTTTGACTGAAGGAATTTCCAGAAAAATCAAAGTGTGAAGTTTCAGATCAAAATATCCGTGTGCAAAAAGTAGTGCTCAGAGAAATCTGTTACATGCATGAGTATTTGTTATGAGATGCATTGGACAAGTCTGCATTGAGTAGAAATATGCTCAAATGGAGAGCTAATCAATAGCTGGATCTGTAGAGAAATTGTTGGCAGACTGAATAAAAAACTGAGCAGGTAGATAGTTGGACATTTAACCAAACAATAAAAGAAATTGACTAGTGTAGCAGCATATTGCTAACAGTCTTTTGAGGCCGAGGTTTGGAATTAATAGGGTTTTTATGCACTACTAATAGATCTTTGTTTACCTTAGATTGCTTTGTAACTCAGCAGTGAATATAATGCGGTATTAAGGTTTGCTAAAAGTTTCTGAAATTACTTTAAGTTTAAGAGAAACAACCGTAGCTTAAAGAGGTTTATGGTTTTTCTATGAGGTTTGAGAGTTCTATTAAGTTGTTTGACAAAGGTGCTTGAATGGCAATCGGCTCTGGAGAAGGGAGCTTATACTGAAACTAGATTACCTTGGAGTATAGAATTCATGATAGTACTAGACAAGAAGTTGTGATAAAATCCTGAAGAAATGGTTTAAAGTATGAAAAAAAATAACTCCAGGAAGAAGTTATCAGCATTTCCGATCTAGAAGTTAAAACAACAATCAAATTGACTAAGGTGTTAGAGAAAGGGATTCTGGTACAAGAACTGTATGCGTGATGTTTTTGAGTACTATACAAAATAAATTTTTGGGTGCAGTAACAGGGGTACGAAACAAAATTGATGTTTTTCTTCTCAAATTGTAAAGGAGTGTTTTGGGATTAATGAGGTTAGTTTCACTGTATCTAAAAATGTGTTACAAGTATATAGTTTGGTTTAATCTATTTATCTTGATTTTGTTTATGGATAAACTTGTTTTAAAGCAAAATCTCTAGCATTGTGTGCTTATGTTTCAGCGAGAGATAACTTTGTTACAGCTAAAACAAAATAAAGTAGACTTTGATCAAACAAGTCAGGTTTCAGTCTGGTTGCTGATTGTTCAAGAATAATATTGGTTGGGATCACAATACATTCCAAGCAATGTTAGCATGCAACTCATTCAATGTAAACAGATAAATTTACCACTGTGTTAACCTAGACCTATCGAACTAAATTATTCTTTCTAACGCACAAGTAACAGATTTACTTTCAGCACTACTTTGTATGCATGGCAGTTTCAAACTTAAAATTCACACTCCAATTATGAACATTTCCTTTTGTGAACCGTAGAATTTTGGCTAATACGGAATTTCCAGATTATTCTATTTATGGTATTATTCTATAAATTATTTTTAGATAATGATTCAAAAACTACATTTTTCAATGCCTAATTTTTAGGATCAGTAGTTTAAGCTTAGTTCTCACTGCTTTTACAATGACTGAAGGTTTACAAATGCTGGAAAGGTATCCTGTTTTAGTTGGTAAGTCTTAATAGAGAAAAAAAAACTATTAATACAGAGGAAGGGCAGGATGTTATTTTATGATCACATGGGGAAATAAATTGGCCAGATTGATGAGAGACTCAAAGTGTAACTGTGCGCTCTCCTTAAGATGCAATGAAACAGCTTTTTTGCCTACAAGTGTTGGTGCGATCAAATTTGTTATAATTAAATGAATAGCCTTAAATTAAGTATCATATTCAGATTACAAGCAGACGCACTTGTCTGAACATGAGTAATGTTAATATACTAGTTGACCAACGGTAACATGAGTCAAGTCCGTTAAAAGATGCTCAGATCATTTACTGAAGGATTGAGAGACACAAACTTCCGAATTAGCTATGATTGACCATAAATTACTCGGATTAATTAATTCAGTTATAGTAGTTGTCTCTGTGTACAAACAAAAGAATCAGAAATGTCTTAAATGTGAGATTTTTTTCCAACTTAACCTATTTTTCTAATCAACCTGTTCAGAGATGTTATTACACACCTCTGGAACAGGTGGAATTTAAACCTGAGCCTCCTGGTCCAGGGCAGCGACACTGCCACTGTACCTCAATATTGTCCCTTGTGAGTTAATATATTGTCAATCTGTTATCACAGCAACACGTTCTCACCCTATGAATTCCATTTCCAGGTAATTGGTTTATCCCAGCACACTACACCATCATCCTTGCAGGATTGAGTTTGTTACTGATGGCAATGATTTATGTTCACATTTTCTATTAAATGGTAAGTTGTTAAAGTTTAGCTTTGTTTGGAGATAAAAAAATTGCATGATTTTGTTTTATTCCTCAAAAGGTCTTGGGGCATTGAAAGTTTCAGTCCCACTGACAAATAATCAGGAGATCTGCATAAATAATAATACAAATTGATTTTTCTTACTAAATAAAAACCAAAAGAACTGCAGATGCTGCAAATCAGAGATAAAAGTAGAAATTGCTGGAAAAGCTCAGCAGGTCTGGCAGCAGTTGTGGAGAGAACTCAGAGTTAACGTTTCGGGTCGAGTGACCCTTCCTGAGAACAGAGGAAAGGTCACTTGACCCAAAATGTTAATTCTGATTTCCCTCCACAGATGCTGCCAGACCTGCAGAATGTTTCCAGCAATTTCTATTTTTGTCTCTGACTTTTCTTACTAGTTTTGAGCAAATTATTTATGACAATTTCATACTTCATAAACTCAAATCAGTCTCAGATTTCACTTTGTAACCTATTAAATAATGGAGCTACTGCAATAAGTTTATGTATAATGTCTATACACTGCTAATTGGTAAAATAATTTTCACCTGCAAGCACAGATAAATGACAACTTTCAGGAAATGTAGGTATTGGAAAATTAATAAAAACAGATGACCTCAATTGCTCACACAATATTAGCAGTTAAAGCAAAACACCTTTCTGGAGAATTAAAAAAAAAAACTCTGTATTTCAGTTGATTTGACCTCAAAATTCTTTTTAAAATCTAGGCTTGCACAAACTCACCAGCTTTCTTTTGTGTTGGTGCATATTCATTTTGCCAAATACTAATTGAAAAGTTTCAGCAGGACATAAGTTTAAGTCTTGGATAATATTAGGAAACTCAAAGATTGATGGTGTTTTGGGGTATTAGTTAAATTTGGAAGGGATCCTCCACACAGAACACTTTGAAAAGCACTGCTTTAAACAACGCAAAAGATTTACAAGTTAAAATCTTTCTGGATTTTACATGAATAATAAATTGCAAGATTTTATGTTGAGTGTGTTTCAGTCCTTTAGTCCAAGCAAAGAATCACATACCACTTACAATTAGAATATAAATCAAGTTCCCTTCCGCAAATGAGGTACACAATAGGGTTTGCATCAAATAAAAATTATTTGGACTTGTGTTACATTTTGGTGATTGTTCATACTTGTGCCAAACTAGTATCTTAAAATTAACTAGTCAACAATCCAACAAGACTCCACGTTTAATCTACCCCTGCATTTATACCTATCTCAGCTCATCTACTGCTGAAACCCTCAACCATGTCTGTGCTACCTCTAGACTTGATTACTCCTGGGTTGCCTCCCATCTTTTATCCTCCTTGAACTTGCAGCCATTTAAAACTCTGCTGTCCATGTCTTAATGTGCAGTAATATCCTTGCTGACTCTGACTCCAACATCTGTAGTTCTTGCTATCTCTTGCTGATTTATATTGCTTCTCAGTCAAATAGCATCTTGATTATCAAGTTTTCACACCGGTTTTCAAATCCATCCAAGGCCTTTCCCTTCCCTATCCTGGTAATCTCCTCCACCCTACAACTCAGATCTGCACTCCACTAATCCTGGTCTGTACTGCATGACCATTCGTTATATTCCACTCTTGGCGGCCATGTCTTCAATTGCCTATGCCATAAAAACTGAAATTGCCTTTCTATACTTCACCTCACTTCCCTCCACTAAAAGTCAACACAAAATGTACCTCTGATCTAGATTTCGGTGATTTGACGCAGTACTTGCTTACATGACTTGGTGGCATACTTTGTTTCACACTGCTTGTGTGAAGTGCCTTGGGGCATTTCATTACATTAAAAAAGTGCTATATTTCTATAGTTTGTTAAATTCACGATAGGTTAAAGAGTTGTTCTGCAGCTGAAGAAATATTGCAAGGACGAAATGGGTCAATTATTGAAATAAAATACGAATCACAAAGTCTTGTCCAAAGTTTTTTGCAAAAGGAGTCAAATTTATTTTAATGATAAATTTGCCATCTCACATTCAGTCTTTAGAGAACGATACATGCCAAGTTAAGCACGCATTCTGACCAAATGAAATCATTAGAAAAAATGTTTGCCTTGTGAACTCTTTCTCACGTTGATAAAAATAAAGTAGCCTTTGATTTTGAAACAGAAATCATGTAACAAATACTTGGCTTCAGAGATTGGGAAGCATTTTTGCAAAAGAAAAACTGATACACCAAATATAAACTTATACAGTAAAAGACTTTATAACTTGCACCATAATTACACAAGCATATTCATATTATGCTTGACAAAAATATGTTTCCAAAATACAGAAATGCTATTTCTCAAATGTATAACACATTGAGCTTTGACTGTATTTTGTTAGAATATAATTATATAGCAGGGCTGTTTTTCCTTTGAAGCTCAGACACCAAAGAGAATGCGAAGATCAGCCAGTGTAAGTTTAGTAAAGGATCCTCCAGTTCCGGATAAAACCTTTTTTGCTAGATCCTTTTTCTTCTCCTGAAGGTCAAAGATTTTCTCCTCAATAGTACCTTCACAGATAAACCTAGAGAAACACAATTTTCTTTATTAAAACTTATTTTTTTGAAATAAAAATTCTTTTCCATATCTTTCGTACTTATGTCTAATTTGCTACCAAACTTCACCACATTAGGTTATTTACAATAATTTTACACAAATTGATAAAAACAAGTTTTAACTTTAGTTGTAATTTGACCTGATCCACCTGAAACTAATGTAAATGGACAATGATTCAAGAATATTCTGACCCATATAGAATTCTGTATTTCCAGCGATAGTAGATTTTCACCTTATTGTGGAAGACTTTGTTCTTTTCAACAAAACCTGAAGTAGGATTTCCCGTACATGAACTCAAATTAACTTTTCAACTTAAAAAAATGAGAATGCAGGTACATAAGTGACATATGATTTTGGCACAAATTGATCAAACTGATCAATTGACGTAACTGATATTCCAATTTTCAGAGGAAATGATTTGTGAAGTAACTACTACATTATTCAGCCGATAAGGTCATAATGCACTGCATTATAGCTGATCTATGTCCAACTCTATTCATTTGCCTTGGCTTTGTATTCCAAATTTCCTGAGCTGAGAATAACCTATTGATCTCAGATTTAAAATTAAACAACTGTGGTAGAACCCACTGTTTCAGAGGGAGAATTCTGCAGTTCTACCAGCCATTGGGTGATGTGTTGTCTCCTGAAAAGCCTGGTTTTGATGTTATGGTCATCTTCCCATGTCTTAGACTCTCCAACCAGCAGAGCAGGTCTCTCTCCTTACTCTATCCATTCTTTTCAAAATTCTAATTTTCTCAAAATCTAATTATCATGTAAAAATGCATTTTCCAAGAATAGAAATCAGGCATATGCAAACATTAACCATAATTTAATATCCTGAGCTCTGGTAAATTTGCATTGCACTCCTTCTAAGGCCTTTATCAACATGTGCTATCCTGAACGGTACACTTTGTTCTTGATGTGGTCTAACCAAGGCTTAGACAGATGTAGCGAAACCTACTCCCCATTGTATTCTAGGCCCCTAGATAATGTGATTCCCATGCAAGTATGTATTCTGTTTTGAAACTGACCAGGAGGAACTGCAAGCTGACTGTCAAATTATCATCCCTCTCTCCAACCACAGGATTACTCAAGCTTTTGGAAACTTCTAAAGTTTATTTGGAATGGATGTGGCTAAGCAAGACCTTGTGTGGAATTCCACTCCTATCGTTAAGGTTTACTCCAGAACACAGGGACAATAAACTCCAAGACTCTGACTCCAGGTCTGCATGGATAACACCTGATACTATTGAGACTGGTTACCTGTAATGCAGTGCTAAAAACCCCTACTTTTTATTGTAGGTCAATTTTTTTTGTCCATGCAACTTAAGTTACTTTGTTATTGTGAAAGATCAAAATTACCTGCTAGGTTGTGTCAGTGGACATTCGTCAGTAATTAAACTACTCCAATTTTGAAATTTTTATTACTAACCCTGCCTGCCTTGAGGCAGTCTGCAAACTAGAAATCAACAAGATCATAATTGTAGAGAAACGCTGACAGACCTGGCCTCTTCAAGAAATAAGGTTTTTGGAGTTTTTTTTGAAAAGACTCAGAACCTATTCGAAACAAAATTTGGCTTACCTGCAACGAAATTGGAACCCTCACTTTAGGAACTATTAGGGCTGATTACATGGCCTGTGGAACAGTCCCTTACTTTGAATGACAGATTCACCTGGATTCTGATCTTGGCCAATTCAACTGCTGATTGGGAAAGATACCTAATTTACTGGACTTAAAAATTTAGCAGAAGTATGCTCCTTTTATTTCATTGTACTTTTTTGGCATGCTTATTGTTGTTTAGAAATAGTGAGAGATTTTCTGGGCAAGTGTGTGTGAGTGAAAATAAATAATACTCCTTGTTTAAATTCCATAAGGGCTGCTGAAGACTTTTAAGTTGATCACGTTAATGGAGGTTTGGAAACAGACACCAGCCTTATCGAAGTATTAAAACTACACTGCCTACGGAGGGGAAGGCAGGAGAATTGGGTTTTTCAGCCCATCCTTTTCTCCTGTCTAGCGAAATACAAAGGCCAAAATTCCTTTGACCTTTTTTGACCGAGTTTTACTTCAGCATAACATTTTAGCGAAGTACATAGATTCATCAAATTTCTTTGAACTGTCTGGCTTTTCAATACCTTTCCTTTCTAAAACAAAAAGAACCTTAATAATCCCTATCCATTAGGTTCAAAATACTTTGAAATCCACCTGTCACAATTTTGCAATTCTGTGGTCTGGTTCACAACTCACGGTACCAATATCCCCCTTGTTCACTGTAGTCACCTGCCACATCTGAAATTTAAAAAGGTCAGAATCACAGAGAACCACTGACAGTTGCCGTCAAAAAAGACAAGGTAAGCGCAAGGTAAATGTGATGCCAGAACGTTGAAGGGAAAAGGTGCCAGAGCACTGGCGTGGGATCAGATCTGGAATAAAGAAAGGGTGGGGAAGTCCTATCTGGAGCAGGCAAGGTGAAGAAATCAGATCTAGAGGGATTGCATCCCGGGCACTGGTGTGGAGTTCAGTGGTGTGGTGATTATGCGGGATGTCAGGGTTCAATTGGAGGGGCTACTGGGTCTAGTGTCAAGGGATTGTGGGAGGAGATTGTTTTGGGCTGAGGTGAGGTGGGGTCCCTGTTTAATCAGTTACTTACAAGGAAGACTAGGTTTAGCAATCTAACTTTTCTGGAGTATTAAATGAACTTTAGCAATAGAGACTCTGGATTCTCCTCTTTAAATGGATACTTCCAGTAGGTGTCAAGTGGGGGGAAATTCTCCAGTAGAATCTTCAATTTAATTTTCACGGCAATTCCACTGGAATGTGCTTCAAATGGGGATTTCACGGGGTCCCCTTGTGCAACTCCCATCTACCACTTCAGAAACAGCTATCTGATTATTGAAAAATCCAAGCTATTGTGTTGACCAAGTTATTAACACAGTCAGTGAATATAAAATACTCATAATGTATCCATGTTAGAAGCACTGTTTACTTCCAACAATTGGTGCACATATTCATTATTCTTACTCAGCTTTCTACCAACTAACTAATTTCCTAGCCAAGCCAATTATCTGCCTTCAATTCTATAAGCTCCTCTTAAGTGGAATCTTGCAGAATGCCTTCTGGAAGTCTATATAAACTACGTCTTTTTAATTGCCTGTCAACTGCTATAGTTATTTCCTGTTGCCTTTCTTAACCATTGGAGTTAAAAGGGACAGTTCAAGAAAAGAGCTGGCTTTGAAAGCTAAAGTATTTTCAATTCCCTCATCTGCTTCTTTCAAAAACCCGACGTGGAAATCATTAACTCACAGGGATGTGTCAGTCTTTAATCGCATTATTCTTTCTGATACGGTTTTCTTCCTTATGTTAATTTTGTAAATTCCAGTCTTTGATTCATATAACTTCCCTGGAAGGTCAGACATGTATTATTCTTTCCCTTGATTACAATTTCCTTCTTATAATTTGTGGTTTTTAAATGCCCATATTATCTGTGACTATTCTAATAACGCTGAACCATTGGATTAATCACACAAATTACTTTTCAAAGCTAAAATTAAACATTATTATATGATCACTGTTAGTTAACAACCTAATATCAAGGGGGCCTTGATCTCAGCTTCATACGTCAGCAAATACATTTGGCCTGCCCTCTTGTTCTCGAGCATACTGCTTTGGAAAACTGTTCAATGCGCTGAAAAAGACAAACATTCAACACTTGACTTGAGCTAAATTTGCTTTTCCCAGTCTATTAAGAAGAATCTGAAGACACCCATTACAACAGCCATGCTTCCATTATAACTGAAATCGCAAAGTGAATGTTCAAGGTTCCCTTATTGCTGCCCGCCTTCACTGCAGTTGCTCTTTATCCCACCTTTAATTTATCTGGCTTACTATTCTAAATTCTAAAATCAAAGTCAGCTTTTATGTTTCCATTTATAAACCCAGGGATACTATAAGCTTCACCTGCCTGGAGAGAATTATGCACATGAACCCCCTGAGGACCCCTTTCTCCTGTACTCCCCTCAAAGTGGTACCATTGAGGTTGAAAAGTCTCTGCATGTTTCTTCGACTGAAACGCATTATTTTACATTTATCTGCATTGAAATTCATCTGCCAGGTGTCTGCCCATTTGGCCGACTTATCAATGTCCCTCTGAAGTCTCTCAGCATCCTCACAATTCACTACTCTCCTTAGGATCATCCACAAATTTAGAAATTTTGCCGTCAACCCATTTCCAAATTATTTATTTGAATAAAAGTCAGAAAAAGCAATTCCTGGGGACCACCAAATTTCAATTCATCTCCAGTCTGAGAAATGCCCATTTATACCTACTCTCCGTTTCATATCTTTCAGCCAATTTCCAATCCATGCTGCCAAGAACGCAACAATCCCAAACCATATCAAATATTCAAATATATAACATCAACAGCACTGCCCTCATCAACTGCCCGTGTCACTTCGTTAAAGAGCTCAATCAAATTTGTCAGCCATGACCTATTTTTAACAGAGCTATGTTGACTGTCTAGTATTAAAAAAGTGTGTTTGGTTTACCCTGTGTTATAGCTTCCATCAGCATTCCCACTGTCGATCACAGGTCTGTAGTTTCCACTGTTATCATTTGCCCCTTCTTTGAACAACTGCATTTCTTTTACAATTCTCCAGTACCCCGGAATTAATCGGGTGTTCAGAGGTGCCTAGAAAATTTCTGTCAACGGCTCCACATTCTGCTCCTTTACCTCGCTCAGTAATCTAGGATGCGTCCCACCTGGGCCTTGGGATTTCTTGACCTGGGGTGCTGCCAACTTTGTTAGTATCTCCTCTTTATCTATCACTATACAGCTCAGTGGCTGAACACCCACATTTTTAACCGAGCCATTTTCACCAATTTTCTAATTTGGTAAAGACAGAAGCAAAGTTTGAAAAGGATAAAAATAAGTCAAGGATTAAAATTCCAGGTAGGAAAAAAGACAGATTTTAGGGGTCATAAAAATTTTAAGAGTTGAACTGTAGCAGATTGATTGGAAATGCATTTTGATGGATGAAACAGTAGGTGAAAAATGAGAGACTTTTAAAAGAGATGAGTAGGGTGCAAGCTAGATACATATACATGAGAAATTTTTTTTATTTTGGTAAAAACAGAGGGAAAGTACTCATTTAGTACTTCTGCCATATGAGCGCCTTACCCTGCTTGTTCTTTATGGCCTAAGTCTATCCCTTGCTAATCTTTTCTGTTCATATGTTTGAGGAACATTTTACTATTTGTCTTAGTAGATGCCTGTAGGTGCTGCTAGGTCTCTTTTCCTAACTAGTGGTGATGCTGTTTGCAACTTATGATAGAAAGAATTAATAAATCAGGTAGTTCTTTCGAAAGTATTGCAGCTGTAGCTTTGAATAAATGAGTTTTCTTTTTAAGTTCCAAATGCAGAGTTAAGCAAAAATTAAAAAGAATTATTTTAATTTATCCTTCCTACTCATTTTCACTCCACAATACTGGATCTTTAACATGACATCTTTTGTTACCTATGCACAGTTACATTCTTGAGTTGCCCTACACGATAAATTCGATCGGATGCCTGTTCCTCCAATGCTGGATTCCTGAAAATACAGTTGGGTGTATATGAGTTTCACTTGTCAAAAGTTACAGTATTAAATAATACATTAACTTTAGAAATTATGTAGTTTTAGATTTATCAATTTTTTTGACAAAGTAGGCACTCTGCAAAGACCTTCTGCAAAAAAGAAATGCAGGTTTTACTACAGAAGAAACAAAGTGCAACGGAGTTTGGATAAAAAAAAAGCATAAAACACATTAGACACATATATCATTTTATCAGACTGAAAATACATTACATTTTCATTGCTGAAAAGAGAGTCATGTTGCCAAAATCTTTTGTATTCCACTCACCCGGAATAATACAAAAATGCCAAATTACAAACAAACAATCATAGGAAATTATATTAAATAAGAAACGTGTGCTGATTGGTTGGCAATTTGACTCTGCTTTCTCTGTGGCACCTTGCACAATCATTGGGGAACTCTGGGCTCTGTAACCTGTAACTCTTACGATGAATCCACATTATTATTTTTATGAAGAGTCATTGAAATTGGCATTTCAATTCTGCTGATAAAATTATCTGGATTTGTCCAATTGGAGCTATCCAGTATGAACTATTAGGGCATAAGTTCCTAACCAAGAATTCAATTACCTTACTTAACTATAGGAGAGGGAGAGAAAGAGACAGCGCGAACAGGAGAGAGTGAGGTAGATGGAAAAGTGCTGATCAGAGATGATTTTGTTACTAAACATCAGGGACAACACATGTAAAATAAGCTCGAGAGTCGATTAAAGAATTATTTTGTAATCAGATCGCACCAATTGAGGCCCAGGGTTTAGGTTACCATGTACCTTCAAATCTAAGAAGGCAGTGATCGAAACAGATACAAGTGGAATTCAATTGTAGAGAAGAATCTAAAGGAATGTGGGAATTAGTATTGTAAATGAAATAAGAAAATTCCTCAATTATTTAAGAACCAACAAGTGTTATTATGAATGGAGGAAAACTTCAGCTCCAAAAGTCACATCTTCAGAAAGGATTTGGAAAAGGAAAGCATTAAGGATGCTAACGAGACTGAAGTGAGACATGCAAATATTTGGTGATTTAGATGCAAGGTTTTGTATAATTCATGTTATTATTACCAGCTATAAATTTTAAGCATTGAATTATTAATAGAGAAATTAATTATTGATAATTAAAAATGTTTGAAATCGGGTGGAGTTTTTCCCTTTATATTTTCATGGGACAAGGATATTGCAGGCACATCAGCTGTTGTTGCCATCCTTAATTGCCTTTGAACGAAGTGGCTTATAGACCATTTACATTACAGTGGGTCTGGAGTCACATATAAAACAGGTTATGTGAGGACGACAGATTTCCTTCCCTTAAAAGGGCATTAAGTGAACCAAATGGATTTTTTTTTGCAACAAACTATTAATGTTTCAGGCACCATTAAAACTAGTTTTATATTCAGATTTATTATTAATTTAATTTAAATTCCATGTCAGGATTTGAACCAAATGTCGCCTCAGCATTAGGTTGCTCCTACAGATTTGATCACTTGTCCAGTGACATTACCAATTGGCCACCCTTGCAGTACAAAACTATCTGTATGCACAGAGCACAAGGAATAAGCGTTCTTGCAATACCACATTTTAATATAGTGTGTAACTACTTGTAATACATCTTACCAGTGCATATCCAACAGGAAGAGGTGATTGCCTCCAATGAGATTCAAACCCACACCCCCAGCACACAGAGAGACCAATATGACCTTGGAGAAAAAAAAAATAGGAAGAAGGTGCTCTTAAATTAGTTAAATGTTATAAATTTCATTACAGAAAAATCAGGTTTGAATGAAGGATCTTCTGAATTAATCTGTGATTGATCCAAGTATATTTGACTATATCAGTAGAATTCCCACTGTCATCAGACCAAAAATACATAACATTTTCTTTGCTGAAAAGAGAATCTTGTTACCAAAATTTTTTGACTTACACTCACTTGGAATAATGCAAAAATGCCAAATTACAAACAATCACAGGAAGTTATATTAAAGAAGAAGTCTGTGCTGATTAGTTGGCAAGTTGACTCTGCTTTCTCCATGGTACCTTGCACAATCGTTGGTGAACTACAGGCTCTGTAACCTGTAATTTTCTAGTTATTCAAAAAAGATGCAAGTCCTTGTGTGTATAAAAGTATGTCATTTCTAACAAGTGACAACAATCCACATTTCAAATGTGATTAAAGATTTATAATGTTATTATTTTTTATCTTCTGGGAAATTGAATTTGAGGTGGATGGGATTTTGATTTTAATACTGTGATGGAGACATTTTGTTTTGTAAAGTGGTCAGAAAGTCATTTTTGGACATCAAAACATCATTTCCAATAAAGCATGAGACTTAAGCTAAATGATTAGAAAGCTACCTGGCGAGTTATTTGATTCAGTGTTTACAAAGTTAAACTTATGACATACAGAAAGACAAATAACAATGGAGTCACAGTCAGGTTTCTGTGAAGAAGAATAGGATTGTCCCAGAACAGCAGTTTAAGTTTGGAAGCCTTCAGGCCATCAGAGTTGATTTAGCAGCCTTAAGCAGTCAAAGTCAGAAAGACCAGCAAGGCATCTCCAGGAAAACTGTAAAGAAGGGAATCACATCTGGTTAATGTGCAGAGGGTCACCAAAAGGAAAAAGGTTACGATCTTTTAAGTTAAATAAGAAATCTTAAACTGAACGCACAAGTGATACACCCTTAGGGTTGACTGTTGTAACCAGTCATTGCTGGGAAAAAAAAAATGTATATTTAGTTGTTTATGATAAGATCTTTCTGAATGGTCTCTATTTCTTTTGTGAAATAAAACTTGTGCTTTTGTTGAGAGTACATTGTCAGCATCATGTGACGAATGTTTAGTTCATGACCACCACAGTAACAAAGCTGTTAAAAAAAAAACACAGGCTGTACAAAACCAGGTTTCATTATGAAGTCTGACTTGTCCAGTACTATCCGCTGAGATCATAATACAAGGTTGAATGGTGTCATAAATTGGCGGTTAGGGTTAGAAACTATTAGTCCATTCAGGTTTGTTCAGCAAACTCTGTCAAATTTGAGAATCACATCTAATAATGTGTGTTTAGTTTTAGGCTTTGCAAGTGTGGTCTCACTGAGTATAGCATGAACACTGCATATTATGAACAAGTGAAGAAGTACATTATTTAATGCCAATTCATCCACTTGCCTGGATAAGTGCATCCCCAATAACTATCAAGAAGCTGGACACCATCCAGGACAAAGCAGCCTGCTTGATTGGCACAACATCCACAAGCATTCACTCCCTCCCCCATCGATGCTCAGTAGCAGTAGTGTGTACTATCTACAAGATGCACTGCAGAAATTCACCAAAGATCCTCAGAAAGCACCTTCCAAACCCATGACCACTTTCTTCGAGAAGTACAAGGGCAGCAGATCTATGGGCACACCATCACTTCCAAGTTCCCCTCCAAAAGTCACTCACCATCCTGACTTGGAAATATATCGCCGTTCTTTCACTGTCACTGGGTCAAAAATTCTGGAACTCCCTTCCTAATAGCATTGTGGGTCAACCCACAGCAGGAAGAATGCAGCGGTTCAAGAAGGCAGCTCACCACCACCTTCTCAAGGGCAATTAGGGATGGGCAAGAAATGCTAGCCAGACAGCGATGCCCACATCCCAAAAAATGAATAGAAAAAACAAATTTAAAAATCATTGGGATGTACAGCCTACATACCTGGCACTATAAATGATACGGAAATTCACAGACTGTGCAATTATGTAGTCGGCAGAACATCTTTTGAAACTGACAGCGATATCTTATTAGTGGAAACTGCACAGTCACTGCTTAGTCACAAGCCTAATATGTACAAGTTAGGCTTAGGCTTGCCTAACTTGTACATATTTTTGAGATAATTTGTTTTTCATGGATAATTTGAGATAGGCCAAGTTTTCAGGTGTGTATGTGCAGCATTTGGCCCTTTTCTGAATTCACACATACACAATGAACAACTATCTGACCAGAATTGCCTCTGTCCCATAGGATAGGGATGCCAATATAGGCGGGAACAGTTAAGTGGTGGGGTGGGGTTTAGGGATATGAAAACTCAAAATAAAACTGATTAAAAAAAACTTTTCTTATTTGGTGTTTAGTGCATGAGCACCCACATTCTGCAGCAGGAACATATTACCTGCCCTGCATATTTATCTTGTTTTAATTAATTATTTTACTAGTTAAATTTTAATGAATGCCTCTACTCACACCTGTCCTGGTATTCTTTAAAAGCTTGTTTTTATTCGTTCATGGGACATTAGCATTGCTGGCTGGGTGAGCATTTATTGCCCATCCCTAATTGTCCCTTGAGTGGTTTGTTTGGGCTATTTCAGACAGTAGTAAGAGTCAGCCACATTGCTGTGGGTCTGGAGTCATGTGTAGCCCAGTCTAGAAAAGGATGACGATTTTCTTCCCTAAAGCACATTACTGAACCAGATGAGATTTTACAACAATGGTCACATGTCATGATTAGACTATCCTGTAATTCCAGATTTTTATTGAATACAAATCTCACCATCTGCCATGGTGGGATTTGAACCCATGACCCCAGAACATTAATTGTTGAAATACTAGTCTATTGACATTACCATTGTGTCACCACCTCGGAGGTTAACTAATGCGTCACATGATCCAGTTGAACATTCCTAGTTTAGGTGAAATACAAAATACTTACCAGGCAATCATCTAACCATTGCTACGATTTCACGCCAATTTTTTGTACTGAATGCAGGCTCTCGGTGGCAGCTGCCTGACAACCAAAGTCTCACTTTGTCTGCCATGTTTGCATACCTGCTCTGGTCTAGCTCTTTCCTACCGCTCATTGTACTACCAAGTAACTGATTACATTTCGAAATTTGTAAATTATCGAAACACATTATTGAACTTCCTGAAATATAAAGCACTATCCAAAAGGTAAACATTTTCTACTATCCAATTTTCCTGTCATTTCATGCTGGCTATGTCTTATGGGAACGAACAACATTCTAGTACTTCATCCAAGGAATCATTCTTGACGTGAGGTTAGATGGTTATACTGCAAATTATTTGCCAAGAAATAAAGATAAGGAAGGTGCATGTATCAAAATTAAATCCAGCCTAGTTCACAAATCTAAGTACTACAGCAAGTCCACAACTGTAAGTTATCACCCATTAATATCCTGGATAAATGTTCAGAAGAAAATTCAAAACAGTAACTAGCTGGTACCTGAGGTCCTTTAGGGTTAGTGTTAAATTCCTCCACTAAATCCATACGAAGTTTAGGAGTCACAGTGCCATCAAGTGTGATATAGCTCAGGCTGATTCGATCCAAGTGGCCTGCTACCACTTGCAACATGCTAGTCCATTGAGAAATTATTACACTGAGAGAAATGCACAAATAATTACACAAAGTGATTAACGTAGGTTCATTATCTAATATGTATCTGACAAGCAATTGAAACAGGCGAAGTAAAAGACAGCACAAGGCTATAAATTAGGTATATAGGGGTTTAATTCAGATACTGACTCAACCGTGATCATATTGTCAGAAAGAGAACATGTTGGTGAGTGAATGTGATTGAGAAAAAAAATTATATGGAACCTTTTATGAGCTCAGCATGTCCCCAAAGCATTTTACAGCCAAATAATTATCTCTGGATCACAGTCCCTCATGTAATGCAAATAAATATTTAATTCATTAATTTATTACTAAATGTAACATACCCCCATAACTCATTTACAAAGCAAAGCAAAAAAGTCAGGAAGTGGTAAAATTGCTATCCAAATGATGTTTCTTAGCAAAAAACAAACTTCATAGAATCCCTACAGTGTGGAAACAGGCCTTCGGTCTAACAAGTTCACACCGACCCTCCGAGCATCCCACCCAGACCCGTGCCCCTCATCTACACATCCCTGATCATTATAGGCAATTTAGCATGGCCAATCCACCTAGCTTGCACATCTTTAGACTGTGGGAGGAAACTGGAGCACCCGGAGGAAACCCACGCAGACACAGGGACGATATGCAAACACAAACAGTTGCCCAAGGATGGAATCAAACCCTGGTCCCCGGTGCTGTGAGGCACCAGTGCTAACCACAGTGCTATCGTCCCACCCAACTTAAAACATTAACTTAAATTGCTTTACATTTCCAAATAAAATGAATTTTTTAAAATCAAATAAATAAAAACATGAATATTGTAAATAAATGCTACACCGTTAAACTCGTCGATTGGAACTTTTAATTGATCAGGCTCTATCTAGTGGTAGTTGGTTACTTCTGGATTGCTGCCTGCACCACCTACACCAACCAGTGCCTGACACTAGGTGGAGCTCAGGGTCCTAGAACAAATTCAGAATGAAAACCAGCAAAATTCCCACCTTTCCATCCCATGTAGGGTCCTGAAAGATACACGTCACAAATGCTGACAACTGTTTGTGAAAATGAAATCAGTGGCAGCCAATCATTTCAGGCAGTAAAGAGAAAATCTGTAAGATTGGTCCTATAGCTATCAGAGGACCAATGCATTTTACTGCAAAGCTTGGCCTCAAATTATTGACCCTGAACATTTTCACCCTCATAATCGATGAGGGGATTTCCTTTTTCTGTTATTCATCCCCAACCCTCATTGCTGTATTCGATCCACAGTAACATGTACAAGCTATGCATTGCTCGCATAAGAGGCAGAAAGATGTAAAAGGTAAAGTACCATAGTCTTACCAGACCAGACCACAGCGGTGCTCTTTGATTAGAGAGAGATGACTAGTGGCGGTTTAACCCGCAGGTCACTACACCTCAACCGAAGGGAGGGATTAAGAAGCAGGGTCCTTCATGGTAACCTCCGCCCGTGCAGGAACTGAATCCACACTATTGGCATCACACTGCATTGCATACTTGAGCTAACTGAAATGGTCGTGGCTAAAGATTGTTTTGATAACCAACCTAGGAAAGTGAGCAGCTAGAATGTCATTAAGCTTGTCCTCAGACAACTGAATTTCTCAACACACTGTTCTGAATTTCTGGCTGGAGGATAGAGAGTTTGGTTCCTTCAATCTCACAAGATGGGCATTTACTTCCTCCCTTGGAGGCCCAACTTGTGTGCCATTCTTCTGTTCCTTCCAGCTGACACCTCCATACAGTCTAATACAGACATTACTGACAAGTGGGTCAGAAATCAATCTCGGTGTGCCCAAACATCTGGTAGCTACTCTGTAGTTGTGCGATGCTGATATCAATAAAAGTATAGAACATCTTTAGCAGCGCTATGACAGGTTCCTTGTAGGTGTCAGTAGTTTTAATGCTTCCTACTGCAGTTGACGTAGCTACTTTTATACAGGGATCAGTGTGGGCGCTGTAACTGTTTACAATATATATTTAAAAGCACTTGGGAGAAGGATGCAAATGTACTGCAAATTTTGCAGACGACAAATGTTAAGTGGAAAGGCAGGTTGCAAGAAGGATACAAACAAACAGTTTACAGAGGTAAAAGTAAGGCAAACTAGGGCAGGACTTATGGAGTCAATGGTAGGGCTTTGGGAAGTGTTACAGGACAAAGGGATCGAGGTATACAGGTTCATAGCACCTTGAAAATGGAGTCACAGGTAGGCCAGGTAGTAAAGAAAGCTTTTGGCATGCCTATTTTTGTCAATCAGAGGACTGAATATAGGAGTTGGGCTGTCTTGTTGCAGCTATACAAGATGTAAAGATGTAAAAGGTAAGTACCATAGTCTTACCAGACCAGACCATAGGACTGCTCTTTGATTAGAGAGAGATGACTAATGGTGGTTTAACCCGATGGTCACTGCACCTCAAACAAAGGGAAGGGTTGAGAAGCAGAGTCCTTCATTGTAACCAGAAAGACTAGAAACAGTGCAGAAAACATTTACAAGGATGCTACTTGGACTGGAAGGTTTGACTTATAAGGAGAGGTTGAATAGGCTGGGACTTTTTTTCCTGGGAGTGTAGGAGACTGAGGGGTGACCTTATAGGATCTCTATAAAATCATGAGACATAGATAAAGGTAGATAGCTGGCATCTTTTCCCCATAGTAGGTAAGTATGTAACTAGAGGGCAGAGGTTTCAGGAGAGAGGAGACAGATACAAAAAATGTGTTCAGGGGGCAATTTTTTCCATACAGAGGATGGTGGGTATCTGGAATGGACTGCCAGAGGTAGTGGTGGAAGCTAGTACAATGCAGTCATTTACGAAACATTCAGACAGGTACATGGATGGGATAGGTATGTAGAGATATGGACCAAAATGCAGGCAAGGGGGACTAGTTTAAATTCCGAAAACTGGGCGGCATGGGCACGTTGGGCCGAGGAGCCTGTTTCCGTGCTGTAGACCTCTGACCCTAGGTTGATAGGTTAAGTAAGAGAAAAAGAGTAGGGAGAAAAAAGGTGTATAATGTGGGAAAATGTGAAGTTGTACATTTCAAATGCAGAACAAAAAGAACACTGTTACAAAATGGATAAAAACTGTGGAAAGCTGCAACACAAAGGGGAACTTGGGAGTATTTGTGCACAAAACACAAAGCTAGCACACAGTGCAGTAAGTAATAAGGCTAACAGAATGTTGG
This sequence comes from Ginglymostoma cirratum, assembly GCA_024137785.1. Taxonomy (NCBI): domain Eukaryota; kingdom Metazoa; phylum Chordata; class Chondrichthyes; order Orectolobiformes; family Ginglymostomatidae; genus Ginglymostoma; species Ginglymostoma cirratum. The sequence continues at coordinate 4,852,666 of JAHRHZ010000032.1, forward strand.
CTCTTACTTTAAAGGGGGTTAGGGCTCTTCTACCACAGCGGTAGTGTTTCCACCTGTGAGTCAGGAGGCCCAGGTTCAAGTCCCACTTACTTCAGAGGTGTGTGATAACATCTCTGAACAGATTGATCGGAAAATATTTCAAGGGGGTTAGTGTAAGAGAAGTCTTGCTGCAACTGTGCAAGGCGCTAGTAAGACCACATCTGGAATATCATCAGCAGTTTTGATCCCCTTATTTAATGAAGGATATTATTTCTTTGAAGGCAGTTCAGGGAGGTTTCAGTAGGGTGATGAAGGATTGTCTTATGAGCCAAGACTAAAACAGGCTAGGACTCTACTCATTGGAGTTTAGAAGAGCGGAAGGTGATCTCATTGAAACACTTCGGACTTTTAAGGGGCTTGACAGAGTAAATGCTGGAAGGATATTTCTCTTCCTCAATCTAGGACCAGAGGGCACAGTCTCAGAATTAAGGGTACCAATTTAGTCTGACAAAAGGAGGAATTTAATCTCTGAGGTTTGAAATGTCTTTGGAACTCCTTGACACAGAGAGCTGTGGGGAGCAAGTCCTGTGTATTTAAGGCTGAGATCGACTGATTTTTGATCAGTAGGGGAATCAAGGGTTAAGGGGAAAAGAGTAAAAGTGGACTTCAGGAATGTCAGATCCTACTGAATTGGGAACAGGCTTGAAGACCTGAATGGTTTACTCCTGTTCCTATTTCCTATGGTCTTACTTTCCTATTTACCTTAACCTTCCCTTTCTCCTTAGCTTGTTCTTACAATTTTTAGCCAGGCATGGCTTTTAAAACTTGCACTTTTATTTTAATAAAATCTTCAGCAGAGCCAGTCAATAATTTTACACTTGAACTACCAGTAGTTATTCTGCATTTTATAGCACTTCAACTCTGCTGGGCACTAATGCAAATTACTGTGCACTTTCAGATATTGTGTGTTCAGTAACAGTTGTAAGAATATATAGTGCTATGTATAGAATATATAGAGACTAGGACCCTTAGAGTAAAGGGAAGACCTTTTAGAACGGAGATAAGGAGATACTTCTTCAGCCAGAAAGTGGTGAATCTGTGGAATTCACTGTCACAGAAGGCTGTGGAGGCCAGATCATTGAGTACATTGAAGACTGAGATAGATAGGTTTTTGATTATTAAGGTAATCAAGGGTTATGGGGAGAAAGCAGGAGAATGGGGTTGAGGAACTTATCAGCCATGATTGAATGGCGGAGCAGACTCGATGGGCCGAATGGCCTAATTTCTGCTCCTATGTCTTATGGTCTTATGCTGGATGGAAAAATGCAAAACATGCATGGCTTATATTCACCACACAGAAAATATCTTCTCATATTTTGTTGAAAAGTGGATCCTTTTTAGAGTCATACCATTTTTGTGGTTCTTGGCTGCTTCTTATTGCTTTTAATTCCTCCAAGAGTGCAGAGATCTGCCAGCAAAATTCAAGGAGAAAATGGTGGTTAAACATTCATTCGTATTGAAACACAAAAGGTTAATATGCAGAGACAGCAAATAATCAGGAAGGCTAATGTGAGATCATTACGAGAAGAGTTGAACGTTAAAGTAAGGATGTTATACTGGTGAGAAGACAGCTGGAACACTAAAATTTTGGTCTCCTTATCTAAGGAAAGATGTAAATGTGTTGAAAGCGGTTTACAGGAGATTTACTGGATTGATACCCGGAATGACTGCAGAGGTTGGGCTTATTTTATTGGAGAGCTCAGGAAAACAAGGCTCGACTTGACGGTAATTTGAAAGATTCTGAATGGTCTTGATAAAAGGTCGAGGTGGAGAGGACATTTAGCTGGGTTGATCAGTTGAGAACGAGGGGACATTGTTTAAAATATTAGGGTGAGATGAGGAAAGTCTTTTTATTCCTGAACACTCCACTTCCTAAGATGGTGGAGGTGAAGTCAGTGAGTACTTTCAGACAGATTCCTGTCAGGCTGGGAATCAAAGGTTATCAGGGATAGGTGTGAATGTGGAATTTTGAGTATACATAGGTCAGACATGATACTATCGAGACATAGAGCAGGCTTGAGAGGTTGAATAGCCTCCTCATGATTTTAACTTATGGCCCATAGCTGGCAACTTTAAGTTATTAATTCCTTAGTTTATAAATGATTTCAGCCCACAAAACACACCCGTTAAGATTTTACCTTTGAGCTTATAATTATTGCAAAGTAAACGGTTCCTTATTTAGTTACGATCTACAGCAATACTAGCAATGGTCTGCCTTTCCACCCTACACGGTTACTTCCTGATGTCCACAAGAGCTTTCTTCAGTGCCCTTTTCTTTTCTCGTGTACATGTTTCTTGGGGTTAGATGTTGACAGTCATCTTCCACATGCATGCGCTATCTCTTCCACCGCATCCTAATGTCCCCACTGACTCTGCTTGTCCTGCATTCATTCATAGGTGAACCAACATTTCCTGTAGTAACATACTAGCACCAGTTATTAACTCCATACTTTGCCATGGACTTTCTTCCTTTGTCTGAAGGCTATGTCAGGCTGAGCCAGACAACAGTCTTTGCAGGAAGTGTTTTAACCTCCAGCTGAATTTCTAACTGGTCTTTCCTCCAACATAAAGATCATTTATCTCACCTCCAACAGCATCCATTCTATCCCAAAAATAGCTCATCTTTTTTGTCTAATCCCTCATACAGGCTACTACCACTTCTAGACTCAAATTATGCTGCCACTTTCCTGATCAGATCTCAGAACTTCAGCTCTTTCTTATTCTGATGCTTGTATCCTGTCTCACAGGAAATTCAGCTGGTCAACCAAGATCCCCTACGTGGTCTCCTTATCATTCAACATTATGATCTAAATTCTGGATTCAGGGGCAGCACAGTGGCTTAATGGTTAACACTGCTGCCTCACAGCACCAGGGACCCGGGTTTGATTCCACCCTTGGGCGCCTGTCTGTGTGGAGTTTGCACGTTCTCCCCGTGTCTGCGTGGGTTTCCTCCGGTTTCCTCCCACAGTCCAAAGATATGGAGGCTAAGTGGATTGGCTATGCTAAATTGCCTGTAGTGTTCAGGGATGTGTAGATTAGGTGTGTTATAGGGGAATGGGTCTGGGTGGGATGCTCCAAAGGTCGGTGTGGACTTGTTGGGCCAAAGGGCCTGTTTTCATACTGTAGGGATTCTATGATTCTATGACCTTGTACTCTGTGCAATCTTCTTCAGCCTTACAATTCCACATTCCTCTGACTCCAGCCTCTTGTAGCATGAAGGAAGTTGAGCTTGTTCAATTGCCTCATGCCATACTCTGGGGTTTTCAGTTTCTCTACCTGCAGGTCCTTACATAGAACCCTGTCTTTTGATCAAGATTTTTTTAAAATTCTAAATCTCTCTCGGTTTTGGGCCCATTTTTGCTTCAACACAATAGAATGTCTTGTTTCTATAAAAGCAATACATAATTATATGTTGTACAATTATACTTCTACAATATTTTGCAGAACTATTCAGTATTTTTGCTATCATTTAAAAATTAATTCAGACTGATTTATCATACATAAAAACGAAATATCATTTACATTTCTAAAACAGTCCATGAGTTTTCTGAGGAGCTTAGCCAATATTGCATGGAGTCACGGATTCAAGGACTCAAATTATTCAAAAAGAGCAGACAGATTCCAATACTACCCAATTAATCATCCTATACCAACATGATGAAAAAATGAATTACTCAGTCATGCATTTCATTCTGAGGGATATTGAACTGGGCAAATAGATTGCCATCATCCTCCGCATAGCAGAAGATGAGACACTGAATGTTTGATAACGCAGGAACAACTTGCTCTGTACAGCAGCATTAACGTAAATGCAAATCCAAAATATGTGTAGAATAAAAAATTTATAGCTTTGCTTTTGCTTGTGTTCACATCAAAATGTTCCTAAAGATTGCACATCCATTGCACATCAGTGAATTTTATAGAGTTAAACGGTTCCTGAACATACCTTGGTGCTCTTTCTGGTTTTCTCAAACAGGTTTGCTTTGAAGCTGGTACCATTCAGGCTAACAGCTGGCTTGTTGTCAAAGGCTGTGACCTCTGACAATGATAAAGCATTGAGTTGCTCTTCCAGTGAGAGGGTGATGCCTTCAGATTCCATCTCACTTTGATTCAGAGCCTAGAAGTCAAAACAAAAACCGTTTAAAGATAAATAGAAACATAGCCAAAATAAATTCAGCTGCAGCAGATTTATTTTTGTGGAAGGGAAAAGCTAGATGAATCAAGTTATCTTCAGCATCTGTATTTGCTTTCTTGTTTTTTCATCATGTATCAGGTAATCTGGACTGCTGGCCAAAGATTATTAGTTTTACTTTCTTGCCCTCAGCTATCATAGATTCATACAACATGGAAACAGACCCTTCGGTCTGACCAGTTTCCTGAACTTAACTAGTCCTAGTTGCCTGTGTTTAGCACCCCACCATATACAAGGATGTGGTATGGAGTGTGGTACTCAGAAATATGTTACATAAAGGAAGATCAAATTACTGCAATTGATATTATTCACACCTTCCAGTAGTAAAGCATAAACTTTATTAGGGCTTTTCTGCTTGCATTCCAGTCATAAAATTGCAAAATGCAATAATTTATTTCTGCACTGTCAGAAATTGTGCACATCTATAATGTCAAAAAAGGTGGCAATTTGATCACTTGCACCTACTTTTGTACAGTACAATTACTTCTTACCGTCTTCAGCAGAGAGAGGTGGCAGCAGCACTGTCGAAGCCTGAGCAGCAAAGATAAGATGTGTGCAGTGCTTGATGCTGGAGAATTCTTCTGGGCAGTCGAAGGATCGCCATTGACAGATGCAATACCAAACTCGCGAGCTACTGAATGAGAAGAAACAGGAAACAAAATACAAGTTAATCTTTAATTTTATTTTTAACAGGGCAGAAATTGAAAGCCAATCTCTGTAATGGTCTCAAATATTACTGATTGTTGTAAAAACTCATCTGACTTACCAACACACTTTAGGGAACAAAATCTGACATCCTTACTTGGTCTGGCCTACATATGACTCCAGACCCATACCAATGTAATGAACTTTTAAACTACAATCTGAAACGAGCTCTGTGTGGAGTTTGCATATTCTCCCCATTCTGTGTGGGTTTCCTCCAGGTGTTCCAGTTTCCATCCACAGTCCAAAAGATGTGCTGGGTAGGTGCATTGGCCACGCTAAACTGTCCATAGTATCCAGGGATGTGTAGGTTAGACAGATTAGCCATGGGTAATGCAGGGATAGGGTAGGGGGTGGGTCTGGTGGAATGCTCTTTGGAGGGTTGGTGTGGAATCAATGGGCCAAAATGGATTCTATGATTCTATGAAACCACTCAGTTCGAGAGAAATTAGAATGGGCAACAAATGCTGATCTTGCCAATGACATCCATATCCCATGAAAGAAAAAAAAATCCACAAATGAGGTGGCTCTTGGAATATTGCTGGGAAGCAGAAAGCCCACGTCATCCTTCGTGGGAATCAAATGGCAGTCAGTCAGTCAATTAGGAGGGTGCCAACAGGAAGACTATGTTTGGTGTTCCATTAGTAAATGCAAGTTCAGAACATTTAGTCCTGACATTGGAATCTAAAAGCTCATATAAGAAACTTGAGCTCAGAATATAGGTCTCTCCAGCATAGTTCACTATATCAATTTCACCTCCTGTACATGGGCTTGAATCTACCATGGCAACATTTCTTTCTTTTCTAACTGCAAGGGTTCTATGAGGAGAACACCAGTCTCAAATAAAATCCTGGAAGGAACAGGTCAAAATACAAAACTGCTTGCAAGTTTGCACAAATTATCACTTAGAATCTATAGCAAAAAACAGATGGTATTGAAATCACAAAAAAAGTGTGACAGAAATAAGGGGCTAATTTTCATAAAGTGGGACCAAAGTGGTAACATTACATTAAGTAACTTGATTTTCACAATAAACCTCCTAAACATCCTACATTAATGGGTGCTAAAAAAAAAAAGTTGGCAAGTTGTTAAATATATCATTATCCAGTAATGGCATTCAGAAAAATTCACGCAATTTAAAAACAAAATCTTTCAAAGTGGATTAACAAGTGTCCATGTCCATTTCACACCAGAGACACCAGTTCATGGATCACAAGGGCATAACACCAAGATGATGTGCTTAACTAGAATGATCTGTTTTATTTTTAACTAAAAAGAAGGTACATTTTAAAACTTAATGTCTTATGTTTATGACAAAAGGAAAAAGTTAAGGTGATTTTCATGTACAGGGTCCATCAACTCTGACCTAGCTGCTTTGCTTCTCTTAACAGGTTTTATTTTTGCTGCAGGTCATTGGTATATGCAGAATTTATCTTTTGTGAGACAGCATCCTGATTGTTTTTTTTACCTCTGCTGAAGTGGTTATCAGTACCCGCTGATGAATTGGCTTTATCATCCTTGCCTTCATGTCTCTTCAAGTATGACTGCAAGGTTGACCTACGGAAAGGAAAGGTTATGAAGCACTTTCAAGAAAAAAATGGCTAAACTAACGAAGCGGTTTCAAAAATATTAGAGGGCTCCATATCTCTAAGAGAAGTCAGCAGAAAGTTACATTAACTACAAGTTATGAAATGTTTTGTCTGTCAAAGCAAAAGGTTCAATGAAATACAACAGAAAACTTAGTGGAATATACAACGAAGAAAATTGAGAATAAAAAAGGAAAATGTCTCTCAATAGACTACAACAGTTACAACACTGGAATTAATAGAATATGACAACTGAAAATATATCATAGCTAATAGTTTTAAGCTAATTTGTTTGAATGTGTTCACCTTTTTGTATGAATTTAAAATTAATGCAAACAATTAACCAGCTTAAATATACATATGCAAAGTTATGTCAATTTCTTCACAAAAAAAAGTTTGGTGAATGTAAAATATGTCTTTAAAACCAGCAGGAATAGATCTAGGCTTATTCAAAAGGGAGTCCAGCAATACTTCATTAAATGGAATTCATCATCTTCACCTTCCCCCCCCCCCCCCCCCAGGAGTATTTCAATATCACTGCAATTTAAGTTTATAGAAAAAAAAAATCAATCTGTTTATAATTCATATCCAGGGTTCTAGGTTGAAACAGAACCTCTTTCGGGGCATCAGTTAGAACGAACAATGAAACTAGTCCACTATTTCTGAAGAAGAGTCTAGGCCCGAAACGTCAGCTTTCCTGCTCCGTTCATCCAGCTCTACACCTGGTTATCACTAATCCTTGAATTTGTTTCCTGTCACAATGGCATGGTGAAGCAGTTTCTAAATGGTACAGAAATGGCTTGCATACCATGGAGGTGCTTCACACAATGGTTGCACACGCCAACTCTCCATTTCTGCCTCCTGCCCATGTGCCACGGTGTACATAGAACCCAGTAGTCCTACAGGATAATGAGATAAATAGTATTTCAAATGTAATCTGACGTGGAATTGAGCTAACTCGAATTTAGGAAGTTTGAATGAAGGAGCTAAAAATGTACTGTTGGAGGTAAGTACCACAAAAATAAGTGTAATGCAGTACATAATCACTCAATATCACTAAAAAGGAAGTAGTAGTGGGGCAAACAGTAGTGCTCACACACTAGATTCCAAAATCATTGTACTTGGATAGCAGCATTTTTAAGTTTATTGATGGATGAAAGAATGTTTAATTAAATATTAATCAATGAAAACATTCTGTTTCAGCAACTACTATAGTTGGTGAATTGCTATTTTCCAGGCACCACAGGTGAAACTGTTTTGGCGGATTGCACGAGAAATATTTTTACAAAATTGCTCCTGTAACTGACTAATTTCTACAGCAACAGCATTTATCTTACGAAGGAAAATGGCAAGCTAATGATTTTGTGGTCCTGGATTATAGCATCTTTATGAGATCAAGGTAAGTGCTGTTTTCTCAATGTTTTATTCATTGGATGTTCTACTTGTTAAAAAGCTCTTCAAAGCTAAGATCTGAACAAAAATCACACCAGTGCAGCATTACAAGTCAAAGGCTAAATCAATCCAATCTTTATTCAAGGGATTATCATCCTCATGAAAATATGTTTGACAATTTTTTAAATTAAGCTTTCAAATACACAATAGAACACAAAAGTGTTAAAATATATGGTGTCCCATCTGTTCTACTTCAATATGATAAAAGAAGGCAATTACCTTTTTAGTCACTTTCTCTGCTCACAGGAAAATATATTGAACACTCTGGGGAAGAATTTTTTTAAAAAAACGTTGTGTTGCTTCATCCATAAAAATTGTCCATGGCACAGCCTGCACCTGAGCACAGGTCTGTGTAGCATGGCAAATGTTTCCCTCTGACATTTTTAATTGGAGAATTATGCAAAATATCTACAAGGGAGTGGACAGGATTAACCAAAGTATATTCTCTAATTGGAAGCAGTGACATTTTGTATTTCAACAACACACAATTCCTGAAAACATACCTGGAACGAGCAAACAAGACATTGTAAACAGCTTCCTCTTCCTCTGACAATTTTAGCTTATGTGAGCGGTTAAATTTCTGTGGCAGGACAACCTGGAGAAACAAAACAGGTTCATAAGAAATTGTCACAAAAATGAAATTTAGAATAATATTGTATTTTTGTAAAGAATTATTTCACACTCCATTTCTATGGCATGATTAGTCTGTATCCATGGTGTCAGGACAACGAAGGAACATCACACTATTTAAATACATTCAAATGTGGAGTGGGGAAGGCTGGGACAGCAACTTATTTAACTGCATATCTTCACGTGCCAACTGTTACTATGGTTTTGAGCATACTGTTAAGCCTTATCATTATTTTCGTAGAAAACCCTAGACTCTTCACATAAGGTGAAGATCTTGACTTGGAAACTCCTAAATACTATTGCTGCTCCTGGGTTCACTCAGTGCTGTGATTGACTTTTTTGATTCCTGTCATAGATCCTTTGTCCATATTATACAAAGTGATTGGGAAGAGGAGTACAATTTTATTTTTGCATTCTACCCCAAGCTGTCTATCACTGGCTAAGTACCTGAAAATTTAATTAGTCAGAAACAAATTCAATCTTCAGAGTCATGACACTTTGATTTCCCCAACCATTTTTTAAAGTCTTACTGATTGTGTATTTCCTGTAACTGAAAGCAAAGGGTGACATCCTATTCCTGAGCCTTAAATGTTGCAAGAAAAATCACATGCATGCAATGAGTTGACAACTTGCTTTTGGCTGATCTCAGATCAGGAACTAAGTAAGTTAGAAGGGGAATGGAACTAAGTAGAGTGCCAGAACAGGAATACAGTTAATGGCATTGCATTCTGATACTTCAACACATTACCCACTAATTTAAAAGCTATCTTGCATCGCTCTTTTATCTTCTACATTTGGTAAATGAAACATTTGCTACAAGAATAATTGACAGCATATAGCTTCATTTGATAGACAAAGCCCCCTTCTTCCTGGCACATACATTTATGGATTACTGTTCTGCAAGCTATTCCTACTGTTTCCATTTGTTGTTCTTGATTCATGCACAATAAGAGTTACTTAAACTTTGGGACCAACAATATCTCAGAGATAATGATTAAAATTTTTCAGCTTTCAAACAGTTTTGGTGAAGCATCATCTTTTACCCTGTAGAAATTCTTAAGTATACACTCTACCCACCATGTCAGACTAGTTGTTATAGCTTAGATTCCAGGCAAGGAAATGTATTTTTATTTGCCGCCCCTCATTCACTTTCTCAGGATTGATAAACAGGCGTTTTTGGATAACAGCAAAAATTGAGGAACTTTTAAAAAAAAAGGGAGAATTTATATCTAATCACAATTTATATATTTGGAGTGCAGGTTTACAGAGTACATCACAAAAGATTTGAGAAAAAAACACTTCCTGGAATCAGTGTTGGATCCAAAGTCAGGATTACACTCCAGTTTAGCATTGCAACAAAGCCAAAAATTGGTTCTGATTGGTGCAAAACTGATAGTATTGATTTTTTTTTTGAGGGTCAAAATAACATTAAACTTAGATACCAGAGGTTTGCCATCAGCATCAAGCTGGTCCTTCATTCTCCTCAGCAGAAGGCTTTTGGTGATAATATTAAGGCGTTCACCACCTTTCCTTGTACCGTTATCCACTTGGTTCTTCCAAAGCTTGAACTCATCGAATGGGGAACAGTGAAGGAACCTGAAACAATAGGGAAAAAGTTGGAAAGAAGAGTTACGAGATTTTAGAAATTAGCCCAAGCTCCATAGTTAGGAACAATAATTAACAACAACTCAAACTGGGAGTAAATATCTCAAATAACTCAGGAGGTGTCTTAAAGAAGGGAGAGGTCAAGATTATGGAAAAAACAAATATTTAAAACAAAAACAGCAGTTATTTGGAAATAATACTGGCAAAAAATGTATCTGAAAAACACACAAGAATTAAGTTTAACTCAGGGTGCTCTGGTCTGTTTTCTTACTTGAGCAAGGAGTACATATCCAGCAGGTTGTTCTGAATGGGCGTTCCTGTGACTGCCCAGCGTGCTCTAGCTTGGAGTTTACACACTGCCATTGAGGTTTGTACTTGGGGGTTTTTAATGTTGTGAGCTTCATCCAGGATTATCCGAGACCATGCTATCTTCAACAAAGGGGAATGAGAAAGCTTTGTCTCAGTTAAGGCCTGAAAAACAAAAAAAAAACACAAAAAAAAAACAAAAAAATGTGTGCAGTTTTCACCAGTGTGTTTGGATTAAAAAGATGAAGTACCCTACTCACTCTCACCTCAAATTATACTAACAGATTTTCTCATAGGAAACAGAAATCTAATTCCATTGGCTGTTTTGGTAGTATAAAAAGAGAGTGTAAACACCAAATCAGAAAGCATACTAATAACTGGCCTGACACACCCAGTCCAAACAAAAATTGCTGAGAGCATTATTCCACTGTAAAAATGCCACAGGTGCTCAGATGATCTGAAATGTTGAGCTGAGATTTGTTAGTTTGATGACTATTCTAACAAGCAGCAATTTTTATAGGTACCCAACTGCAGAAATGCATCCAAAAACATAACACGGTATTACACACTACTGAAATTTGCAAGTGGTACCATTAACATGATTGAAAAAAAAATGCCCAGCTTACATTTGCCTCATGTTTGGTTGTGCAATGTCCATTTTCCTTGTTCACTGGGATCTCCTTTGCAACAAGGCTATATGTTGTCACAACAACATCAAATTTAGATAGTCTGTAAGAAAAATGTTTAAAATGTCATAGATCAGGGTCAATAAAAAATGTTTCTAAATACTATTTTTAGTCTCGAATTAAACTCCTCTTTCTGGGGGCAGCTGTTCAACGTCAACTTTGACATCCCAGGAAGACATTCCTTTCCAGTCATTAGGATACCTTGACATGTGGTTTCCTTGAATTGGCTGGTACCCACGATACTTTCCCTCTACTTCCAATGCGGCAAATAAACTAGTTTCCTATGACTGCAAACTGACTAGTTTACTATTTCTTTTCTTCATCTGAGGAAAGATAGGTGTTGATGCTGGTAATGGCAGAAACCTGCCATTGTTTAATATCTGCATCAAATTGAATCAAAAGCAGAAACTCCATGGGAATTACTGTGAAACATTAACCTACAATTTACCATTGTATAATGTGATAGCGTAATCTATCTGATCAGTTCAAAGTTTAAAAAGCTAACTCTGAGTTTGTTTATCTTGAATATTGCGTACAGTTCTGGTAGAAGGATGTGCAGGCTTCAGAGAGGGACAGAAACTGTTTACCAGGATATTACCTGGTTTGGAGGGTATTAGCTTTGAGGAGAAACTGAACAAACTTGCTTTGTTTTCACTTGAATGAAGGATAAAAGGGCCAACCCAATAGATGTTTACAAAATTATGAGAGGCATGCATAGAATAGATAGGATAGAAATGTCAATTGCTAAAGGGACATAGCTTTAAAGGTATAAGGGGATAAGTTAAAGGATTTATGAGGGCAAGTTTTTTATTTTTAAACAGAAGATGTTAAGTGTCTGGATGGTGCTGCCACAGGACATGGAGGTAAATACAATAGCAATAGAGATATGAATAGGCAAGGAAAAGAGGGATACGGACTGCATAAAGGCATGAGGTTTTCAGCTTAGAAAGGCATTGTGTCAGCACAGTCTTGGAGTACTGAAGGGCCTGATCCTGTGTTGTACTGTTCTTTGCATCTTGAATGAAGCACACTACGAATGTAGTGATCCACTAGGTGGTGTTTACGTTTGCATACCAAAGATTAACTAGCAACAAATATCTACCACACCTTTCAAATTAAAAAAAAGGTGTACAAACTTAAAATAAAAATGCCTTTTTATATATTGTGCATATCAAATTTCTCAAAACACTCACGCTTTTGCTGATTGCTGTCTCTTTGGCCCATGGTACATGTATATGCTTATTTTCGAGATAAAGACATGCCTTTCGATTTCCTTCTTCCAATGATGAATTAGAGATGCTGGACAAATGATAAGTGTCCCAGAGGAGATTACAAAAGTGCTGTCTGTAGAAAATTGGATATTAGAATGCAACATTAGGTTTTGATCAGATAAGGTTGCAAGACAGAACATTAGACATGGCTACAAATGGGAAATGACAAACTAGTTTAACTTTCCATAAATATTTTAATTAAAAATAAATACCAATATCAGAAAAATCAGGTATTTAATATAACTCACCAAAACTCGTTCAACAGCACATCCCAAACCCATGACCTCTACCAACTAGAGGGACAAAGGCAGTAGGCATATGGGAACACTACCAAAACCACACACTGACATGGGGTCAAAATTCTGAAAATCCCTTTCTAATAGCTCCGTGGGTGTCTCTGCACCCACAAACTGCAGTGGTTCAAGAAAGGAGCTCACCACGACCAGCCTTTCTACGGCAATTAGGGATGGGCAAAAATATTGGGCTAGTAAGTGATACCCACATCCAAAAATGAATTTAAAAAAAAGCACTTCTCATTCAATAAATCACTTTTAACAGACAGTCAACTTCTTATGTAATGTAGTTACACAGATCAAGATAGTGTCACGGCAAGTGTGTTGGACAGAGCACTAACAGTGCCATGGGGGTCATTTATTTTCACCTAAATCAGGTATATGGATAACCAATTAAGCATGCCATTAGACAGAGTGCACTTCAACAGCACAGCACTTCAGATCTCAAAACCTGCAAAAAGTTGCTTTGAAAGTTAACCAACCCACAGGTTATACGCAGTGCATGGTTTTGTCTGTTACTGAAATCATTGTAATTATTGACACTTCTTACCAGTTTTTGAGATCCACTCATCTGGATTTTTCTCCTTTTCTTCCTTCCGTTGTGCCAAGATGAGTGCAATCATTGTTAGAGTTTTCCCTAAACCCATGTCATCCGCTAAAAGAAAGGCATAAATGTCAACAGTTTAAATTCATAATTTTTATGTTACTCCAAATCAGATTATTACAAAGACATCAAATCCAGACACTTTTATTTGGTCCTAGTGACAATTATAGATTCTGATCCTTTGTGATTAATGAATTCAAACAGCCATTACCAGTTATTATTTTTTGATTTATTCTTGTTTAATACAAATTAATTGCCATGCTTATCAATATACATTGACTTGATACTGAAATGATGTCTAACTCATAATAGGGAAAGGGAATCACAAATAATTAATAAAGATCTAACATTTCAGTTCGTGCCTTGTATTGTTTCAAATTTGACTCTGGTCTTATTGTTCTTCCATGACCATGCCATCCTTTTCAACTCTTTTAAAAAAAAAGTTCCTTCTTACCTAGTATACCACCTGATGGTTTTTGCTTCTCCCGCCACAGTAACCATGCCAATGCTTGTTTCTGATGAACCAGCAGTGGGACCTATAAAAATGAATATCTTTAATGCAGAAAATTTCAAACATTTATGCAATTTTTTCAAAATTGTCAAAATATAGAAACCAAACAGAAGCAAAGTTCACTGTGACCAGATTGTAACCATAGGAACTCATTCTACCTCCCTTGTAAATAACATAAGGGAAGATATGATAATTATAATGTAACATCATTGTTCAAATTCACAAAGAAACATTAAGGCATAAAGTGATTAAATATTTAAGAAACATGGGGTGTTAAGTAGCAAAGTAAGCAACTTTGATCATTTACACAATACTATTGCTATATATTCTAGCCATAACTGATAAATAGCAAATTAATGTGAATAACATATTTGGGAATTACATCTATTTGTCAAAAGATAGGATTTTGTTTTAATCCACATTATGCAATGCATGGCCAATTTTAAAAAGATCATCTAGCATCTCACCATTAATAAAATTTGTGTCCTCACAAAAAGGTGCCTTTAAAACAAAAGCAAAACAGAAACACCATGGACAAAAACAGAAGTTACTGGAAAAGCTCAGCAGCTCTGGCAGCATCTGTGAAGAAAAACAAAAATCAGAGCTAATATTTGGGGGCCGGTGACCCTTCCTCAGAACCGGACCTGAAACGTTAACTCTGATTTTTTTTCTTCACAGATGCTGCCAGACATGCTCAGCATTTCCAGCAACTTCTGTTTTTGTTCCTGATTTACAGTTCTATTCTGCAGTTCTATTGGTTTTTATTTAGAAACACTATGGATAAGTCTTTTACGCAGCAAGAGCATGCACTATACCCTGGTCAGGACAGCTTGCTATTTTATACCACCATCTCATTAAAATGAGCTACTACACGCAGACTATCTATTTGTGGAATGTTATGGGAATAGTTGAGCATGATGGACGTGATGTGGTGCAATGCAATTTCATGTTGGATTGAAACAAAACGGTATCTCAACCTTGTATCAATTAAGTCTGCCTTCAGAGATAGAGACATCAAAAGGAGACATCAAAATGTGATCAATTAACTAACAAGATTTACTCATTACACTTGCAGGAAGAGAGGCAATCAACTATCAGAAAGAACAGTAAGCAACTCAACCAATTAAAGGAGCGTCTAATCGACTTCTACGCACAGGTTCAGTAACTTTATCCTATACCAGAGACAAGTAATTTATAACATTTAAGGCTATGGGCTTAGCGCAGGAGAGTGGGAATAGTTGGAGGGAGTAGTACACTTCTGGAGGTACAGACTTAATTGGCCAAAGGCCCTCTCCTGTGCTGTATGATTCCAATGATCTATGACTTTGCTGTTTGATGGTTTGAAACCTGCAAGAAAATAGATATATCAGCTCGATCGACTAAAATGTTTTGTGTCTGTATCAGTATCAGTTGTGGCGAGAAAATACAACAATAGTACCAATCCACATTAAAATGCATTGCACCATGTGATATCCATCACACTCAACTATTCCAAAAACATTGCACAAATCCAGACTGTGCGTCTGGTAACATATTTTAGTGAGATGGTAATATAAAATTGCAAGCTGTCCTCTCCAGGGTATAGTGCATACTCTTGCTGCCTGAAAGACCTCCTGTAGTATTTATGTCTTGATTGTGTTTTTAAGGCACCTAGTGAATCTATGAATAAATTTATCAACTGTGAGATGCTAGATGACGTTTGGTTTACTGTTAAAAGGTCTCCATGTTACGCTATCATTCAATTTGATATTGAGTAACAACGATTGCAGGAGGTGGAACATCAATTTGCAGATGTGACCAGTAAACGTGAAGACAAGAGAAAACCTGCTGCAGCCTATGAATTTTTAATGTTGACTTTACAATTTTATAGACATCAACTATAACTAGACCTTCAAAATACTCTGGCTGCATTTCTGTTCAAAAGTAAACAGAGACGGAACTCAAATTCTATTGCACAGCAAGGGGACTGATAACCACAAATGATGATGTTCGAAGTTCAATAAAGCTCGTATTGTACTGTAATTACAATTATGATTCCAGCTGACGTTCATACTGGGCAAGTCATATCACACCCGGTAAACATGGTTTGGTGGAGCATAGATCTTTTTAAATTTGTCTTTTTAAAACTATTGAGTCTGTTGTTACAGGGGAAAAAAAATGTCTGCTAGTGTATTTTTAGCATAAAGAATAAAATGCTTATTACACAAAAGTGAAGCATGAACTATGGTATATTAGACAAGGTTGGAAATATTCCGTAACATTAGAAAGTGTTTCACATTTACATTACCCGTTTTATCTCAGCAATACCCTTTCAAACCCCCAAAGCTTTGAAGAATTATCACTACCTCCACATCAAAGATCTTACTCAAGTTGGTATTTCATCAAATTTCTGCGCAATCACTGCATATTTTTCTTTAGCTGGTATCTCGCAGAGACACCAAATGCAAAGCAAACACGAGTTCTATAAACTAACTTTCAAGCAGTTGTTCTGCTGGATTTGCAGCTAACACTTCAGCCTTCACTCTCTAGCACACCCACACTCAGACTGACCAACTTTCTAGATGGAAATGTTTCCAAGTCCCTGGATCCTTGTTGCTTGGCAGCAGCACTTACTTATTTTTCCTCTGCCTTTTTTTAACCACACTTAGCTATTCACCTCCAGCTCTTGACTTCAAAAGGTTGTAAAACCTCATTTTAAAAAAACACAAGTAAATGTATAGGTCTCCAGGTTCATCAATAGGAATTTTAAAGCCACATCTCCCCTCTTTGAAACACACAAGAAATATAAAAACAAGTTTAACTTGATGCTATATGTTCTTCCTAAAATTACAAAATTCAAACTTAATTAAAAATCTACTCCAACTCTTGGCTTGTTACCATGAAAACAATCACGTTTGTATAATGAGTACTATTATGTAATTCTTGGATTAATAGGATGTGTGCACCATGGGTTGAGAGTTTCTCTTTAATAAAAAAGAATTGTGTCTCAAAAAGCAAATCTTGAAATTAAACAGTTACAATTGATTTTGTTAAGTTGACTCCACGAAAAAAAATGTTGAAAGTACAATACAATTGGAGATTTCAATTTATCTTATTCAGTATTGGCACTGGATTTTTCAGTTAAATCCAGCAGTCCAGATTTTCCAGATCATTTTAAATTCAGAATTTGAACGGATGGAGCTTATTTTAAAATAAAACTAAAATGACCTATGCTCCAGGCTGAGGTTCATAATGGTATAGCTGAGAGGAAGAATGTCATTTTCAGTAACAAGCGGCTGTTTTTCCTGATGGTTAACACAAGTTTTGTTAAACAAAAATTGATAGGGGAAACTGATTTTATTACCCCATACTTCACATTTTTGGAGACTTTTATCATGCAAACCATTTCAAAAACTAGGTGCAAACATTTTATAGCTTCAACATACAAAATTCAGTGCTTCAAACCTACAGAAAAATAAGTAAGTGCTGCTGCGAAGCAACAAGGATCCAGGGACTTGGAAACATTTCCATCTAGAAAGTTGGTCAGTCTGAGCGTGGGTGTGCTAGAGAGTGAAGGCTGAAGTGTTAGCTGCTTCTTTAGCTGGAAATCCAGCAAAACAACTGCTTGAAAGTTAGTTTATAGAAGAAAGCTACAGAGATTGCAGAAGTATGATATACCTTACTTCATCAAAATTCAGCATCCATTTACCAATCTGTTGTTGCATAACAAACATTTCAGAGATAAAGCCTTGTTATGCATCATCATAGCAGTGGTGGGACAGCTAATATATCTAGCATGAAAACTATACACACAAAAAGGAAAATGTGGATCCATCGAGAGAAATGGCCTGAGCAGCTTTAAATAAAAAAAGGACTGTAACTAGATGACTAAGAAATTCACAATATTACAGAATATCCTACCCTTTGTGTATTCAGCACCAAATTGAAAAAGGAGCACGAAGTTAGCAAATTGTCCTGGACTACATTTCATTTTCAATTACCTTTAGATATGGCGGATCTTCAGCCTCTTCAGATGCATTTGGGCAAGACTCCAATGATCTGTGGAGTTGTTCAATAGCCTCACTAGTTATGTTCTTGACAGTAAGGAGTCGTTCCTCTGTCATCCGTCCTCCATATAGGCCCTGCTGCTGAAACTGAGCTGAAATGGTGAAAATTAGTTAATTCACAACATGCATAGAGAGATATACTCCTTGTGGGATACAGAATATCAAGAAAGGATAGCTTAAAAGCAGTTCATATTCTGTATTTGATAACAAAATTCAAACTCAAGTCCTCATATCCACAGAAAAGTAATTTACATTCCTGTGTTGCTCACTCCCTACCTCTCTACAAGGTATAATTTCTATATTTATAATGAACAATTTTATCTTCATTTAACATAACTCCTTGTAAAGCTCCAACAATAAAAGATGTAACAAGGTTGACCTTCACTCCACACAAAGACAATACTTATAGAGATAGGATGAATTATGCAACAACCTTATTCAACCCATACCAGGCAAAACAAGACAGGTGCCTAAGTAGCAGCAGACCAGGAATGTGCAAGGTTTTTACAGAGAAAATATGTCCAATGGCTTGTTCTTGTGCTGTAACATTCCGTGACTGCAGCATTTTTCTAAGAAAAACAAAACACTATCTTATAAAATTTTACCTCCATACAGATGGCTATAAAGTTGACTTGACCCCAGAGAAGACGCATAATTGAAATGTGAAGAGCTTGCATCAGATTGAGGATCCTGATGGGGTACAAGCTTAGTTTGTAAGATGGTGCCACTTTTGTCGAAGGGGTTGATCTGACTGTTCTTTGCTTCATCGCCTACAGAGAAAGACTTTGTTGAGTTTGAGCTTCAATTGTCCTTTATTGCCCAGTGTGAATGGAGTACAATGTCAGTACAATGTGAATGGAGATAAACCACTACCAATCCTGTTTGCTAAATAAAAACCCTGGCTTTTATGAAGTACTTGACTTTGATGACTTTATTAAGGTTAGACTTATAAATTATATAGCAATTCATATAGTACAATTCAATACCACAGTATGTTGACTGACAAACTGCTGCTGCTAAACAGTCTCTGATCTACTTGAGTGCAAATTTACAATCCATGAAGTAAATGCAAAATTTGCTGTCTACTTGGAAAAGCATGGATAAGAACATTCACATTTCAAATTTGAGCTGTCAGGAAGCATTTCTTCAAACGAGAGAGGTAGTGAAAATCTAGAATCCTCATCCTCAAAAGGCCCATGAGGCAAGACCCACTGAAAATTTAACAAATTAAAATGGATAAATTTCTGCAATTCAGGAATACTACAACATATGGAACCAAGCGGGCACATGGAATTGAGATTCAAATCAGCTACAATCTAATTGGATAATTGAGCATGCTCAAGGGGCTGGATGGGCTTTTTTTTAAAAAAAAAAGTGAAGTTTCAGTGAGTAAAGTTCATTTATAGGATGAGATTTAAGTTAACACTATCAAAATGCCCTACAACTTTGGAAATATCCCACTCACCCCATTCAAGAAAGTGTTTTGTTAATTCTAAGTGCAACACAGTACCTTCCTCATTTTGATCTGTCGGAGTCAGGCAAAGTGCACCAAGAGCATCCTCCAAGTCCTTAACTTGATTTATTAACCTCTGGCCTTTATCAGGGAGGGCAGCAACATTAACCGTTCTCAGAGTATTCTGAAAAAAAAATGTAGACTTGAAAACAATATTACTTCCAAGTACTGTTGTCCCTTACTTTACCTCCCCAAATTAAACATGGCATTTTTACTTCTGCTGTTCAGTCATGAATGTAACAAACTATTTGTGAATTTCTTAATCGGTCTTTTTGATAAGTCACTATGTGATAAAGTAATATTGGAGCAGTATAAAGAACAATGTATTTGAAACAGATGAAATTAACTAGTTCAGAAGAGGAGTCAATTTGGACTCAAACTTTTAACTGTGTCTCCACATATGCTGCCAGACCTGCTAAGTTTCTCCAGCATTCCAATTTTTTCAGATTTTCAGCATCCACAGCATGTTGCTTTTGTCAGAACAAACTTGATACTGACACATTTATGACCTTACATTCCATTTACGTTGGCCGATCACAAAATGGCATTAAAAGCCACCTAGAGATACTTTCCACATCCCAATTTACCTCACTGTAGGAAAAGCAAAATGTAATGCTGGTCAGATCAATGATATGGTAAACAGAAAATGCGAGTTACCAAAAAAAAAAGTATATTTTTACAATATTCATCTGTTGCACCTTAAGAATTCAGGAAATTACTTTGAAATTTTCTGAAATGTATATTCATATAATTATCGTAGAACACAAATTTTCAGACTTTGCCTAGGTTCTTATGGGAAATAAAGTACAGATTTGGAATAACTCGGTTTTCAAACATACAATTTCCTCAAAAAAATTAGATTAACCAGACTCTTTTAATGTAATGATTACGTGGCAGATTGGTTTACAAGCCTCACCATCGCCCTGTACAACATCAATATGACGTCCTAACTCCTATAGTCAAAGGTCTGAGCATTCTTACTGACTTTAAAAGTTTTAATCCTGTTAGTTCCCTACCCAGCATCTTCCTCACACGTACTGACACAATTCAAAAGCCCCATCACCTCTTTAGAGGACAATTAGGAATGCCAATGGTACTTCCATCCCAAAAGGATGATAGAAATTAGAAATCTGTTGTTTTGTTATCACTACTTGTGCTTTTTACCTTTTTCTGTTTAAGTTGAGCAGTTAGATGGTTGTGTAGTGCCACTGTTTCCTTGGTCGCCATGGATGTTGATTTATACTCAAAACCAGGAAAGGCTGTAATCGTTCTCTGTCCATTACTGATATGTGTTTTTTCTGTAGCTGCTGTCTGCTTAAAATCCACTGACTGACAGGTAAGTGTACTTTGTTCTAATTTGGAGCAGCTATTTTCTGCTCCAATACAGACAGGTGATGCTGCATGAATTTTCACATATGGTTTCAGCTCCTGATTTGTTTCATTATTTGAGTCAGAACTGCGTGTATGAAGAACTGAACAGTCTGCAGTAGCACTGTATTCAGCTTTGGTTCCTTGTGTCTGTTCTGAGGAGTTTTTCGGAGCATCTTTTGCTTTGGTCTGTTGGGGGATACTGACTGTACAGCATTTCTGAGTGCTGTTTGATTTTTCATTTTCACAACTAAATTTACCATTCTTGCTTGATGATTGTGTGTCCCTTTGCTGTTGTCCCTTCAGATGCACACTGCTGGTGATTGCAGCATTCCCATGATGTGGTGAGTGCTTAAATAATTCTTCATGAACATGCTTTTTCTCAGTTCCTAACTGCACCTGATCTTTCTCTGTGCCAGGGGATAGTTCTGACAAATTTTCTTTTTCAGTTACCAAGAGACCAGATGGTTTTAAATATTGTAAATTGTGACCCTTCTTTTTGGAAGAATCAGATCTTCCTGTGCTAGTAGCACATGCAAGGCCATGAGAGACTTCATGCCGGGTTCCTTCAGAATCTTTAATAACAGGTTTTCCAGCCTCACCACATGACTTGTCCTTGATCTCAAACACATCAGGAGCTGACTTCACTATTCGCTTATCTGTAACTGGTAAACTATTTGAATTCAACGTTTCACCACCATCCTTATTATCCTTCTCATCTGTTGCAGACTCAGTCTCTTCTTCGTTACTATTAGCAGTGGCAGCTTTCCAGGGGAATGGCTTTGGATTCTCACTCCGTATTCGGAAAGGATTTCGATCTTGCTTCCTATGGGGGCGGGACTGTTCTCCAACATGATGGGTACTGCTCTCTGTTGAATTTGGTTCCTGGAAAATGCAAGTATTAGTGTGTTGTTAATATTCAAACAAAAAATAACACATGCCACAGACTGTCCAGTATTTTATTTGCTGGCAAATTGTAGTTGATATGAGAACCAGTTGGATAAATCCATGCAGAATATGACATCTGTATTGTTTCTTTATCAAGGATGTCAGCGCTGAGGGAAAAATTAACTATTCCTGCAATCCAGGTAAGCATCAAATGCTGGCAAGACAAGGACAGCAAAGACCAAATACAAGATACAGTATCTAAAGCACAATATTCATACTGCACCTGAACTTAAAGCTCAAAAGTATATAGAGCTTTACACAAGATTTCCACTTTCCAAACTTTCACTACTTGAGAGCATAGCAGATGTAAACTTAAATTGAGACCTTCAAAAGAGAATTGAATGATTATCTGGAAAGAAAGAAAAGTGTAGGACTACAGGTAAAAGCAGTCGAGCGGGTCTAGACAAGTTGCTCTTGAAGACAGTTGGCACAGAGACTATGGACTGAATGGCTTGTTACTGGGCTATAATAATTCTATTGATTCTTTAATCTCTTTCAAAGAGACCAGAGAAAAGAGTAATTACAAAATCAACACAAGTGAATCATACCAACTAATGAATGTCAATACATTTAGTTATCAGAATAGAGATCTTCCACATCAACAAATTATTCTGGATTCGCAGGTCTGAAAGATGCACTGCTTTAATACACAGAAAAACATTGACTGGTATTGATAGCAGGGGATTGAGAAAGAAACAGCAACCATGTTTCCAACTAGCACCATTGGATCAAATTCTATAACAGTTTAGCCAAAGTTAAAAATGTTGCTGTTCATAATGTAGGTCTTGCTCAAGACTGACACTCAGCCTTTCAATTAAAGCTAAAAAAATGCACACAACTACTTCTTTTTTAAAAAAAACATAATCAAATCTTTTATCCTGAAAAGTTCCAGGCAATTCATGCAGAATTGAAAGATAATATGAATAATAAATTAGTCTAGTGGACTTCAAGAGGCCATCTATAATTGTGGGCATTCCTTATCATGTTCTATAGCAACGCTGTGGGAATTTTAACATTCATCTGTCTTATTGGTTTTAATGGAAAGGAAGATTGGAGACTGAGGAATGCACAAAGAGCAGTTATCATGCACATGCTTCATTGTATAATGTCTTCACAAAATTGGGTTTGTATGCCTGTGAATTGTGGCTTTAAATTAAAAAGACAAAAGTTAAGCACAGGAATTACTGTTAAACCTGAAGTT
Source organism: Ginglymostoma cirratum (assembly GCA_024137785.1). Classification (NCBI taxonomy): domain Eukaryota; kingdom Metazoa; phylum Chordata; class Chondrichthyes; order Orectolobiformes; family Ginglymostomatidae; genus Ginglymostoma; species Ginglymostoma cirratum. The sequence goes on from JAHRHZ010000032.1 coordinate 4,875,619, forward strand.
TTAAATTTGTACAGTCGTCCTCAACAGGAAAAGAAATTAAAAACATTACACCTGCTTCCTCCAAGATGAAAAACAGCACTTTAAACATCAAATTCCCACATTGCTAAATGAAATATCTATAAAATTAAAAAGAAAAAAGTAAAACAGTGTAGCACTCTAATTACAGCATCTCCTGCAATGCACCCTCTGAAAGTGAAAGCATTTGCCCATTTCCTAGGATCTGTGCCAGGAAGGCCTTTGTTTACTGGGTTTTGGACATCTGCTGGAACTCTATCATAGCAGACACCTGGAGATGATCCAGGCTACTCCTTCTTGCTGGCCACTGCGACTTTGCATTCCACTTGGACCACAGTGAGGCACGCTTCTTGGCTGCATGTAGGGCCTTGGCCCTCATCCCCCTCTTCCTGACACAGGAGGTGCTGGATGTGACTCAGCTCACAGGCATTTCCTCCAAAATCCCTCCCTATTGCGATGGCCAGAACCAAGGGTTTCCTGCAGCAGACTGTGATCACAACTGGCAGTACAGAGTGGGAGAGCTGCTGAGTTGTCTCTGGGCTGCGCGGACGAGGCAAAGGACGCTGACTGCTTTGATTTAGATGGAGCTTAGCAGCTCTCCTGCATTATTCCACTGACTGTGGATCATCATCTGTGATGGAGCCCCTCCATTTCCAATTGTTGCCTGGTGGGGCAGGGCAGGGCAGGACAGAGCAGAGCAGTTGGGGTGCTGTAGAGTACAGTTGTGTCCCTGCTGTCCAGGTGGGGTGGCTCTGTTTTATCTGGGATACTTCTGCTGGAGAAGTCGCCTGGCAAGGCCTCTGTGGGGATGCAATCAGGCAACAGCTGTGACATGGCAGGGATAAGCGGTGGCTCTAATGGGCACTCAAGAGCCTGGTAAATGGATGCTGTGTGGTGCAGCATGGGGACAGGCTGCAAATCAGAAGACCGGCAGTAACTTCAAGTTTCAGAGAGGGAGAGGTCGTGCCAAAATAGTACCAAACAAATCAAGTAATGTACTCAACCTGTTTTCCAGTTTTAATAACATTGGAGCAAGGCAATACAACAGATTGAAAATGCAGATTCTCTGCATTACAAGTCATCTTTGGAGTTGTAAATACCCAAAAGATATTATTTCCAACTTTATGACTCCGCGGAAGTACTTAAATTAGCCGTAAACACTTTTGGAACCTGCAGAGGTCAAGGAAGACACTTTATAAAAATGTGAGACTTTCCTTTATGCTTTATTTACATCAGTTTTAAAAAAAACTCAGAGCCATGGTAGAAACATTCCAAACTCTTAAAATAACAGTGATGTATATCTTTGGCTTTTGCCACAATATAATTGGTCATCAGCATTACAACAATGTAACTATTGACAAATGCCAAATATAAATTCCGAACTGCCCTTACCTGCCAAGGAATATTTCCGCACCATTTCAGATTATTTGCCTTCCCCTTCACACAGCGATAGTATAACCTACAGAAAAAGCACAAGATAAATCCTGAAATCAGAAATGCTTGCCCTCATACAATATTTCTGCTTTATGAAAGAAATCACTCAATTTGCTTCACTTTAATAAACGTATATTATGCCAACAACTTTACACAATATGGAGACTATATTGAAAAAACTAAACCAATTTAGTGGTAGAGCTAACTACTGTGTACAGAAACAAAACAACTTTTATGATCCTTTGTGGAAGTGAGCAATGACAATATTGTCTCAGTGTTACTTAAAATTAAGGCCTATGGCTGTATGGCCAAACTTGCGAATTTGAAAAGGTTATACATCTAAATTAGTTTAATCCACTAGGAAAGGAGACATACCCAAATGAATCCAAATCACAATATAAAAGAAGAAACTGCAATGTCTCTGCTTGTCTACATAATAAATGCATCTCATCCACAAGATCAGTTTGTAAAACTACTAGAAAGAATTACAGGAAGCAATGCAAAAATTATATGGCTCCCTCTTTCACCAGCCCTTCAGAATAAGAAGCATACCACATGAATTTCATGTTTGTGAAACAGGAATTGGAATTGCTTGCATAATAGTAACAGTAAATCTTACCGACAAGACTGGATGTCAGATTTTGCAGAGATAGCCTGAAGTTCCACAACTGAGCCTGCATGTACTAAGCAGTGTGACACAGGAATACTGTGAAAGACAGACAATATCAACATTAATTGCAGAATACATGATAGGCATTGTAATTGGTATCCCTGAAAGAGGCAAGGTGAACATTATGGAACTAAGGTTCTCACTGTTAACTGTTATCCTGAAAAAGAAAATGAGTGAGTCTGCATCACTTTCACTGAATTCAGAAGCGGAATCAAGTTTATAAATATTTGGGGTACATTTAATCTAGGGTTTTTAAAAAAATTAACAAATTGTACATGTGCAGCATTAATTATCAGCAGTGTGGGAAAACCATCCATGGGCATTCCTTTCTGTCAAAGATTTGTTTGTGACAGAGGTGGGAAAGCAGCTGGTCCCCACACTAATCTCATCATGGTGGAGGGAATTAAATTCCACCCAGTAGGTCAAATGATCTCATTCAGTTTGAGAGTTGGAGCTATTCTCTTTGAAACACATATAACTCAATTGCCTCAGTAAAGGCTTGATCAGCAGCTCTGGATAACCAGGGATATGGAGAAAGATCAGGAATTAAGATCAGTTTCCTGTAGGATAGGAAACAGGAGAATAGTACAAAACATGTCGCTCAATGAGTTTGGACTTCATGGAGGGAGAAACCAGTAAAATTTGGGCAGATCATCTTTATGCAGAAAGTCATCATTAACTTAGCTACATGTCCAGATTCCAGAAAAATGAATGTGCAAGAAAAGTAATTTTTGGAGCCTGCTAATAAAGAAATATATTTTATTAGTTTTCTTAATCTTGAAATAGAAACTACAATTAGTCATATTAAGAGAGCATACTGCCACTCAACACTCAACTGCCGCAACTTCCTGACTCTTCTCACAAAAAAGTATTTCTCTGACTAGAAAAGAGTTCATATGAAACTCCATTTCATTCCACAAAGGAGAGGTAGTGTTACTTCCCAAATTATCTTATCACAATTAGATCTTTGATATGATGTGCACATTATGATACACAACATGTGGGCGTCACGTACAGCAATAACCAATTGATATACTTTGGACAGATCTGTTAATTGTAACTAATGTCTTTCACACTCTCAGAACATAAATGCTTTATACACAATGAGTTACTTTAGAAGTACAGTCAGTCATTCTCATTTCAAATGTGGTAGCAAATGTACACACAGTAAGATGTCGCAAACATCAATTAGATAAGTGACCTGTTAATTGGTTTATTCAGGTGACAATTAAGAGACGTTGGTCAATTCAACAGGGAGACCTGTGCTATACACTAGTGAAAATACTATTTGCCTTGAAATGATTGCCAGACTTCCTCCACAGAGACAAGTCATTTGAAGATCCAGTGCAAGGATGATAGGTCAAATATTCTCCTTCTGCACCACAGCAATTCGGTGAAACGTTTTGACCAATAACAGAAATTCATAAGATACTTAATGTCACTGCCAATTCACCAATTTCCAACAACCCCAGAACTCCATATTGGGCTTGACTTCAAAACTTCAACCTGGGACCAAAATTTTCCAACATTTCAAAAAAATTCTGTAAAATAATAATTATTTCCACTCCCTCCTCAATACTGGGATCTGGAACAAACAATACATACTCAGCAAGCTGTGTGAACGCACATGGTGGGCCACCACGGTTTCCACAGATATAGAAACTCTTTCCTTTGGTTGCTCCATCTCTCACTCCAGTCTTCAGAAAGCAGGCTGTTCCTGCAGCACATAAGAGAGTACAGACAATCAAGAAATGTGTTAGGATGTTAAAAAGTAGGTGCAATATAAATCTAAATCTTCCCTTTTTTAAGTAAGCTGATTATATACTTTTAAAGTGTAATCACTGGTGTAAAGTAGGAGTCATGGCAGTCAGTCAATCTGCAGACTGTATCAAACAAAGTAGGCATTCAAGTTATTTATTTCGGGCTCTGACTCAGAACAGTCATTTGACAGGGCATCAGCAGAATACCCTTGCCTAAAGCTTTGGCAAAGATCTGTAGCTCGGGTCGTGGATGAGGTTGTTGACTTGTTCACCGAGTTGGCTTGTTTTTGTTCAGACGTTTCGTCACCATGCTAGGTAACACCTATGAAGCGATGTTATTCTACTCCACTTGGAATTTGTACTGTCTGGGTTTATATATGGGGTCCAATTCTATATTTTAGTTGATTGAAGTTACCCTTTTGTCCTTAAATGTATTTGTAGAATCTCTTTGGATTGTCCTTAACCCCATATATAAACCCATACAGATCAAAACCGGAAATGACAGTACTCACCATAATCAGGACAGTATAAATTCCAAGTGGAGTAGAATAACATCGTTTCACCGGAGGCGCCACTGATAATGTCACCTAGCAGGTGACGAAATGTCTGAATAAAAACAAGCCAGCTCTGCGAGCAAGTCAACAACCTCAATACACTTGCCTTTCTGCAAATAGTACAAGGGATCTTTTAAGACCATTTGACAGGGCAGATTTTGATTCAAAAGTTGGCACCTCCAACTTTGCAACACTGCCAGAGTACTCCATTGGAGTGACTCCCTTGATTTTATGCTCAAATCTTTGGAATGGGACATGAACCCATTGTCCTCTATCTCAGGAGGCAAGATTGTTGATACTATATCATGGCTGTCAACTTCAAGGTACATGTTTTCTTAAAAGGAATTTAAATGAGAATTCTTTAATCTGATAAACTACACTACTCTGAAGGCACATTTAATTTAGATACAATAGCAAAACATTTTAAAATCAATTCTTAACAACTTGAAATTAAAGGACCAAAACATAAAATGCACTCTGCATGACTTTCAGACTCACTGTACATGGCCAAAATATCACACAGTGTGATTGTCTGCAATTCTTCCTGTTTGAATCAAAACAAGTGACATCTTTACTTCAAGCTGTTGGTCAATGATTCTTTTTAAACTGCTTGGTCGATATGTTTCAAACGTGCAGCACCTTGACATTTTTTTGGTGGCTTTGATCAGCAGTTCCAGCCTTTGTTGATAGTGAAAGAACAGGAGGCGGCCACCTTGAGCCTGTCCCATCATTCAACGAGTCTATGTCTGTTTTGTATCTCACGTAATTCCACTTAACAACAAATGGATCCAACAATGGAATTGGAATGGTTTAGTAAGATATGGGCCAATTGGGTCTAGATTTATTTAGGATAGCTGGTCAGCATGGATGAGATGGACTGAAGGCTCCGTTTCCATGCTTTACATCTCTGACTCTAAAACTTTAGTGATTTCCCTGAACCAGTGAGTACTAAATCAACATTTTCTCTGGCACAATCACAGGCACAAAAACATTGTAATTGCTGACACCTAGACTAAAACCAAATAAAAGAACAAACAAATTCTACTTGCTCTCATATCAGTTAAGTCATTTCAATACCAAGACATGGTTAGTGCACCAAGGTTTGCATCCAGGTAAAAATGTATTTTTGCCCCAATCTGCAATGTGTGCATGTGCCAAGGACATACAATAAGCACACTTGGTTATTCACTATTTTTCCTGAGTAAACTTACCAGCAATAAAACTCATATACAATAACTACATTTTAAATTGGTTTGTGACAAATAGTTTTGTTTTAAAGAAACCTGAAATACTAACTCCATTTGAAAATGTGCATCCCCATCATTTATTTAAATCAACCTCACCTATGGACATGGCAAACACATAAAAACACAAGCAAAGGACTGCAGAAATTGCACGTTTGAAATAGAAACATAAAATGCTGGAACTTGGCAGCATTTGTGAAGAACAAGAGTTAAGGTTGATGAAATCCTCATTCTGATGGAAGATCATCAATCATTGCTGACTATTTCCAAAATCTTCAGTTTCTACTGCATTTATCATGAACAAGGCAGCTTCACAGATGTAATCAGCAGCAAAATGAACCAACAATTTCCAGTATTTGGTATTTCTTCCTGGTTTCAAGCATCTAGGCTTTTATCTACAATTTGATCGTTAAGATTGTCGAGTGGCATCAGAAGTGGAAACTTTCCAAAGCATAGGGGTGCCAGCAAGAGAGAAAATTGGCATTGTAGTCGAGTTAGAGCACCTACATTATACAGAAACACAGAGTGAATAGTTACATTGTATCTTCACATGCCCATGTCAAAGCATTACTTTTGAACAGAAACCAGAACCAATAAGTAAACCATAATATAAACAAATAGTGCTGGCGGTTGATAAAATGAAGGTTGCCAGCACATGGAGAAATCAAATAAAAACAGAAAGTGCAGGAAAGGTTCAGCAGGCCAGGAAGTATTTCTGCAGAAAGAAGCATTACTAAAGTTTTCAGGTTTGTGCCCTTACATGTAAACCAGTAGAAATTAGAGATATGTAATGGGTTCTTGGCAAGTGAAATATGAAAGAATGGATACTTGTGATGAGGCAAATAGCAAGATAAATGGCCAAAGAGTGCATGAAGCACAAGGCAAAAGGGAATGGTAACAGGACAGGTAAATAAACAAAAGATGTATCTTGAGAAGTGAACAGTAGAATCATGAAGCGTTTCTATCCAAAAGCAAAAAAAAAGTGCTAAACTACAACCAACAAAGAAAATTAAAACTAAATTGAGGCAGAGATTACACCTAAAAATGAGTGGACTCAATGGAGACTGGGAGGCTGCAAACTGCCCAGTCAAAAGATAATGTGCTGTACCTCAAACATACAATGGAGATCCTCAAAACTGCAGGAGATGGAAGCTGAAAAATCTGAGTGAAAGCAAATTGCAGAGTTAAAACGATAGGTGACTGAAAGCTCCATATGATGCCTACAGCTTGATCAAAGACATTCCATAGTCAGCCTAATTTCAGTTTTGTCTCTCCAATGTTTGAGGTCACAGAAATGTGTGAAGACTACTACAATCAAACTATAAAGGAGAAATAAATCTTGATTTCATCTGGAAAGAGCATTTGGGAGCATCAATGATGATAAAGTGAGGTAGGTGCTATATCTGCTAAATTTGCACATAGTCACTACCTTCCCCTACTATGGGGTGTTTAAGGAATGGACCAGGCTGTTGCAGAGACAAGTGTCTATAGATTGCTAAAATTTAGAGGAAGACGTGTTTGGCAGTGGTGTCAAACTGGACGATAATGAATCAAATACAGAAGCCAAATTGAATGAATCAAAAGGCCAAGGGTAAATTTTCATAGTAGATTACCAGAGGACAGTAGGTTATTTGAACAATGAAATAATTGACAGTAACACAGGGAAAAAAAATTATTTCTTCAAAAAGCTGTCGGAGCTGGCATGCACCATCTGAGCAGACATGGCTTAAAATATTGCAGGATTTGGGGGGAAGAGGTCAAGCAAGATACACTAGTACATGTATTATCAGAGACAAGGAAAAACTGCAGATGCTGGAATCCAAGGTAGACGAACAGGAGGCTGGAAGAACGCAGCAGGCCAGGCAGCATCTGGAGGAAAGGAGTAGTCAACGTTTTGTGTATTCTGCTCCTTTCCTCCAGATGCTGCCTGGCCTGCTGTGTTCTTCTAGCCTCCTGTTTGTCTACCCTTCTGTATTGTATCGCTCTATGATTCTGAGAGGTCTGCCGGTCTAGCGAGGGTGGAAGAGAGAAAAGAATCTCTTCAACAGTTGACATTTTGTCACGATGGAGACGCTATGTGAATGGAATTTCTCTATAATAGCAAAGCAACTGGAGGATAACAATGCGGTTCCACGCCCCAGATCATGGCCCAACGTGAGAAACAACTTGAAGTACGCATCCTACAATGCTCTGATTGGTCCAATACATATACTTCTCCTGATTGGGGCGGAGCTCTGTTGAACCAAACGGTTTAATACCCAGGACTCTCGCCGATTGGTTACTCTAACGACCAATTAAAATGTCTGCCATCCAAAAGTACAAAGTTTCAAGTCACGAGTGGGATTTATTCCCATTTCACCGGAGCGCTCAGATCATACAATCTGATACAGTTCCCTGAACAGCTAGGAGCGTATTACAACATACCATGTTCTTCACACAGCACCTTCTCCATCCCACCTTCGTGGCCGACCGGCGGCCCTGAGCCTGCGCAGTGTTCCACACCCGCGATGGGGCACGAATATCCTCGATGACGCGCAGACACGCCATCCAATCAGAAAACAGGGCCCATCTGGGCATTGCTATTTTCGCTTTGGCGCGGTGCCTGACGGACAGAAGTCCGAACCAATCAGAATGTGAAAGTGGCGGTGGGCGGGCCCGCGCTGGGCCACCCTCTCCACGATTGGACGCGGGGTGGTGAGCTGTCTGGACTGTGTGTTTTGAAGAGGAGGTAGGGCGTAATCTCTGGGGATAAGGGTTCAAATCAAACTGTGTAGTTTGTAATTCACTTCAACTGGTTTATAAACTAACTTGATAAGGCTGGAATCTTCAGCGGTGGTAAAATCCATTAGCTTCCCTAAAGGACCTTACCTGCTCTGGTCTACCTGTAACTGTAGGCCCACTTCAATGGGGTTGACTCTCAACTACCCTCTGAAACGGCTGAGTAAGTCGCTCAGTTCAAGGGCACTTGGTGCTCAGCAACAAATGTTGGCCTTGTCAGCAATACCCACATCCCGCGAAACTATAATAAAAACGTTGCGTGTTGGTCTCGCTCACAGATGTTTGCAATAAAGATAGTAGTAGGGGGTTTCAATTCCCCTCCTCTCCCTCCAGTATTAACGTGAACAGACAAAGTGAGGAAAAACTTAGGAAGCTTGGATTTTTAAAATGTGCCCAGCGGTGTTTTCTTTTAGTGGCATATCGTGCTAAAAGAGAGGCTACATGGTTAGACCTAACTTTAGGAAAAGTAGTAAGTAGCAGTTGTGGAGAAACGTTTTGTTAATTATAGTTAGTGTAGAAACAGACCCTTTGGTCCAACTTGTCTGCGCTGGCCAGCTATCCCAAACCGATATAGTCCCATTTACCATGATTTGACCCATATCACTGTAAACCCTTCTTATTCGTTGTATCTTCCAGCAAGAAGGCAGCATGGTAAGTCACTATTTGGTGCTCCACTCCGCTTGCTGCTTCTTTCTTTCTTTTGTCCTTTGTTTTTCTCCCTTCTCTTGCCCTGTGTAGTAATTCTAGTGAAGGCAGCGGTGGCAAGATTGGGTCAGTGAGGCAGCCCAGAGCAGGATGCTGGCAGTGGCATGGTGCGGTCTGGAAAGCCCAGAGCGAGACTCTGGTGGAGGCATGGCAAGGGCTGGAAATCCCTGAATGGGCTTGCGGCAGGAGAAAGGAAAGTTGGACTCTCAAGTTATCATCTTGTCTTATTCTGAGTTAATGTGAATGGTGCCATGTATGTATGGTGAGCGTACACACTTGTCGCTGTATTTTTACACTGAATACATGTGAGAATAAATCATTCAATTCAATTCAATACCCATCCAGCTGCCTTTTAAATGTTGTAATTGTCTGAGCCTTCAACACTTCCTCTGGTAGCTCATTCTATATACAACCATCCTCTGTGTGAAAAAGTTGCCCCTCAGGTTCCTTTTAAATATTTCTACTCTTACCATAAACCTATGCCCTCTAAGTTTGGACTACCCTGGGAAAAATCTTTGCTATTTACCCTATCCATGCCCCTCATGTTTTTATAAACCTCTCTAAGGTCACCTGTCAGCCTGTGACTCTCCAGGGAAAGTAGCCCCAGCTATTCAACATCTCCCTGTAGCTCAAATTCTCCAATCCTGGTAACATCTTTGTAGATTTTTCCTGAACCCTTTCAAGTTTAACATCTTTCCTATTGCAAGGAGACCAGATTTGAACACCGTATTCTTAAAGTGGCCTCACCAGTTCCCTGTGATTATATTTCATAAATATTTAAGGTTTTTTTGATGAGTACAAAGAGGGACTGGGGGAAAAAATTTCTTAATTGGAGGAAGGCTGATTTTGCACCACTTGCTCACTATATACCCCTGCGACTCCGTGCTTCTATTCTGACTGCTTAAGCATTCTTGATATTTTTTGACCATTTGCAACCACACTTTCAGCACCTGATACTCAAAACTCTGGTTTGACAACTTAAAGCTCATATGAGCACACAGCGTTTGGCAATCCAGAAGACCAGGGCTATGAAGAAGTATGAAAGACTATTGTTTTTGCACCTCAACCTCTGCCAGCAAGCTTGCAGGTGATGTTCACTCATGACTTGATTTTTTTTGGCAGTCTTTTGGATGTAGCGAGAGTAATTTAGGAGTGGTTAAGAGACACTCAGGTAGCAGTTGGTCATGCTGCATGTATTCAGTTAGTAACATTTAAGATGTTTTGTGTAATTGGAGTCCTTGGAACCTAGATTGTAGGGATTAGACCAGGTATCAGCAGATCTGATTTCAGTGCATTTCGGATAGTCTTGGGCTGGAAGGCAGTATCCTTTGAGGTTTGAGTTCAAGTACCCTTTTTGACTGTTTAAGTATAGAGAAGATTGTGCACAAAAGGTGCCTAATTGCCTTGAACCTGTCAATTTGTCAAGGCCTGTAAACAGAGATTGATGAGGGCAGAGCAGTGGATGTTGTTTACTTGGACTTTAGTAAAGCCTTCAACAAGGTTCTGCATGGTGGACTAATTAGTAAAGTTAGATCACATGGGATTCAGGGTGAACTTGCCAATTGGATACATAATTGGCTTAACGGCAGGAAACAGAGGGGCGGTGGAGGGTTACTTTTCGGTCTGGAGGCCTGTCACCAGCGATGTTCTGCAGGAATTGTTTCTGGGACCTGTTTTGTTTGTCAATTATACAAATGATTTGGATCAGAATATAGAAGGCATGGTTAGTAAATTTGCAGACAAGACCAAAATTAGTGGCATAGTAGACAGTTTTTAAGAAGGTTTTCTAAGATGAAAAAGGGATCTTGATCAAATAGGTCAATGGGCTGAAAAGTGGCATATCGCATTCAATCTAGATAAATGTGAGGTATTGCATTTTGGTACAACAAAAAGGGCAGGACTTAAACAGTTAATGGTTAGGGCCTTAGGTAGTGTCATAGAACAGAGGGACCTTGGGGTTCAGGTGCATAATTCTTTGAAATTTGCATCACAGTAGAGATCTCACCAATAGGTGGTCAAAAAGATGTTTGGTGTGCTTGCCTTCATTGCACAGTCCTTTGAGTATAGGAGTTGGGAGGTCATGTTGAGGTTGTGCAGGACATTGGTGAGGCCTCTTCTGGTGTACTGTATCCAGTCCTGGTTGCCCATTTATAGGAAGGGTATTTTTAAGCTGGAGAGGGTTCAATAGAGATTTATCAGGATTTTACCAGGTATGGAAGATCTAAGTTAGAAAGAGAGGGTGGAGAATATGGGACTTTTTTCACTGGAGCATAGGAGGTTGAGAGGCAACCTTATAAAAGTTTACAAAATATTGAGGGATATAGATAGAGTTAGTAGTTGTCTTTTCGCTAGGATGGGGAATTTCAAGACTAGGGGGCACCTTAAGGTGGGTGGAGAGAGATTTTAAAAAAGACATGAGGGGATTTTCTTTTTAAGAAGATGGTTTACGTGTGGAACGAACTTCCTGAGGAAGTGGTGAATTACTATGTTTAAAAGACATTTGGATAAATACATGAATTGGAAAGGTATGGAGGGATATGGGCCAGGAGCAGGCAGGTGAGACTAGTTTAGTTTGGGGTCCACTAATGTCCTTTAGGAAAGGAAACTGCCATCCTTACTGGGTTTGGCCTCCATGTGACTCCAGACCCACAGCAATGTGGTTGACTCTGAACTGCCCTCCAGGCAATTAGGGATGGGTGATAAATGCTGCCTAGCTGGCAACATCCTCATCTCGTTAATGCATAAATGAAAAAGATTGTTTGGCATGGACTGGTTAGATCGAAGGGCCTGTTTCCATGCTGCATGACTCTATAACTCAAAATGCCTCACAATATGTATTTGTGAAGGGCTGTACTTTTCTGAATAGAATAAAAACTGCAATATGGAAATTTAAATAAAATAACTTTGTTTATGTGGGCAGGTGCTTCTGGTTTTAGGAAGAAATAGTAATCACAGGTTAGGCCAGCATTTCTTGCCTCTCTTCAACAAGCTAGCAGTAATCTTCCTCATGGAACTGCTACAGTCCTTGGGGTGTGAGGATCCCCACAATGCTGTTAAGAAGGAAGTTCCAGGATTTTGCCCAAATGACAGTGAAGGGACAGTCATATAGTTCCAAGTCAGGATGGTGAATGGCTTGGAGGCAAAGTTACAGGTGATGTGTCCCTGCACCTGCTGCTCTTGTCCTTCTGGGTGGTAGAGATTATGGGCTTGGAAGTTGCTGTCGAAGGAGCCTCAGTGAATTGTTGCAGTGCATATTTTAGATGGTACACACTGCTGTCACAGTGCATCTGTGTTGTAAGGAATGAATTTTGAAGGTGCTGGTGGGGTTAGCTATCAAGTAAGCTGCATTTTCTTAACCCAATGAAATGGCATGATAGGTGAACAGGAAAAGGGTGGTGGGTGGATGTATTTGATGTAGGGTTATAAAGAGCCATGAGGGATGGACAGAAGACCGCAAGTTATATAGGTTGGCGTGAGTGGGGCATTGGGAGAATGTGTGGATGAGGGGGACTGAGGGGTGAATGCTGGGAGAATGTTTCATATTTTCTTTCCTTTCAGAGAGGTAAGGTTCCTCTTCGGATTTGGTTCCGACACACCTTTTGTGAGGGTAATGGCACCCTCTGCGATTGTTTGAAAGGCATATTTGTGCATAAAAAGTTTAAATGATTAGAACTTGCAATGTTGTCAAGAAACTGTCCAAAAAGAATAAAAATAAACTGTGTTTGGGTGTGCTTGTTTACCTGAAACCATTGTAGGATTTGTGTCAAGTAACTGATTTCCCAAACTATCATTTTCACTATTGGGTGCTTATTGATTGAAAGTTTACTTCCTTATCGATGAAAATGTTTGTTGATACAAGGTCTTAAGTACTAGAAAGAGATTTTTTTGTTTGTTGACACAAAGTATCGGACCATTAGTGTTTGTTTATATAAATCACATAACACTTCAGTAAATTGCTTACTTTCAAAGGGGTTTGTTGAGCTAGATTCATTCAGACCCGTGGCATCCCAGTCTGGCCAGAACTGGGCACTCTCTTATCTCTTCTCAGGTCACCTGTCCCGACTTGCGATCCAAGCTGCCTCCAAAACCCGGACTGAAAATCCGAAATGTGAGCAGCCGTTCTTAATTGGTGGGTTCACGGAGCCCGACTCTTTGCCTCTGACCCAGGATAGAAAATCAAGGCTTTAGTAATCAAGTTAAGTAATCAAGTTAATTAATCAAGTCTTCGCAAAACCCTCTGCTAATGTGTATATCTCAGAGATTCTATTTGTTCATATCTGTAGCAGCTGTTGCTTCAAAACAGGTAATTATAGTTTGATATCAGAAACACATGATAAAGTGGTTTAATTCAGTAGGAAATGTAGCTTTTCATGTTCCGTAGGGGTTTGATTCTCTGTTATCATCCCACTCTCAGGAATACAGATACTGCTTGTTTACAGCTATCAGCATGCTGGCAGAGTGTGTTTTTTTTTAAAAAAAAAAGTAAAATAGTTGATCAGTTTTAAAACAAAAAGACCACTCGGAGAAGAGAAATTAGTAATTGCATTATCAGAAAATTACATATTGTCATAACATCATGCGCAGAACATTGTTGGTAAATGTTTGCTGTCATGGCAACAAGCAAATTACTTCCATCTTCGACAGCTACACTCACCATATTTGATGGTGAAATTTGGTGATCAAGTCTCTGGTTGCTTGGTGATAAGGTTAAACGTTGTACACCTGGCTTAGAAGTGTCCACATATGGACAGTATGCCTATGGTGAAAGCCACGCTGCCACCAGAAACTTCATGGAACAAACTAAACATATTTGAAAACAAATATTCAGTTGCCTACACAACTTCTAGGGCCAGGGGAGCTGCCAGTTCTCATGGGACATTGCTCCAACTTCATGAACTCATGGATACTGCATCCTTCATTACCTTACTCTCTCACTCCCTTACACAGCCTTGCCCCTATCCCTTCAGTGCGTACTTCAGGGGTGGAAGAGAAAGAGGGTCTCAGTAGGGTGAGTGCAAAAATGAAAAGAAAGGAAGGGAGCACCTAGAACCTCTTTGCTCCAGATGAGGTATCCTTGAATAGTTAATCATACTCCAGTTCCCAGAAAATCTCATTTGTTGCAAAGTTTCTCAACTATTAGTCTGACACTGAAGGATCATTGCTGCATTTTTTTGACCAACATTCAAAAATAAAAGCACAAAGAAAATGCCTTAACAACTTTATCCAATTGCTCTCTTAAATGATATATTTTGACGATTCATAAGAACATAAGACCTAGGAGCAGGAGTAGGCTGTCCGGCCCTTCGAGCCTGCTCCACCATTCAATAAGATCATGACTGTTCTTTTTGTGGACTCAGATCCACTTACCCGCGCTCTCACTGTATCCCTTTATTCCTTTATTGTTCAAAAAAATCTACCTTAGCTTTAAAAACGTTTACTGAAGTAGCGTCAACTACATCACTGGGCAAGGAATTCCACAGATTAACAACCCTCTGGGTGAAGAAGTTCCTTCTCAATTCGGTCCTAAATCTGCTCCCTCCAATCTTGAGGCTATGCCCTCTTGACCTAGCTTCACCTGCCAGTGGAAACATCCTCTCTACTTCTATCTTATCTATTCCCTTCATAATTTTGTGTTTCTATAAGATTCCCCCTCAATCTTCTGAATCCCAAGGAATATAATCCCAATCTACTCAGTCTCTCCTCATAAACCAACCCCCTCAGCTCCGGAATCAACCTAGTGAACCTCCTCTGCACCCTCTCCAGTGCCAGTATATCCTTTTTCGAGTAAGGAGACCAAAACTGCACACAGTACTCCAGGTGTGGCCTCACCAGCACTTTGTACAGCTGCAACATAACCTCTCTGCTTTTAAACTCAATCCCTTCAGCAATGAAGGACAAAATTCCATTTGCCTTCCTAATTACTTGTTGTACCTGCAGACCAACCTTCTGTGGTTCATGCACAAGGACTCCCAGGTCCCTCTGCGTAGCAGCATACTGCAACTTTTTACCATTCAAGTAATAGTCCTGTTTACTATTACCCCTACCAAAATGTACGACTTCACGTTTATTTACATTGTATTCCATCTGCCAGACCTTTGCCCACTCACTCAATGTATCTGTGTTCCTCTGTAAGGTTTCACAGTCCTCTGCACACTTTACTCTGCCACTCATCTTAGTGTCATCTGCAAACTTTGGCACCCTACACGTGGTCCCCAACTCCAAATCATCAATATAAATTGTAAATAATTGCGGTCCCAACTCCGATCCCTGAGGTACACCACTAGTCACTGATTTCCAGCCAGAATAGCACTCATTTATCCCCACTCTTTGCTTCCTGTTAGTCAACCAATCCTCTATCCATGCTAATACTTTACCCCTAAAGCCATGCATCCCTATCTTATGCAGCAGCCTCTTGGTTGGCACCTTGTCGAAGGCCTTTTGGAAATCCAGGTACACCACATCCACTGGGTCCCCATTGTCCACCTTGCTCGTAATGTCTTCATAGAATTCCAAAAGATTTGTCAAGCATGACCTGCCTTTCATGAGCCCAAGACAATTGGGGATGAATAAATGATGGTCTTGCCAATAGCCTACATCCTGTGAAAGAATAAAGAAAATAAACGTACTTCTCTTTTAAGACTTGCAAGCTAGCTGTGTATTGTGCTAACCATGTGTAATTCTGGAACTACTGCTGAGTGTGCAACCTATCAGCACATTTTGTGCTCAGCTACATACTGCAATCGTTGAATGAACCAGGGCAGCACAAAATTTACATGTTGCCTGCCTCAACTTAATCAAGCACAGGGTAATCACATGTCATGATCCATGTAGCTGCTAACAGTCTTAATTGAATTATCAGCCCTAGATAACCTAATCTGGTTGGAGTCATACCTAGCACGAGGGAAGATATTTGGGGTTGTTGGAAATCAACCATTTCAGTCTCAGGACATCAGTACAGGAGTTCCTCAGGGTAAATATTCTGAATCAACCTGTTTGGATATGTTGTGAGAGTTTTGACTTGAACCCAGACATTCTTGCCTAGAGGCAGGAACTCTACCACTGTGAGTTCCTCAGGGTAGTGTCCTGGATCCAACCATTTTCAACAACTTCATAAGTAACCTTACCCCCATCATAAAGTAAAAAGTGGGGATGTTCACTGATGATTACTCAATGTTCAGCACCATCGGTGAATTCCTCAGATAGTGAAGCAGTCCATGTCCATATGCAGCAACACCTGGACAAGGACTAGGCTTGAGTTGATAAGTAGCAAGTACATTCACACCACGTGTACCAGGCAATGACCATCTCCCAAATAATCTAACCATCATCTTGATATACAATTGCATTATCGTCACCGAAAGTCACACTATCAACATCATGGGGGTCACTGTTAACTAGAAACTGAACTACAATAGTCATATAAATACTGAACTGGTACTGAGCTACAAGAGCAGGTCAGAGCCTACGAATCCTATGTGAATAACAGATTTCCTGTCTTCCTAATGCCTAACTGCCATCAACATCGCACATGGAATATTCAGCGTTCGCCTGGATGTGTGCAACTTGAATATCACTCAGGAATGCCATCCAGGACAAAGCAAACTACTTGATCTACCATCTAACACATTCACTTTTTTCATCTCAGATGCACAGTGGCAGATGTGTGTATCATGTACAAGATGTGTGACATAAAGTCACCAAGGCTCCTCCAGTAGCACCTTTCACATTTGCTGACTTTCCCATCTAGACAATAAACGCGATAGATTCATGGGAACCTCACTACTAGCATGTTCTGATTTGGAAATATATCACCATAGTTTTACTGGAATTGGGTTAAAATCCTGGAACTGCCTCCTAACTACGCTCTTGGTGTCCCTGTATCCCAAGAACTACACCATCACCTTCACGGCAGTGGCAGATACTGGTTATGGTAATAACTGCTGGTCTGGGCAGTGACATCCAAACCCATGAGTGAATAAAAAAATAACATACCGATATGTTCAGGCCTGATTTACACCCACTCCACTTTGGTTATTGATTCTTTCTTATAGTTGATTTACTGAAACATGTCAAATTCTATGTAATAATTTGAGGACATATTTACATATGCAGTTTTTTTTCAAAATCTTCACTTGTAAAAATGCAGCATTCAGAAATTTGTCAATTGACAGGATACATGATCAGTAAATGCCTAAAACTTATTCAATATTGTAAAAAAAATGCTTACACTTACAGATTTGCATAATGTATAAGGTAGTAAGTAGCTGAAAGGACTAATTGACATCACAAGATAAGTTCCTCAGATTAGGACAAAGGACCATTCCTTGGAGGAGCTAACCAGTGTAACAGTTATCGGTTGTTGTTCAAGTGTTAAATTTTCTGCAGCTAAACAGTAATGTGTATTTACTCTTAATTCTCACCTGAGTTCTGGCAACAGACTATCATAATAAATACAGAAAGTGCTAGCGAAACCTAGCAGGTCTGGCAGCATCTATGGAACTGCAAACAGGGTTAACATTTTGAGTCTGATATGACTGTCCTTCAGAACACCCAAAGTTCCAAAGAAGAGTCATATCAAAAGCAACATGTTAGCTGTGTTTCTGTCTCCACAGATGCTGCTAGACTTAACTGAGTTTCTCCAGCACTTTCCACTTTTATTTCAGGGCTCCAATGCTGCAGGACATTGCTTTCATCAGATGTAGTGCAACTACCTCTTGCATACAATGTAATAAATCTCTTCTGTTCAACAAGACCAAGCCTGTCTTCTGCTGAAGACTTTATGTGGGCTTCCTTTTATGCTTGGTATCAGTATCTTGGACTAATACCAGTAAGAAGGCCTGGTGGCAGTGAATCAGCCAGATGGTTTCAATGGTCACAACCACAACATATGCCAGATAAAATAATTAATTAATGTAAAACAGCATTGACATATGGAAAAGAAAATAAGCAAAATACTTACTTGCTCCTACTGGTGACAGAGGTTTAAACTGCTCTTAATTTTGTGAGATATACTGTAGCATGAACCGGCAGAGAGGAAACTTAAAGAAACGGCACATGAATCATCAAAGAACAGCTGATTTCCTTTTACTTCAGTTCTATTTTCTTACAGCAAAATTGATCACGGATATTTGTTTTGTCTTTAAATTTATTTTTCTCACTAAATCTGGACCTACTCTTTTTGGATCTAACAATTAATTGTTGTTTAACTGTTAACTATTTATTTGGTATTAAAACAAAAGCCTAATACAAACTCCTTAACCTCCCAAATAATTTTTTGTTTTGCATTCAGTCGATCAAAGGAGCTGATGTCATTGAATGGGACATAATAGGAAGGGAGTATTATCAATTTCATTGATAATCCAAGTAAGTGTCTCAACTGCTGACTGAGGGGTACTGGGATCTCGCTCTTGTAAAACCCATGCCAATTTTACTTCACTCATATTGCTGCTTTTCACTGTCATGCTTGAGGCTGTCCCTCGGAGTGACCCAAACAAATCTCTTTTACAAAGGTTATGTCCATCGCCAGGCCCGATGAAAAACTGAGGTACATAGTGCATATCTGAGAGGAACAACTTGATATTCTTAGTTGTCATGCGGATCTTATCCCATCAGTGCTGGACAGTTCCCTGATCCAACATTCACACTACCACTAGCCATAGCTCTTGACTGGCTAGCCATGCTGTTGGCAAAATCCTTTGTCCATTAAAAATATGCATAAATCTCGAGACAGTAAAATGCTTAATCATTCACTAAATGAAACATTAATCGTAAACAACCTAACCAACCATTCATTAACACAATTCCCTAAATTCAGTATGGAATGGGGACCCAGAACTGGCTTCTCCAAACCTGTACACACCATCAAGTCTGGAAAGCAACAGGGTTCTTTCTATCTAAATAAAGAAAACTGTGTGACTTCTTTATGTCAAGCTCTTCTATAGTTTCTTTTTCCTGCAGAATGCAACTGAAATTTTACTACCACCCAAGGGTTCAAATTGATTGCTAAAGAGAGATCAGAGGCCCTTGGACTTCCCAAGCCAAACTGTTGTTTCAGTTCACAAGCTATAGCTTTGTGGGCAACAGACTTTGATGCTGTAATCCTGCTGCGACAAAAATCCAAACTGTGTATTATAAACACTTTCATGTTTCACCTTCTTTAAACTCCACATTTCTCCACTCACTTTATTTATATGAACCTATCTTTATTACATACTGCAACATCCCTGTTCTTGAAAGTGACCCTCTATAAAATTACTGGTATCACTGAAGACATAACCTTTGAAAATACAATTCATATCTATTCTAATTAAAAACTGAAAGAACTGCGGATGCTGTAAATCAGGGACAAGAACACAGTTGCTGGAAAAGCC